>CM067172.1:75029585-75115512 GCA_034093135.1 Erigeron breviscapus | reverse complement strand
GTGAAGTCATGCAGACCAAATGTGAACTACTTCCATATTTCTGGATGTGTCTGCTATGTCCTAAATGATAGAGATAATCTTGGAAAGTTTGAACTAAAAGGTGACGAGGGATACTTTATTGGTTACTCTAGAGAATCTGTAGCTTATCGTGTCTATAACCGTAGAACCAAACAAATCGTAGAGAGTATGAATGTCAAATTTGATGAACTCTCTGGTATGGTTCTTGAACAACATGGTTCAAGACCCGATATTCTATGTCCACAAGTTTTCGCTCCCAAGAACAACTCTGCTAACATACAGATTTTCTCTAAGCCATCAACTGAAGAATTAGATACAGTTTTTGAAGAACTTTATCATGATCGTTCTCCTACATTGACTCCACCATAGGTTGAACCTGAAAATTCAAATCCCAGTATCTCTCAGCCTGAGAGTCCACCTTCTGATCAACAACGTTCTTCATCTTCATCATCTCCAAATAACTCCTCTACCTCACCTTCAGACAACACTTCTTCTTCAAATGTGTCTTCACCAACAGATTCTTCTAACTCTTCGTCAGCACCAACTGATACATCATCTCATGAACCTAATCCTTCTAATGAGTCAGTCTCAGATGAAGAGGATTTTGTACTTCCCACTGAGCCTAGCTTTGAACAAGTTGATGAACAGCATTCCCCTGGCTTTATCAACCCAGATGAAAATAATGATCCCGCCGAACCACTTCCTCATTCTAAGAAATGGTCTCGCTTAATGCTTCCACATCCTCCTAGTCAGATAATTGGAAATCCTTCTGCTGGTCTGACAACTCGCGCTGCTTCTGCAAATGAATGCTTATTTGTAAACTTCTTAAGCATGGTCGAGCCCAGTAATGTCAGTGAAGCTCTTCGTGACCCTGATTGGGTAAAAGCCATGCAGGAAGAATTATCATAGTTTGAGCGCCTTGAAGTATGGAAACTTGTTCCTAATCCTTACGCCAACAAAGAACCAATTAAGACAAAATGGATTTTCAAAAACAAGAAAGATGAAAATGGAGTTGTGGTTCGAAACAAGGCTAGATTGGTTGCAAAAGGGTTCTCCCAGCAAGATGGTGTTGATTATGATGAGACCTTTGCTCCTGTGGCTCGTATTGAGGCCATTCGAATCTTTCTTGCTTATGCGACATTCAAAAACTTTACGATTTATCAAATGGATGTCAAGTCTGCTTTTCTG
Source organism: Erigeron breviscapus (assembly GCA_034093135.1). Taxonomy (NCBI): domain Eukaryota; kingdom Viridiplantae; phylum Streptophyta; class Magnoliopsida; order Asterales; family Asteraceae; genus Erigeron; species Erigeron breviscapus. The sequence goes on along the minus strand of CM067172.1, from coordinate 75,114,306 downwards.
AATGGTGTGCTGAAAGAAGAAGTTTATGTTGGCCAACCCGAGGGCTTTGTGGATCCTAAGCATCCGAATCATATCTACAGGTTAGACAAAGCATTATATGGTCTGAAACAAGCCCCTCGTGCCTGGTATGATGCTCTCTCTGCATATCTTTTACAATCTGGATTCAGCAAAGGTACGATTGACACTACTTTGTTCATCAAACGACAAGGTAGTGACATTCTTTTAATCCAGATCTATGTAGATGATATAATATTCGGGTCTACTAATCCTAAGTACTGCAAAAACTTCTCTGCATTAATGGTTAAACATTTTGAAATGAGTATGATGGGTGAATTAAACTTTTTCCTTGGTCTTCAAGTCAAACAGTTGTCCACTGGTATTTTTATTTGTCAAAATAAATACATCAATGACATGTTGAAAAAGTTTGATATGCATAATTGTCAACCGATTAGTACACCCATGGAAACAAGAACTAAAATTAATGCAGATTTAAATGGAAAACCTTACAATCAGAAGCTTTATCGCAGTATGATCGGTTCCCTTATGTATTTGACTGCCAGTCTCCCGGATATTATGTTTGCTACATTTATGTGCGCCAGATTTCAAGCTAACCCTATGGAAAGCCATGCTCAAGCTGTTAAAAGAATTTTTCGGTATCTTAAGGGCACTATGAACCTTGGTTTATGGTATCCGAAAGATACCGGCTTCGAACTAACTGCCTACTCAGATGCAGACCATGCAGGGTGTAAGTTAGACCGCAAGAGCACTTCTGGCAGTGTACAATTTCTGGGAGATAAGTTAGTTGGTTGATCCTCAAAGAAACAAAATTTTGTTTCCACTTCCACTGCTGAAGCTGAGTATGTAGCAGCAACTAGTTGTTGCTCTCAAGTTTTGTGGATGAAGACTCAACTTTCTGACTATGGTTTCAAATATGAAAAATTCCCATATTTTGTGACTCCAAAAGTGCAATTGCAATCTCTTGCAATCCTGTTCAGCATTCACGGACAAAGCATATCGATGTCAGGTATCACTTTTATCAAAGACCATGTTGAGAAAGGTAACATTGAACTCTACTTTGTCCCCACTGACTACCAACTTGCTGACCTCTTTACAAAACCTTTGGATGAAAAAAGGTTTAACTTTATGAAAACCAAGTTAGGTATGCTTGATTTACAAACGTAATCTCTTCTTTGCTATGCTTTCTATGTTTATTTTCTTGGTCAAACAATTGATGTGTGCTTATGTGCTCTTACATGCAATGTTTGAGGGGGAGAACAGGGATGTCGATATGGATGAAGCTAGGGCCAGTGCTGCTACCGAAGTCATCTGAGATGATTCAAATGCTGGTGATGAAGCTCAATCGAGGGATCCTCCTCAAAATGATGAAAATGTTGAACAAATGGCTGTCAATGATGAATACAATGAAGAAGTACATTATGATGAATCAGTGATTCGAGCAAGTGCTGCAACAGATATCATCTTGGGTTCGGACATAAGAGATGATGCTCATTTCCAAGGACTTCCCCGTGATCCTTCGATTATCAATGAAGACTTTATTGATGATAACTTTCCAGAGAATGATCCAAGAAATAATAATGGTGATGACAACAATAATGATCCAAATGATAACAATGATTCTTCAGACGATGATGATCACCCTGGTTTTGACACATTTCTAGAAATACCACAACCAAACCCCGCTCTTAACCAATTGAACCTCCGCAACCTAATTCACCAACTTAACAATCCACATCTCCTTGATAACCCTCAAATTCAAAACATTCCAATATATGATGGTGGTTTCAGAATGAATATTGCCAAACAAATTGACTACCTCCGTATACCCTCACATCTCTTCAAAAACACAAAATTTCTAGAAGAAAAGGCTTACAAGATCTTCTCAAGGAAACAAGAGTTGGTCAAGATAGATGTTGATGAGATTCGAGCAAGAAGAGCATATGATCTTGATCTCCTAAGGGCAAAATACTTAAAAGATCTCAAAGAAGCTAAAAGTCATAAAGCCAACAGAACATGGAAGAATCAATTCAAGTTAAAGATTGTGGAAGTTGTCAGCATTCACTTCAAGGAATGGCGTGACCCAGGGTTTGCAAGACCCCCTGGATTAATCTGGTTGATTGTAAGACGTGAAGATAATCGTCGTTACATGTTCGGTGAAGCCAGATTTAACTTGCTCTCTGTTGATGATCTTATCTTCCGTCTCCATCATTTTGCCAACAAGCTCATTCAACAAGATCCAGATAATCAAGAGGCCTACTATGCTGTGAAGAGATACTTGGATAGTCTTATCCTGAGCCAAACACAAAAAGACTTCCAACTGGCGGTGGAAAAGAAAAGAAAGAAAGTTAACCTCACCATACCCAATCAAAGGATTCAAGGAATCAATCTGGAAAACTTCAACACTGGTGCCATCTTCGATAACCCTAGAGGGTTTGTTTTTGTGAGTGACCAAGGACATAAGATCTTTATCAGGCTTGACGAACTCTCCAAGTATTCAGACGGCACATTGATGCAATGACTGACAGTCTTTGAAAGTCTCACGGAGTTCGAAGAGTCAGAAACAGAAAAGAAGAGGTTGATGAGGGTGATTAAAAGGATCAATCAAGATTGGATCACATAGAAAGAACGAGACTGATAATTAATACAAGATTGCCAAAGCAACAAACATGAGTGATCTATATTAAAGAAGGTACTTGGGTCAGATACTCTCCGAATAATGAACTTGGAATTCATAACATGCCTCCAGTCAACTTTGCTGATAATATCACCGAACCTCCAAATCGTCCTGATGACCCTAAGTACCACTTCGTTCCCAAGAAGTTCTGGACGGAAAACTACAACAAATACAAGAAAAGAGTCTTCAAAGATCAATCCTCTTATCAAGACAAGCCTGAATCTTCTACAAAGAAAAGGAACAGGAGGCAGAGAAAGAAGAAGAGATCAAGACAATGACCATTCACAAAACCGTACTAAAGGGGGAGACTGTTAGCTTTAATTTAATTAGTTAGTGCGTGTTTTGTAACTTTATAATAGTAATGTCCTTTCGTCTAATCTTGTTTATTATGGAAGGTTGTATATGTAATTAGACAAGGACTTATGTGTAATTAGGGAGGGGGTTTAGTGCAAATGTCAAGCCTATATAAACCCCTTCCTCTTGTAACAACTTAACCTTTTGCCCATTAATATAATTTCCCTTTTCCCACTCTCTCTCACACACTTAAGGTTCACTACACATTTTAGCATTTTACAGTGTAATATATATTGCGAAGATAAACACAACAGTAGACGTAGCCTAGCAAAATCTGATAGCATTTCTAATTTTTGATCCGGTGGATATGGAAAAAGAAAGTGACATTAAGTTCTATTAAACTATTTTCAGAGGCAACAGTAGACGTAGCCTAGCAAAATCAAGTACGATGCATAGAAGTGGCATAAACCTTTATTGAATTATTTTCAGATGTAAGTTTCCCCCATTCAATAGAGAGCTTCTGCAGCTCATCCCTGAGTAACTGATTCTCATTATTTAATCCCTCCACTCTAGCCTATAGCTCTTCACACTTGGTCTAGAGAAAACATATAGATTAGTTAAAATACTGCCAGTTCACAGATATCTTAATTTGTTCCATTTTGCATTACCTCCATCTCCATCAATATTAAACGAAAACAAATACATTACATAGAGTAACTGATCCCTACATTGTATGGATTACTTTGACAGACCCTTGACCTGATAAAAATAAATACATTACCTGCTTGCACAGCCTTGATCTTCAAGCTGACTCTCTATTAGATTGCTTCCTCTTCTGTCTCTTGAGCTCCCGTTCATCCTGTTGACAGTATACGTAGAGTCTAAAGAATAAATGTCGCAAATAGCTAACTTTTTGATAGCTTACCCATCTGCTTTGGAAAAATGATCACTGGAAAATCTAAAAATTGGACGGTTACTATTAGACATAGGTTAGTTAGTCTATATATTAAGTTTCCATAATATTAGTTTCCATGTATTAGGTTAGGCTACTCTATAAATATAGCCTCTTGTAATCCCTTCAATAACAAAACAATACAATACAACAATTACAATTACAATAACCTACCAGGTTTATCATGGTATCAGAGCCAAGTTCCGTCCATACAATCCGGACACAATTCCGGCTACAAATTCCGACAAAAAAGAAAGAAAAAAAAAAAGCTTCGATAAAAAAAAACCCCAATCTTGAGTTCTTTCTTTTCGTTTTCTTTTGATGTCACTTTTGAGTCAAATTAAAATTCAACTTTTGTTAATTAGCTGTCGAAAGTTAGTCTTCAAACAAAATAAAATCACGTTTGTGTCTTCCGTTCGGTTTTTATGTTTCTTTTTTTAATCGCACTCACCTAAACACAAACCCCAAGAAAATTGGTTTTAATTTGGTGATTCCCATTCACATATAACACTACTAGAAAATTGAGTATCAACGACGGAATTTCCGACGAATTTTTTTCGTCGGAAATTTTTCTTCGATTTTCCGACGAAATTCAGACAAAGTATATATCAATAAAAAAATAACATATTTATGACAAATTACCGACGAATTTACTATGAACACATTTTCGTAGGAAATTCGGCACTGATTCAAACACATTAACAACGAATTACCGAAAAATTAATAACAAGCATTACTTTCGTCGGAAATACCTTGGAAATTTTTTATTAATATATAGCTAATTTTTTGAAATTTTTTTTGTCGGAAATACATCGGAAACATAATAACTTTGTGATGGATTTCCGACGAAATATTTTAATTTGTAAATTTCAAAAAGTTATAATTATCTATACAAGTTCCTTGGAAATTCGACACAAATATAAAACAATTTCCGACAAATTTCCTACCGTTTTTGAAGTTAATTCAAAAAATTAAAGACAATAAACATATGCATCATATGAAGAGAGAAAGACATAAGTGAGCATTGACGTACATAGTGTAAAAACTATTATTTGTATCAAGTATATTCATATATATTGTCACGCCCATTAATGCTTCCGAAACGAATATACTTTAGTAGTTTTTTTAAAAAACGTAGGAAATTCGTAGGAAAATATAGGTATTTCCGAGGAATTTCCAACGAGTACATACAAATTATTGAAAAATAAAAGAATTCATTGGAATTTCGTCGGAAATAAGTAAGTTTTTCCTATGAGTTTCCTACGAAAATTTTAAAATATATTAAAAAATGAACGTATCTCACATATATTAGACACATACATTTCATATGTCAATACCTATTTACAAAGTATGCAAAAAATACATGGTCATATGTTTGTGCGCATATGTCTATATATTTATGTAATAAAACTAATATTCATACAATGTGATTAGGTTCAGTGATATGTATTGTTATAACATAGGTATGTATGTGTGTGGGTTAATACGTGAGTTAGTATATAGTTTTATACGCACATTGAATATATAGAGTGAGAGATCGACTTAATGGGCATTGTTGTAGATAAGTGTGTCATACGGATACGTTAAGTAGACGTCTATATATCTATACATGTGTAGAAAGTAGTATATGGTTTAAATATGTTCACGTGTATGGTCATGTTTATGTATATTTTAGCATAGTATAGTGATATATGAATGTATGTGTTAATGGATATCCATAAATGCTTCCGAAACGATTAAAATTTAGTAGTTTTTCAAAAAATTGTAGGAAATTTGTAGGAAAATATAAGTATTTCCGAGAAATTTCCAACGACTACATATAATTTGTTGGAATTTCATCGGAAATAAATAAAATTTTCCTATAAGTTTCCTACAGAAATTTAAAATATGTTTAAAAATGAATTTATCTCATCCTATATTACACAAATACGTTTCATATGTCAAATACGTTTCAAAAACTTAGTAAATTACAAAAACTTAGTAATATAAATTAAATAAGTATCGTTAATATCTAAATCTAAATTTTATAATAAAGTGACATACATCTACAATCGTGTAAAATACTAATATCAAATTAAATAATTAAATAGGATATGTTCAAAAAATGATAACGGGATTACGATGTTTTTAGCTAAAATTTAAGTGAAACCAAAATAAGTTAGAAAAATTATCAAGATGTCGTGTAATATACTTGTTATAAATTTTGACTATTAATTAAAAAAATACAATACTACTAATAATGTACAACTCAACCACCATGGCCTGACCAATCAAAAAGCCTTATCACCCCTCACATGGATTATAATCTTATGTCCAATACATCACCACAAAATTTGATCCAACGGCTCACAATCATCAGAAACAAAACCAAACCCCTCTTTGGCCATAAACAACCCACTACCTTTAAATTTTATACTATTAAATAAAATTAGAAACAAGTTAGGTACACTCTTCATCTTATCTCTGTATATTTTCTCCTCCTTTCCCAATATCTACTAGATCTCTGTATACTTTTCAATTTCATGATCCATATCTCCATATCTTTCACAAAAAATTATGTATTACTTCATCTAAAATCGTGGATTCCGTCAGACTTTCTGGAGAATCACCAAACCCGCTATTTGTCGGTTGACTTTCAGAAAAACGACGGAGACGGCAATGGATGAGGTTAAACCACAAGATTTACATCTTCAAGTCCATATTATTGAAGTTAAACTTGAGTAGAGTATATAAGATTTTGTTTTTCTTCCTGTTGGGAAACCTTGTATCTTCAATAAGGCAATTTCATGTTTGTTTAGCTTATATTAATTAGGAACCTAAGTTATTTGTTTTTTTTTATTGTTTAACAATTATATAATATATTTTGGAATTTAACTTTTTGATACATGTGACTGTACGATATTTGTATTTTAGTTTTGTATTTGACCAAATAAACCTGTTTATATATATATATTGTATTTTTAGTTAGGAAAACATAATATATTTTTTTTTGAGCAAAATGTTAATCCGACAGAAATCTGTCAGAAAACTCTAAAAGTTAATTTGTCGGAAATTCATCACTAACAATGTTCGTCGAAAATCCGTCGGTAGCAAACTGTCGGAAATCTGTCGGTATATTTTGGTTTTCCGACGAAATAATTTACCCTTTCAATGTTTTTTTATTAAATTCATAAGTGATTTACCAATGAATTTCCGACGACAAAATTGGTCGGAAAATAAAAATTTCGTCGGGAAATGTTTCCGAGGTGGGTTTTTCCGACGAAACTTTTTGGTCGGAAATTAGTCGCTGATAGCGTTTTCCTACGAATTTCCTACGAATTTTGTCGTCGCTGAAACTCAATTTTCTAGTAGTGTAATAATTGAATTCGTAAGTTTTAGAGTTGTTCTTCGTTTTTTTTTTTTCCGTTTTAAATTCATAGTTGTTTAGAGATCGTTCCGACAAACGGCGGTCCTATACGACAGCGGTTAGAGATCGTTCCGACTAGCGGAGGTCCTATCCACTTCGCAGAAACAATCTGCATATGAAATACTAGTTTAGAGATCGTTCCGACAACGGCGGTCCTATACAACATCGGTTAGAGATCGTTCCAACAAACGGCGGTCCTATACAACATTGGTTAAGAGATCGTTCCGACTAACGGCGGTCCTATCCACTTCTATTAACAAATTTCCGCCATACAAAGGCGGCACCGCTCACAACAGCGGTTTACTTATTTTTTTTCCGGCACAAATACAAGCCGGAGGCGGAAACGGGGGAGAAAAGGAGTTTGAAGAGAAGAAGTTGAAGATGAAGACATTGCTTTTAGAAGTTGCTTTTAGATTTAAGTTTTTTCTGTTTCTTCTTATTTGTTTTTCAAGCTAGAATCGCTCCGCGCTTAGCTTGCGGGGGAGTATTAGACATAGGTTAGTTTCTATATATTGCTAATGTCGTTTCTGAAATTTGCTGGCTTCGTAATCTACTTCTTGAGCTTGGTCGCCCCCTTCAGAAAGCTTCCTTAGTTTATACGGACAACATCAGTTCTGTTTATATGTCTGACAATCCAGTTAATCATCAGAGGACGAAGCATATTGAGATTGACATTCACTTTGTTCGTGAGAAAGTTCAACGCGGGCAGATTCGAGTTCTTCACATTCCTTCGCGTCATAATTTTTCAGACATATTTACCAAGGGATTGCCGAAGGTTTTGTTTCTTGACTTCAGATCCAGTCTCAGTCTCCGGGAACCTCCGCTTTCGACTGAGGGGGTGTATTAGACTAGGATATATTAATTGTAATTATTGTAATAGATTGAGGTATTAGTTTGTAAATTATACTATTATATATAGTCATTAAGGAGAAGGGGAAACCCAAGGAATTCCATATTATTACACTTTCTGTAAGTGAATCTTCGGTAAACTGCTACTTGATCCCACGTTAATTTGGCAGACCTTCATTGATGGCCCATTGCCATTCCTTGTATACCTTTCCGTTCAACTTCTTGTCCAATTCAAAAAGTAGGGGTGAGCAAAAACCGAACCGAAAACCGAAAAAACCATTAAAACCGAAAAATCCGAACCGAAAAAACCGAAAACCGAAAAAACCAAAAACCATTGGTTTTGGTTTTCTAAAAACCGAAAGTTATGGTTCGGTTTTGGTTTCTAATGAAAAACCGAACCATAAAAACCGAACCGAACCAAAAATATATATTGTTTACTTTATTTTATATTTATATCATTTTATTATTAATTTTTGGTAAATATGTTAATATATTTGCATTTTTAGGTGTATATAATAATATCATTTATATGTTTAAGTGAAAATACACAACAAGATTGATTTGCTTTAATAATTGTATAATTAAACAACGCGTAAAAGATATAAATAGTTATATATAAAATTTGTTTGAAGTTTGTACAACTTACTTTTATGGATTTGTTGTCATTGTTGTAGTGTTATTGTTACTAATATTGTTTTGAAAACTTGTTGAAATTAATTATGGTGTAATTATAGGGTATAAACTTATAAACTTTTCAAGCTCAATTTGACCCAAACCACAAGTGGTTAAAAACCGACTAAAACCGAACCGAAATAGACCCAAACCGAAAAAACCGAAACCCAATGGTTTTAGTTTTCAAAAACCGAATTATAACGGTTCGGTTTCGGTTTTAGTAAAAAACCGACCCAAACCGAACCGTACTAACCCCTATCAAAAAGTATCTTTGCAACTTAACAATGGGTCGGGCTCACCTACAGAGGCGGAGCCAGGATTTAGCATTGAGGGGGGCTCCAGCCTCAAGAGGCGCAAAAAGTATCTAACAAACGTTGAGAAGGCTAACGCCCCAATTATTATGTACAATGGACACACATATTTTTTACTAACTTATGCCTAAATGTTAATTCATTATATTAAAGAACTCAAATTCATTGCTCAACAACTAATTATTTCACTTTTAATTTATACTTGTATCAAATTTAAATACTAATAGTGGCTTTTTTAGCTTCGCCCAAAATAGTGATTTGTTGGTTTTAAAGTTTTAAATAAATAGTTTGATGTCTTATTGATATTTATTAACAAAAATCAAACAGCCTAGAAGTAAATATATTGAAACTTTTTTAATAACAAAAATCTGTTAATTAATCAAACAGCCAATGATGCCAAAGAGAAATCTCGTTTTTTGGTTGTCAATTGCTATTATTTTAGTCCTGGGTCAATTATATTTAGGGGGGCTAATTTACTATTTTGTTCCAATTACAAGGCGAACTATAGTCTATTAATTAAATTGTGTTTCATGGAGGGGGCTTGGCACCCGCCAGCCACCCCCCTCCCTCCGCCACTGCTCACCTATTAACTTGTCCTAGGGTACTTCATGCATTCAGTAATGAGTAGTTCCTTCAACAACAAAAATAACCTCAAATTAATGAGAAGGTCTTAAATGATTATATTTGTAGTGCTAGATAGCACTATAAGGGAAACCATGGTAATGACAGAATATATTAAGAGAGACACGTTCATTTTAACGACGTTGGATAATTAAATTAGTCTGATATAAGTTTGATGTGCTTCTTGCTTATATGTACCACAACCACACAAATGCTCGACTATTTTTTTTATTTTATTTTTTTCATATATAAGTTTCACTATATCTTATAGATTCTTAGAAAAATTTTAAGTTTTGGATAGATGCAATTATTAACTTCATTTATTAATCATATATCTCAATATATTATCAATGGCTAATTATGTATGTTATTGAACTTGGGCTATATACTCATAGTTGATCAACGGTCATAACCTGAAAAAATAGTTGATGTGTAATTTTGTCAAGAGGGTCCCAACGTAACTTGAAAATGCATAAAACCACATCCACCGCTTGATTCAAATTAGTATGTCGTTACTATTGTGATTACATGCTTTCTGTATCATATTCATAAATTTCTGAAAAATAGACCAAGAATGTGTTTGTGGTCTGCATGACCTACCCCTTACCCTATTCTCCGGGCCAGTAACTTTTTCTACCTCATAGGTAACTTATGCCTAGCAATCATTGAAATTCTGAACGCTTAAGGTGAATTTAAACATAATTGAAATCCAAGGAATACGATATTTTAAAAACCCAATTACCTTTACTCATACATTAGCAAATATACAACCTTTCAATTTCTCTCGTATTCCTAACGGTAAATCCAGTACATTGACAACTGAAACCATCATCTAATCATCATCATAAAACAAATTGTTTGTTCATCAAAGCTTACACCAAATTCTAAACTCTCTTCATTTGCAGGTATTAATTCGACTTCATGTAGTGATCTTTGTCAACAACAAAGGTCTTTTGGGAACAGAAAGCATATAATATTGAAGCAACATGCTACAAAAATTTGCTTACTTCACATATGATTAGGGCTGTCTAAATGTCTAATCTAGGTCAACTTCATTTACAAACGAGATGACAACTTCATTGGTAGCCGATGGAGAATATACTAAAGATACTTTTAGCTAATTGAACCAGGCAACTAGTTTTAATATGCAAGTCTATCAAGTCGAAGCACATTATCCCTTAGCAGTTAAATATCTAAAAGTTAAAGTTGAAGATAGCATTTTAACCTAAAGATTCTCAAGGATCAAAATTATAACTAAGGGGATTATAGAAGAAATAATATGAAAAATGAGAAAACAGAAGCTACTTTATTTTACAATGAAAATGACCAGGCACTTAATCCTTGGTAGTAAGAGTTAATGTATTCCTTGAAACGGGGGTAGCACTTTCAATTTAGTTATTTATGAACGGTCAATCGCGGTTTAAACTAAACTATAATATAATGGGTGAACTCATTAAATGAAGATGGGTTGGACCAATGGGTTAAACGTGGGCCTGAGTATATATGTTTAACCCGCAAAATCAGTCACCTATATTAAGGATCCATGATCAATGCATATAGGGTTAAGTGGTTAACAGCATAAAACACACACTTATAACTGTAACCACTCGGATACCCCTGACCTTTGCCCATGATATGTTTAAATGTCCTTTTATCCATCTTTGTTAATTCCAAAGAATCAACATCACATACATTTACTTTGGGTTCCACAGCTTGGCAATACCTCACCGTGGTGCATTAATTTGCATAAATAAATCCATATGATCATAGCAACGTTATTTACAAAAACAATCAAAATTTGGAAACATCACAAATAGCCCATAAATCCATTCACGTCCCCGCGATACGATTTTGATGGTGAAAAATGAATTGCAAGTCGAGCGGTCGATGGGAATCAACCACAACTCAACTAAAACAATAAAAATATCACTGTGATGAAGTATTCACTCGAATGAATTAATTGAAACTTTCAAGCCACAATTTGAAACAACCGGATGTAACATTGGAACTTTTATAGTGGGTTTTAAATTAATTGACCAATTAAATTGTAGTTGCTAAGGATTTGATAAAGGAATTGTGATTTGTGATAATAAGAATTAAAGCCACCGTCCCATGATGAATTCTGAATATTCATTTAGGGTTTGGAGTTTAATATGTAAAACTCACATATATATTAAACTTTTAAAGGAAGAAGCGATATTTACTAGTAGGAGTGGACGGGTTTTTTTTTACATAATTCCTACAATGCCCTTTTTGTTATTATTTTACACTAATAGTCCCTTAATTATTTACAATAGTGCCATGAATAATTTTAGCCATTGATTAAAACTTTTAAGGGTGATGATTAATTCAAAAGGGTTCTTAAAAGTTCTTGTCTTTTAAAAGGTTTTCAATATAACTTTTCATTATATATATATATATATTGTAGATGATGTATTTGCGCAAATGGTACTATTTCTTATTTAGTTTCAAAGTTTTATATCAGTTTCAAAGTGTTTACCTCATCTCTCATACAACATAGACAAGATTGAATACGATTATTAATATACCAGTATACAACACATGATTATAACAATAATTCAACCTACATATGAGTTACTCTTCATATTTGCACATGGGATTTGCTAACTAGTGCCCCTGGTGCACTAGTTAAAAAGTATTTAATGAAACATTTAATGAAGTCCAATTTTTCTAAAATATGAAAATATGTATTAATTATTCATTTAAAAATAGAAATTGTTAGGTTGAATTAATACACATTAAATATAATTTTTGATTAATAAGGAAATAACGAGTTCATTAAATGCTTCTTAACTAGTGCACTAGGACACTAGTTAGCAAAATCCCATTTGGTCATATACAATAAGTCTGAATTGATCAATTTACCATATACATCACCTGAAACAATAATAGAAAAAAAATTAATTATAATAAGTTTTCTAAAATTGACCTTAAACTTAAAAAGAATCAGAAGATGGAGACTTGTCATGTAATGATCACCACACAAATTTAGTAGTATTTCTTTTGCTAAAAATGTTTTATGACTTTTATTATACGCTTCCAATTCTAAAAATATATTTAAATTTGTTACCGGGTGATATATTAACATATTGAACTGTTTTTTTTTTAAATAAAAAAATAAAAAAACCTTATATTTCAAAAGTAGCACTTGTATTATTAAAAGTAGCACTTGTTATATGACAATGAATAACATATTTTTGACACGGATATTTTGTAAGAATATTATACGAGTAGTTCCTTTTAAGATATCTGAAAATGATATTATTATTTAAGTAAAACAAAGAGAAGTGTTTTTCGGTCTGGAATATTTTCTGTAAGTTTTTATAATGCTTCATTATACATGATTTAAATTAATGTTTCAAAACATATACTTTTAATGGTGTAAATATAGATTTGGGTTAAGATGAGATTGAAGTAGCTGAGTTAGCTTTTAATCATTATATTATATATTATATATACCTTATTAAAGTAGAGGATGTGAATAGTAACTCGTCTACGTGGCGAGTTACTATTCGTCCACATTAATACTTCGTATCACTATTCGGATTTTACCATATCGTATTTGCCGTATCGTATCTCATTCGATTTTTTATTACGAGTTACTTATTGGAATTTTCGCCTTTTTATTCTGTTGGTTCATCCAACCTTTTTATGGCTATATCCCGTACCATTACTCGCTTTTTGCTATATCGCATCCAGCTTTAATTCTCAACTAATATATTGACGATTTTGCTAGATCGCACCCCGTTCGGGTTTTCTACCTTGAGTTACTTATTGGTTACTTGTACACGTTTAAAAAACTTGGGTGAGTTACAATTCTTCAAAGTCACACCCCGTACCACCATTCGGGTTTTCCCACACCGCATCCCATTTAGGTTAATTTTCTATCACGGGTTACTCTTTGGTGTTTTCACCCTTTTTCTTTTTGGTCATTCATTCTTTTTGTGGGTGTTGAGTCATGGATTCGCTGAAGATTACTTGCTGAGTCAAGTAGTCGCTGACAGCCTCAGCGAGAGGTTTCCTCAGCGAGACTTCAGCGACCAACATTATCTTCGAGTTAAAAGGATAAGTTCAATGACTCACCACCATGCTTTGTAAGTCAAATATGGGCGGGAAAATGAAGATAAGAAGACTGGTCCCAAGGACACGTGTTGCAAGATCAAGATAGAGCCATGTGACCTTGTACCGTTTTGGTACTAAGGTGTTTCTCTTTCATGCCGTTTTGGGAATCAAACAAGATGAAGAAAAGAGAACTCTGCAGACCAGTCTTACACACCAATAGATAGTTGACAACCTTCATGTGTCAACATCTATTGGGTTGTCATGTGATGTCTCTTCTCTCCTATATAAGACATCACTTGACCTAGCCGCAATTCTGTTGGTTCATTCTACAATAGTCACTTAGTGTGTTTTTCTCTCATTGTAGAATTGTATCATTGTTAAGTTTTCGTGTATGCAAAAACTTAACAATATTTTCTTTCTTCTTTCTTTGTAAACCAACCATGTATTCACCGTTTAATTAATACTACTTATGATTAAACGTGTTTACTTTCTTATCTTGCTTTCTTAGTGTAATTTACATTAGTTGTTTAATTACATAATCGTTGCAAACTTGGGACTTTCAGTTGGTATCAGAGCGGTGGTTCGACACACGGAATCTGATCTGAGTAAAAGTTTGCAAGATTATCTTTCTTTCTTTCTGTACTTTAATTTTCTGCATCTAAATTTTTTTTTTTAAACTTCTATTTATCTTTCCTTTCTTGTTATTATGTCTTCTGTTCCTTCTCTGGTAAATACCAGAGATTTTGGGTATGTCTCCATCCCACCAAGATTCGATTCACATGATTTCGGATCTTGGAAGGAGAGAATGCTCCTACACATCGTAGGAGTTGAACCCTACCTTATAACCATCCTAACCAGAGGGCCATATGTACCGGTTCTGGTTACCAGGACACTAGGAGCCACTGCTGATGCTCCTGAAGTTGTCACTGAGCTAATAAAACCAGAAGTACAATGGACAGATGACGAGCGTAGGTTTGTCAATCTGGATGCTCGGTTGAGGAATCTTATCATTACTACCCTTCCTGATGACATAATGAAGTCTGTCATCAAACTTTCTTCTTCTAAATTGGTGTGGGATAATCTGTGTACCAGATTCGATGGTACGGCAGATGTTCTTGCTACCAAGAAAATAGATCTGAAACGTGCCTATGAAGGATTCTTCTCTCTCCCTAATGAGAGTCTGGATGGCACGTATAATCGGTTCAAGTGCCTTTTGAATGATATGACTAATGTGGGCATAGAGCATAATACTCTTGAAATATGCTACAAGTTCATTGACATCTTGCCTATCAAATGGCAAGGTTTAAGGCAAATTCTCGAACCACTAAGCAATTGAAAGAGCATGACTTAGAGTCACTCTATGGCACTCTTCAATTTGAAGAGAGAGCCCTCGCTCAAACTCTGAGAGCTGAGGATGAGTCTAGGAGGCATGCTGGTTCATATGCTTCAACTTCTTCTTCTTCTGTATCTAGTGTCTCAAATGTTCATGACCCTCTTGCCCTGGTCTCTGCTGAGGTCAGTCCTGTCCATCTTGACATGGACATCAGCAATTCTACTCCTCTAACGTCCAAGATCTTGTCAATGACCTCGATTTCGAGGAGAGACAAGAGATGTTCTCGGACTTCATGAACTTCGCTCTCATCGCTGGTAAACGTTACTCAAGAAAATGGAATGGTCGTAGGTCGACTAATTTTCAAAAACCAGTGGTAGACAAGTCTCAGGAAGAATGTTGGAGGTGTGGTCGAAAAGGCCACTACCAAAAAGATTGCAAAGTTTCTATTCCTTCTTTGCAGGCAGCGAAGCCTTCTTCATCATCAGCGAGGCCCTCTTCAGTTAAGCCTGCTGATGAATACAAAAAGAAGTATTATGAGCTTCGTGCCAAGATGGTCCGATGTTGAAGAAGCCAAAACTCCCGCCAAAGGTCTTGTTGCTGAAGAACATGACTGGGCTGACTCCGACGTCTCTGACAGCGAGGACTTTGTTGATGCCATCTGTAACACCCCAAGCCGAGGCTCGAAATATTACGGAAATCATATAGCACAAGGTGGGATTAATGTAGAACATGAACTATATGCAGACAAGGGATTCAGTGAATCCATACAATAAGATAAACCAGTGTTGAATACAAGAGAAGTAAGTTATCATCAAGGATTACAATAGTACATCAAAGACGATTAACAGTTCTAAGCACGATGCAAAAGAGAAGGCAAATGGATCCTTGATCCATGAAGTCCATAGTCCGGGTGTACAACAAGCAAGCAACTAAACTCCATGTTCCGGATTATCCTGATTACCTGAAAAGTGTACTAAGCATAGTCAACACAAGGTTGGTGAGTTCGTAGTAATGGTCCATAAAGAACCATCAACAATAATCACAATATACGAATAGAGGCTAGGCATGACTTACAGCGAGCCTCTAAGCAACGCAATATCATCCAACAACAAGATTACACAAAAGAAACTAAGCAACTCAATATCATCCAACAACAAGATTACACAAAGAAATGAGAGTGTAATGAGGATGCACAAATGATGTATGTATCAATGCAAATGCCGAATGAATGAATAAGCAAATATGCCTATCCCAAGCGTGACCTTCAATCACGTATGCAACGATACCCCTCTGCCATCGCCATGGACAGGGCTGTATCTCAAAAACATCGAGATATATATGTCTATATACTCGGGGTCAGGAACTACATCCAAAATGGGTGCATACATCTATGCACCAGGATGTCGGCAATCCTGCCGAGGGCTCATCAACAATGTATGCAATGCTTACAATCAAATGTAAATGCATGCTCATGAACCAACAATCAATGTACAATGAACCTGTGCCACCAATCAATATTCGTCAAACATAACCCAACAACCAATATACGACAATCATACGCCAACGATCAATAATCAACAACATAAGCCACTAATCACAATTTAAACCGACTATACGTACATATACTTCAGAGGATTCTACTTTCTTCAAGTCCCAGATGCTTATATATAGGGTCACCCGCAGCCTTCCCACCACATCTAAAACCCAATGAAGGCATAACCGACTTCCATGTATGTACGTCTATCCTAACAGTAATAATAATAATAACAATAAATAACTATCACAATCCTTTACTAAATCAATCCATAATCAATTGAACAATAAGACAATTCGTGATTTAAGCCTATAAATCAATAAGTACGAGTTATGTTCTCAAGTGTAAAACACTTGGAAGCCTGTATACCAGTCAATAGGTACAAGATCATATCATCAAGTGTAAAGACACTTGGAAGTCTGCCAACAAGTCAAATGAGAACAACACAATCATTTCAATCACGAGTCTGCCTATTTACACTAAACAACACGTACATACACTTCGGAGGATTTTATTTTCATCAAGTTCTAGATGCTTATGTATAGGGTCGTCCGCAGCCTTCCCACCACATCTAGAACCCAATGAAAAGAAAACCGACCTCCCTGTAAGCACTTCTATCCTAAGGATTACGATGGTACCAATACATTCATGATACATCCCGCGAAACAAACAAAATAGTCTACCAACCGGAAATCAAACAGAAATCAACTAGACAGGCAATAAGTCCACCAAACAGCACACAACACGTACAAGGTAAACACATAAGTCTTACACTTTTCAGCCCGAGTCCCGAAGGAGTGGGGATAAACGAAACTCACCTTGATTGGCAAAGAAGCTAGTAAAGGATTACAAATGAGTAACGGGTTCCACACGTCCACAACCTATAATTATACATCATAATACCATAATGTCAACTCTACAATCATAAACAAGTTGGTTTAGCACAATTAGGTCAAGCCACAAACCCTAAACGCCTTTACAACTTAAACGAGTAGGAACAAGACGCATTCGATTCGACCTTTTTAGAAATGACAAAAGATTCATACAAAAGGAGTGTTACTACTAGAAACTAGACTCTCTTACGATTCCAACGATAGGTCATACAACTTATTTGGACTTACGGATCAAAAGTTATTAACGTTTTAAAACTGACGCGCAAAATCTCCCGTATCTAACCACTGCGCCGCAGTGAGCCTTGGCCAAGCTCACTGCGCCGCAGTGGGCTGACCCAACAGACCAGACCCTAGCCACTGCGCCGCAGTGGGCTAGGCCCCAAGCCACTGCGCCGCAGTGGCTTCTTACGGAACCAGAACATGAGCAGCAGCAGCAGCAGCTGAAACCCTAAACCAAAACCCTTAAACTCGACCCAAACCAACCCAAATCGATTTGTAGGAACTTATAACTTGAAATGAAGCTTAAATAAGTATTAATGAACATAAATGAACATAACCCAATCCATAAATCCGTCCAAAACATCACCAAATCATCAATTCGATCCAAACCCTAATTAAAACCCTAATTGACCCAAAACTCGATTTAAGCCGATTTAGGACTTGTAAATACTCGAAATGACCGGAATAGCATACACTAACATAAATAGGAGTAAATGGGATGAATTAGACTTACCAAAACGTTCTCCCCGAGCTAAAACCCGAATTTGGTCGAAATGGGCAAAAATGCAAGAACTTCTATCTTGATTCTTTAATATGACGAAAATGAGGTATAGACGGTAATGATTCTTGTGTTATAATCGACCCACTACTAGTTTGATGCAAGAAAATGTGGAGAGATTGAAATGGTTCTTTTACTTGAGAGAGAAAGGGGAAGAAGATAGATAGAAAGTTAGATAGAAATGAGAGGAGGAGAAGAGATATGGGGGGGGGGAAAAGGGTCATAGGTGGCTGGTGGGTCTTGGACTACCCACGGGCCGACCCGTTTCTCCCACAAGCCATAAAACAATCGTTACACGTTTAAACACCCATCAAAACATATTATCGACTCAATTAACACACATTGTCATGTAATTCACCAAACGACCCAATTATTTCATTCAACAAGATTGTTAGTCAAATTACACAAAAAGTCAACGGGTCAAAATTCACGGATGTTACATTATCCCCCCGTTGAAAGAATTTCGTCCCGAAATTCAACGTAAACCCTAATTAGCAAATAAAGGCGGATAATTAGACTTCGCTTGATTCTCTCAATCCCAACTGAGCTTGGTTCCAAGTCTAACATTCCATCTAACCTCATGAATCATGTAACGCTCATTCTTGAGCTTCTTGACTTCACGGTCCAAATTCTCTACCGATTCACCAATAACTTCAGCTTCGAATTAACTTAAATTTCGTCCGTAGGCACATGACGTGTAGGATCCGCCAAACACTTGCGTGGGTTACCATTATGAAACACATCTTGTATGTTGCTAAGTTCTCGTGGTAATTCAATTCGACAAACAACCTTCCCAAACTTGTTCAACCTTCTTGAAAGGACCAATGTATCTTGGCTCAAGCTTTCCTCATTTCACAAATCGGACAACGCTTCTCTACGCTGATACTTTCAGGGCACAAAATCACCTACTTCAACTCTAACAGTTTCCGTTTCACATTGGCATACTCCTTTTCTTAGCTTGCGAGCTAGTTGGACTATTCTCTTAGCTTGAGAAATCGTCCTTGTCATTCCAATTAATATCCCTGTCCCGCTGCATTGGCTTTATTCGATCCTTGGTTTATCCGGTGGGGAGTGACATCTCCACTACTCAGTGCTTTGGTTGATGACATTCAATACTCATTTAACCCTTGTTATTGCATAAGATCTCCGTTTTGGTCATTAGCACATACTCTTTACGCGCGATCAAGTCTCAAGTCGGTTCGAATGCCCGTCGTCCATTAGATGGCTCCCTGAATAGGAGTTAAGCGACTTTCTTTCTCTGAAATAATAGAAATCAATTCTCCGTGCACCTACCCACTTTTCTACATGCTAACGTGCCCAGTTGTCAAATTTCATTGGTTTCGTCGTATCGTGATCGCTTCTTGTCGTCAACGGCTTCATGGCGAAGTCCATTCCAATTCGTTTTCCTTCCAATCTTCCTTCTGGTCCTTCACTACTCGCTTATTTACATCCCTAAAAGTCTATAAGGGTTTTGACTACGCGCGCGATGTTAGAAAGTTAAGTATATACGAAATTTAGGACATCGAGATGGAACAAGCCCGATGAGTCGTCCGGAAAAGCCTCGGGAGACTCAAGGTTGACAGCGACGGCGTTAGTTTTTCAGATTCTTAAGAAGGTAGCTCTAAAGACGCTCAAGTTTGAAGACTTACTCGGAACCTAAGAATTTTACTGTTACATGAGGACGTTTTCAGATACCCTTTACCATTACCATTACCCGTATATACTACTGTCATTCAATCTATATTTTTTTTTTTTAAATTTCCAAGGTTCTAATTTTTCCAGAAACATAGAGCTAAGGAAGATCTTAATATCATTTATAGTCAACCTCATTACCAATTTGTTCAACTAGACCCATATAACACGTCACAATTCATTTGAGGATCGAGATCTAGATCTAAGCCTACGGATATTCATTAATGAAAGAAGTCTAGTAAGAGAAGGCAGACTGAAATCGGCCCTAGAATCGAGTAACATTGAGTTGTAGTGGTCGAGGAAGAAGAATTGTACCTGTCGCCGCTTCCGAGTCGTTGTGGGCTGAAGGATAAATGATTTGAAGGGGTACCAGATCCAATGGCGCCGCTTTCGGTGTTTTACAAAAAAAAAAAAAAAAAAAAAAAAAAAAAAAAAAAAAAAAAAAAAAAAAAAAAAAAAAAAAAAAAAAAAAAAAAAAAAAAAAAAAAAAAAAAACAAAAAAAAAAAAAAAAAAAAAAAAAAAAAAAAAAAAAAAAAAAAAAAAAAAAAAAAAAAAAAAAAAAAAAAAAAAAAAAAAAAAAAAAAAAAAAAAAAAAAAAAAAAAAAAAAAAAAAAAAAAAAAAAAAAAAAAAAAAAAAAAAAAAAAAAAAAAAAAAAAAAAAAAAAAAAAAAAAAAAAAAAAAAAAAAAAAAAAAAAAAAAAAAAAAAAAAAAAAAAAAAAAAAAAAAAAAAAAAAAAAAAAAAAAAAAAAAAAAAAAAAAAAAAAAAAAAAAAAAAAAAAAAAAAAAAAAAAAAAAAAAAAAAAAAAAAAAAAAAAAAAAAAAAAAAAAAAAAAAAAAAAAAAAAAAAAAAAAAAAAAAAAAAAAAAAAAAAAAAAAAAAAAAAAAAAAAAAAAAAAAAAAAAAAAAAAAAAAAAAAAAAAAAAAAAAAAAAAAAAAAAAAAAAAAAAAAAAAAAAAAAAAAAAAAAAAAAAAAAAAAAAAAAAAAAAAAAAAAAAAAAAAAAAAAAAAAAAAAAAAAAAAAAAAAAAAAAAAAAAAAAAAAAAAAAAAAAAAAAAAAAAAAAAAAAAAAAAAAAAAAAAAAAAAAAAAAAAAAAAAAAAAAAAAAAAAAAAAAAAAAAAAAAAAAAAAAAAAAAAAAAAAAAAAAAAAAAAAAAAAAAAAAAAAAAAAAAAAAAAAAAAAAAAAAAAAAAAAAAAAAAAAAAAAAAAAAAAAAAAAAAAAAAAAAAAAAAAAAAAAAAAAAAAAAAAAAAAAAAAAAAAAAAAAAAAAAAAAAAAAAAAAAAAAAAAAAAAAAAAAAAAAAAAAAAAAAAAAAAAAAAAAAAAAAAAAAAAAAAAAAAAAAAAAAAAAAAAAAAAAAAAAAAAAAAAAAAAAAAAAAAAAAAAAAAAAAAAAAAAAAAAAAAAAAAAAAAAAAAAAAAAAAAAAAAAAAAAAAAAAAAAAAAAAAAAAAAAAAAAAAAAAAAAAAAAAAAAAAAAAAAAAAAAAAAAAAAAAAAAAAAAAAAAAAAAAAAAAAAAAAAAAAAAAAAAAAAAAAAAAAAAAAAAAAAAAAAAAAAAAAAAAAAAAAAAAAAAAAAAAAAAAAAAAAAAAAAAAAAAAAAAAAAAAAAAAAAAAAAAAAAAAAAAAAAAAAAAAAAAAAAAAAAAAAAAAAAAAAAAAAAAAAAAAAAAAAAAAAAAAAAAAAAAAAAAAAAAAAAAAAAAAAAAAAAAAAAAAAAAAAAAAAAAAAAAAAAAAAAAAAAAAAAAAAAAAAAAAAAAAAAAAAAAAAAAAAAAAAAAAAAAAAAAAAAAAAAAAAAAAAAAAAAAAAAAAAAAAAAAAAAAAAAAAAAAAAAAAAAAAAAAAAAAAAAAAAAAAAAAAAAAAAAAAAAAAAAAAAAAAAAAAAAAAAAAAAAAAAAAAAAAAAAAAAAAAAAAAAAAAAAAAAAAAAAAAAAAAAAAAAAAAAAAAAAAAAAAAAAAAAAAAAAAAAAAAAAAAAATTATTTTAATATGTCAAGTCCACTACAGTTGTTTATCGTTACTTCAAATAATCATGTTGATACATCCTTCAATAAAACTATGTTGTTAACTTCATTCATACAATCGTTTATCTATTAACACATTTTTACACATGTAATACCAACTACGTGTTATCAACACGTTTAAGTTGGACAACGGCGAAACCATGTACAACATCAATGTGACTACTACAGAGCATACATACATACAGACACATTACACATGCATAACATATCTGTTACTAAATCATACTAGTCAACACATCGTTCAATTACTAAATTCAACTATAGTAATAGTTCTTAAGCTTATATCCCGGGGGTTTGTTTTCTCAATTTCTTTCCTTTTTGATGAGGCTCTACTTGACACCCTCTCATCGTCCATATTTATTCCGGCTTCAAGCGTTTCATTGCCTCTCTGAAGGCTTGACGTGACTTGGGCTACAATAGTAGGTATGGCGTCTATCACCGCTTGGGCAATCACGGTTGCTAGATCCGGTTCGTCGCTGTGGCTAGCCGCATTCCTTCTTGGTCTCACCATTATCTATAGGATAAGTAACGCGTCGACTCGAAAGTTAGCCACACAATGCTCACATATTAGTCACATAATTAGTTAATGCTTTCATACCGATATAATATACTCATTTTATACCATTAAGCTAAGGTAGGAGTGCTAGAATTCTATGGGATTGTTACTTATTATTTTAATATGTCAAGTCCACTACAGTTGTTTATCGTTACTTCAAATAATCATGTTGATACATCCTTCAATAAAACTATGTTGTTAACTTCATTCATACAATCGTTTATCTATTAACACATTTTTACACATGTAATACCAACTACGTGTTATCAACACGTTTAAGTTGGACAACGGCGAAACCATGTACAACATCAATGTGACTACTACAGAGCATACATACATACAGACACATTACACATGCATAACATATCTGTTACTAAATCATACTAGTCAACACATCGTTCAATTACTAAATTCAACTATAGTAATAGTTCTTAAGCTTATATCCCGGGGGTTTGTTTTCTCAATTTCTTTCAGGTTAGTCGAATTAGTAGCTAGTGCTTTAACGCCGACACGCTACACACGTTCATTGTCCTTTACTAAGGCTGACATATATATATTCTCAACTAACCTACATATATCACGTTATCATATTGGCATAACGTACGTGTTTCATTTCACTGTGCTAATATCAACATATTAGAGTTATCAAGTAATCGTTATCTATCATGTCCTCAAGTTAAGTTCACGACATTTATCCACTATCATAACCAATTACTCGCATTCAACACATCTCAATATAAGCAATTAAAACAAGTCAACTAACACGGGTGGTTTAAAGTATAATCCGAATTCGATATGCTTTCTAGTTATTGACCAGGTATGTATACAGGGTGTACCAACGGCTAACCCTCCACCTAATCAACTCCCATTAAGCATATCGGTTCCTTATTATACTCTAAGCCAAGCATGCGCAATCCATGATGTCATTAACTTGTTATAATATTGGATAACCATAAAAGAGTTGATCGGGTTCTTTTAGGGTTGCCACAATATCATACTAAGTTAATAACATAACTTCATTTTGCTCTAAATCACCAAATTAGCACCAATCAATAATAACAAATCCACATTAACGACAGTCAAAACCCAATCAATGCCAAGCGTCAATCAGTGACAACAATTCATATCAATGACAATCAATTTCAATCAACACACACATTAACCACATTGTACTCATACCACATTCATCACATTGAATTCAAGCCATCACATAAGTGGTCTTAACTACGAACTCACACGGGGATTCACATAATTCACATTGCACACGAATTTCCTAACCATGCATGCTATATGAAGAGTTTTAACTTAAGCCGTAGTCTAGGTCAAACCGCCTAATTCTCTACGACCACGCATGGGCCACCATTCTGTAACACCCCAAGCCGAGGCTCGAAATATTACGGAAATCATATAGCACAAGGTGGGATTAATGTAGAACATGAACTATATGCAGACAAGGGATTCAGTGAATCCATACAATAAGATAAACCAGTGTTGAATACAAGAGAAGTAAGTTATCATCAAGGATTACAATAGTACATCAAAGACGATTAACAGTTCTAAGTACGATGCAAAAGAGAAGGCAAATGGATCCTTGATCCATGAAGTCCATAGTCCGGGTGTACAACAAGCAAGCAACTAAACTCCATGTTCCGGATTATCCTGATTACCTGAAAAGTGTACTAAGCATAGTCAACACAAGGTTGGTGAGTTCGTAGTAATGGTCCATAAAGAACCATCAACAATAATCACAATATACGAATAGAGGCTAGGCATGACTTACAGCGAGCCTCTAAGCAACGCAATATCATCCAACAACAAGATTACACAAAAGAAACTAAGCAACTCAATATCATCCAACAACAAGATTACACAAAAGAAATGAGAGTGTAATGAGGATACACAAATGATGTATGTATCAATGCAAATGCCGAATGAATGAATAAGCAAATATGCCTATCCCAAGCGTGACCTTCAATCACGTATGCAACGATACCCCTCTGCCATCGCCATGGACAGGCTGTATCTCAAAAACATCGAGATATATATGTCTATATACTCGGGGTCAGGAACTACATCCAAAATGGGTGCATACATCTATGCACCAGGATGTCGGCAATCCCCTGCCGAGGGCTCATCAACAATGTATGCAATGCTTACAATCAAATGTAAATGCATGCTCATGAACCAACAATCAATGTACAATGAACCTGTGCCACCAATCAATATTCGTCAAACATAACCCAACAACCAATATACGACAATCATACGCCAACGATCAATAATCAACAACATAAGCCACTAATCACAATTTAAACCGACTATACGTACATATACTTCAGAGGATTCTACTTTCTTCAAGTCCCAGATGCTTATATATAGGGTCACCCGCAGCCTTCCCACCACATCTAAAACCCAATGAAGGCATAACCGACTTCCATGTATGTACGTCTATCCTAACAGTAATAATAATAATAACAATAAATAACTATCACAATCCTTTACTAAATCAATCCATAATCAATTGAACAATAAGACAATTTGTGATTTAAGCCTATAAATCAATAAGTACGAGTTATGTTCTCAAGTGTAAAACACTTGGAAGCCTGTATACCAGTCAATAGGTACAAGGTCATATCATCAAGTGTAAAGACACTTGGAAGTCTGCCAACAAGTCAAATGAGAACAACACAATCATGTCGATCACGAGTCTGCCTATTTACACTAAACAACACGTACATACACTTCGGAGGATTTTATTTTCATCAAGTTCTAGATGCTTATGTATAGGGTCGTCCGCAGCCTTCCCACCACATCTAGAACCCAATGAAAAGAAAACCGACCTCCCTGTAAGCACTTCTATCCTAAGGATTACGATGGTACCAATACATTCATGAAACATCACGCGAAACAAACAAAATAGTCTACCAATCGGAAATCAACAGAAATCAACTAGACAGGCAATAAGTCCACCAAACAGCACACAACACGTACAAGGTAAACACATAAGTCTTACACTTTTCAGCCCGAGTCCCGAAGGAGTGGGGATAAACGAAACTCACCTTGATTGGCAAAGAAGCTAGTAAAGGATTACAAATGAGTAACGGGTTCCACACGTCCACAACCTATAATTATACATCATAATACCATAATGTCAACTCTACAATCATAAACAAGTTGGTTTAGCACAATTAGGTCAAGCCACAAACCCTAAACGCCTTTACAACTTAAACGAGTAGGAACAAGACGCATTCGATTCGACCTTTTTAGAAATGACAAAAGATTCATACAAAAGGAGTGTTACTACTAGAAACTAGACTCTCTTACGATTCCAACGATAGGTCATACAACTTATTTGGACTTACGGATCAAAAGTTATTAACGTTTTAAAACTGACGCGCAAAATCTCCCGTATCTAACCACTGCGCCGCAGTGAGCCTTGGCCAAGCTCACTGCGCCGCAGTGGGCTGACCCAACAGACCAGACCCTAGCCACTGCGCCGCAGTGGGCTAGGCCCCAAGCCACTGCGCCGCAGTGGCTTCTCACGGAACCAGAACATGAGCAGCAGCAGCAGCAGCTGAAACCCTAAACCAAAACCCTTAAACTCGACCCAAACCAACCCAAATCGATTTGTAGGAACTTATAACTTGAAATGAAGCTTAAATAAGTATTAATGAACATAAATGAACATAACCCAATCCATAATTCCGTCCAAAACATCACCAAATCATCAATTCGATCCAAACCCTAATTAAAACCCTAATTGACCCAAAACTCGATTTAAGCCGATTTAGGACTTGTAAATACTCGAAATGACCGGAATAGCATACACTAACATAAATAGGAGTAAATGGGATGAATTAGACTTACCAAAACGTTCTCCCCGAGCTAAAACCCGAATTTGGGTAAAATGGGCAAAAATGCAAGAACTTCTATCTTGATTCTTCAATATGACGAAAATGAGGTATAGACGGTAATGATTCTTGTGTTATAATCGACCCACTACTAGTTTGATGCAAGAAAATGTGGAGAGATTGAAATGGTTCTTTTACTTGAGAGAGAAAGGGGAAGAAGATAGATAGAAAGTTAGATAGAAATGAGAGGAGGAGAAGAGATATGGGGGGGGAAAAGGGTCATAGGTGGCTGGTGGGTCTTGGACTACCCACGGGCCGACCCGTTTCTCCCACAAGCCATAAAACAATCGTTACACGTTTAAACACCCATCAAAACATATTATCGACTCAATTAACACACATTGTCATGTAATTCACCAAACGACCCAATTATTTCATTCAACAAGATTGTTAGTCAAATTACACAAAAAGTCAACGGGTCAAAATTCACGGATGTTACACCATCTGCTTTATGGTACTCGCTGATGACCAGGCGCTGACAAAGGACCAAGTGTGCTCCAGTCAGTGGGTCAATGCCATAATCAAGAAGGTATGCACTTTTTCCTCTGCCTCTGAAGAGGACAAACCTACTATTCTTGAATCTCTTACTTGTGACATTCAATATGTCGAGTCAATTCGTGCCGACCTTCAGTCCAAACTTAACTCAGTTAGTGCTGAGTTAAGTAATAAAGCTGACAAGCTCAAGGACCTTAGAAACGTCCATATTGAGCTTGAATCTCAAAAGCTCCTCAACCAAAATCTTCTAATCTCTAACGAGGAGCTGAAGAACAGGGTCGCTGACCTTGAGAGAATCGTTACCTCTTGGTCTAAAGCCTCCAAGCTTCATAACCAAATCTTCAGCTTGCAAGTTCCAGCTCAAATGAAAGCCATAATTGGTGGTGACTATGAGACGGCCGCTGTCATTGCAAACATGTTCAGTGACTGTCCTACAGCTGAAGAGAGGATTCCTCCTAAATCTCTTGAATCTCTTGAGGAGTTGCTAAAACATTATTTTGTTAAAGGCATGAATGACTATCATTCTGAACTAAATAATGAAGCACCCCCACCCAGCACTTCTACTTCTTCTTCACAAGCTGAAACTAGTTCAACTCCTAGTTTTGCTAAAACCATTTTTCCAAACCATCCAATTATTGATATGATGCCCCATGAAGGCAGAATTCAATATTCTTCTCCTGAAACATTTGAAGGAAATCCTTCAAGTGATGGTTATAAACCTATTGCTCCTCAGCTCTTGACTGTTCAGTCCACAGCTTTTGAACCTTTCAAAAGGAGCAAGGTCGCTGTTCCATATGACTACAGCACTCCTCAGCGAGCTGTGCCTATTAGTCACCCTGCTGAGAATTCTGTTCCCTCAGTAGTCGCTGAACGCCCTGCGTCTCAGCCCTCGTCTTCCTCTAATAATTCTCCTGCTGGCAGAAAGGCTGTTATGCATGAGCACTTAATGAATAGACGAGCTAAGTTTGCTGATGCTCGTTATCAGCAACCTAATTCTGTCTATGTCCCAAAGGGAACTTTTGTCCCTCGCCATCCAAAACCTATTCAGCAGGTCAGACCTCCTCAGCAAGGAGGTCAGCGAGTTGCTCAGATTCATCATGGTTCTCAGCAACCCCGACCTGTTCAGCAAGTCAGACCTCCTCAGCAAGGAGGTCAGCGAGCTGTTGTGAACAATCATGGCCCTTCCTCTTCAAATGCTCAATCTAAGGGCAATCAGTTCTTGGCCCTGTTCCCAAGACTCTTCCTGTTCAGTTCAGGAAGAAAAAGACCTCTTCAGTAGCATCATCTTCTTCCTCAAATCATGAGATTTGTGAGCTGAGCAAGCGTGTCAACGACTTGACCTCTCAACTCAAGGAACTTCTGACTCAAAATCAGAAGGCTGGAAGGAAATGCTACTTATGTGGCGAAAGAGGACACATCGCTGCTGACTGCAATGACAAAGACTCCAGGAATCCTCCTGAAGTAGTCATTCAGCCAAATCTACCCTCAGCTTCCGCTGCTCATTCCTCCTCTGAAATCTCTGAGCGAGCTCCCCCAGCTGAATCCAATATCAGCTTGGGTGATGATGTTGTTCTTACTAACGACAACATTGCTGAGTACATTGCCGCTCAACGAATCTCTTTTCCTCAGGCTCATGAAATCATTACAAATGGTAATGATAGTGTGCTAGCTGAATATGGGGAAAATAATCAAATCAGCAACATGGTTGTCCTCAACACTGGAAGCTCTATCACTTTCACCTCTGAAGATCAGTTCTTCGCTAGTGAGGTGGCTCGTGACATGCTCCCTGCTCATCAGCTGGTTGATCCAAATGTTGATCCTAGAGCTCCTCTTCCTCTAGTTTCAAATGATGATGACTTTGCTCATCTTCCTCTCACATCCTCTGCTGATGATACTATCAGCGAGGATGCCCATAACTCTTCCTAAATCCTTCTTATGTTATCCTGCAGGCCTCGCTAGGAAAAGAAGTGTGGTATTTGGACAGCGGCTGTTCAAAACACATGACTGGATCTAAGGACCTGCTGGATAACTTCGTGGAGACCGACGGTCCCACAGTTGTGTTTGGTGACAACTCTACTGGCCAAACTGAAGGATATGGGTCTCTCTCAAATGGGCTGATCAAATTCACTAAGGTTGCCTATGTGAATGGATTGAAACACAATCTGATCAGCATAAGTCAATTGTGCGATGCTGACTACAAGGTTATCCTTGATAAGCATCAAGGCACAGTGATTAATGTCAATAAAGAAGTGGTCTTGGTCGCTCCAAGAAAAAGAGATATCTACTTGGTAGATTTCACTCCTGTCAAAACTGACAGCGAGACCTGCTTCTTCTCAAAATCTGCTTCTCAAATCAACTGGTTATGGCACAAGCGTATGTCGCATGTGAATTTCAAAACCATCAACTCTTTGGCCAAGAAAAATCTAGTTCGAGGCCTTCCTCCTCTCACTTATGAGAAGGACCGGCTGTGTGGTGCTTGTGAAAAAGGTAAAAGCCACCGAGCCACCTTCAAGACCAAACAGGCCAACTCTATCAGTGGCTGTTTTCATCTCCTTCACATGGACCTTTTTGGTCCAGTGAATGTCCAAAGTCTAAGGGGTAGCAGATACACCCTAGTTATTGTGGATGAATATTCACGATATACTTGGACAATCTTTCTTCATTCCAAGAGTGATGCTGCTGAGGAAATAATCAATTTCATTAAAAAGATGGAAAACCTCAACAGCATACATGTTAAAGAACTCAGAAGCGATCATGGCACTGAGTTCAGAAACCACACTCTTGAGACTTTTTGTGCTGATCAAGGGATTAGACAAAATTTCTCTTCTGTTCGTACTCCTGAGCAAAATGGGGTAGCTGAAAGGAGAAATAGAACTCTCATTGAAGCTGCAAGAACCATGCTCAGTGAGTCCTCTCTTCCTAGTAAATTCTGGGCTGAAGCAGTTAGCACTGCGTGCCATACTCAAAATAGGTGTCTTATTGTCAAGCGACATGATAAGACTGCCTATGAAATTCTCAAGGGCAAGAAACCTCAAATTGGATATTTCCACGTTTTTGGTTGCCCAGTTTTCATCCTAAATGACAAGGATCATTTAGGAAAGTTTGATCCCAAAGCTGATGATGGCTACTTTCTGGGATATTCTTCCATAAGCAAAGCTTTCAGAGTTTACAATACTCGCTCTCAAAAGGTAGATGAATCAATTCATGTTACTTTTGATGAAAGCTGTTCTGCTTTAGGTGATCTTTCAAATGAGTCATCCGCTGAAGTAATCCTCAGTGATCTATCTGACTTGTCTGAAGTATCAGCGACACATCATGATGTTGCTGAACAACCTATCGCTGAGTCTTCAAGTTCTTCACCAAATGATGAGTACATCGCTGCTCACATTTATTCTATAGATCCAGTTGAGCCTCTTCTTCGAACAGTTAATGCCACTTCCATTAATGTTCCTCTCTCAACTGAAGCTCAAGGTTCTGAATGTGTCGCTGAGGAAACATTTCATGATGCCTCAGCGAATCCACTTTTAGGAGACGCTGAGGATGACACTCCTCAGCAAGAGGTACCCACTGTTCTCAGTGACCCTCCTGTCAGCAACTCTGAGCCCTTGCTAACCATCGATCTCTCGTCTTATATTCCCACTCCTAGTGGTACTACCACCACTGTATCCGCTGTGAATCATTCTTCTATTCACACACCAGCACTCAAATGGACTGCTGATCACCCTCTTGACCATGTGATTGGTAATCCACACAATGGTGTCCAAACTCGTTCAGCGACAAGTAATACTTGTCTCTATGTCAACTTTCTTTCTCAAATTGTGCCTGCCAATATTGGTGAAGCCATGGCTGATCCCTCATGGGTTGAAGCCATGCAAGAAGAACTGACACAATTTAAAAGACAACACGTTTGGTTCCTTGTTCCTCCTCCCTATAAAGAACCCATTGGCACTCGATGGGTTTATAGGAATAAGATGGATGAAGCTGGTGTGGTCATCAGAAACAAGGCAAGACTGGTTGCTCAAGGTTACACTCAAGCTGAAGGCATTGATTATGATGAGACCTTTGCTCCAGTCGCTCGCCTTGAAGCTATTCGTCTCTTTCTCGCTCATGCTGCTTACAAAGGCTTTATTGTCTATCAGATGGACGTCAAGAGTGCCTTCTTAAATGGTGCTCTTGATGAAGAAGTCTATGTTAAGCAGCCTCCTGGTTTTGAGGATCCAAAGCATCCTCACTATGTCTACAAGCTTAATAAAGCTTTATACGGCCTTAAACAAGCTCCTAGAGCTTGGTATGCCACTTTGTCTACCTTCCTTATTGACCATGGTTTTCGTAGGGGAACCATTGACAGCACCCTATTTATCTACAAGCATAAGGGTGATGTTCTGTATGTGCAGATTTATGTCGATGACATTATCTTTGGTTCCTTATCCACAAAACTTTGTCGAAAGTTCAGTTCTCTTATGTCTAGCACTTTCGAAATGAGTATGATGGGTGAACTAACCTTCTTTTTGGGGTTACAAATCAAGCAGCTTCCCTCTGGAATATTTATCAATCAAGAAAAATATATTCGGGATATGTTGCATAAGTTTGACTTCACCCATGTCACTCCAAAACGAACTCCAATGTCCCCTCCTAATAATCTTCACGCTGACCCTGATGGTAAGTATGTGAATCCTACTTACTATCGTGGCATGATTGGGTCACTCATGTATCTCACAGCGAGTCGCCCAGACATCATGTTTGCCACATGTCTCTGTGCTCGCTATCAAGCTTCTCCTAGGGAATCTCATCTCCTCACTGTGAAGCGTATCTTCAAATACCTCAAGGGTACACCCACACTGGGTCTTTGGTACCCTAAGGACTCCAACTTTGAGTTAGTTGGCTATTCTGACTCCGACTATGCTGGTTGCATGCTCGATCGCAAAAGCACCAGTGGAGGATGTCAACTGTTGGGGGGGAAGCTGACTAGTTGGACTAGTAAAAAGCAACATATAGTTTCCATCTCCACAGCTGAGGCCGAATATGTCTCTGCAGCGAGCTGTTGTTGCCCAAATGCTATGGATGAAACATCAGCTTGCTGACTATGATTTGGAATACTCTAAAATTCCAATCATGTGTGATAATACAAGTGCCATTGCTATTACACACAACCCAGTTCAACATTCCAAAACTAAGCATATCGATATTCGATATCACTTTATTCGAGATCATGTCATGAAAGGTGATATTGAGATCTACTTCATTCCAACTGATGATCAACTAGCTGACATCTTTACTAAACCATTGGATGAAACTAGATTCAAACTACTTGTTAGCAAGTTAGGAATGTTAAATGGGGAATCAGCGACATGACTTGTCATATATGCTAATTCAGCGAGCTTAAGTCAGTCTTACTCACTGATCTCAAAGCAATGAAGAGCTTAAAGTCTTCATCTAGTCCAATAGCAAACAGCTATTGGTAAAGACTAATCAAATCCGTTGATCCCTGTTGCTTTGGGAAAAAGCAAACAATAGCAATGAAGAGCTAAAAGTCTTCATCTAGTCCAATAGAAAACGGTTATTGGTAAAGACAAATCAAATCCGTTGGTCCCTGTTGCTTTGGGAAAAAGCAAACAATAGCAATGAAGAGCTAAAAGTCTTCATCTAGTCCAATAGAAAACGGTTATTGGTAAAGACTCATAAAATCCGTTGATCCCTGTTGCTTTGGGAAAAAGCAAAATAAAAGCAATGGAGAGCTGAAAGTCTTCATCTAGTCCACTAGCAAACGGCTAGTGGTAAAGACTTATCAAATCCGTTGATGGCTGACAGGTTGCCAAAAACTGTAGTCAGCAACCAACGTTAGTTGTGAAGTCGCTGACAAAAAAGCCTTAAGCATGCTGAGCATCTTCCAGCATGTTGTATTTCAAAATAATACATAGGATATTTTCAAAACTAAGTGTTTTCAAAGTAACTATGAGGGTAACGTGGCAAAGTTCTGAACCACATGTTTTATACATTCAAATTAAAAGGTCACCTCGATTTTTGCTCTTGATCACGTCATTTGTCTGTTGTGACAGTCTGACTGACAGGTTATGACTGCTCAATACGGCGCGCACTCAAGAACTTCTTGGATAAAATTTCCTTTTATTTTTAAAACGTTACTCTCAAAACCTTTTTATATTATATAAAAGTACGAAAACAGTTGTTGTTCACAACTGTTCCTCAATATAAAAAGAAGGAGAGAGAAATTGTGGCCCACAACCATACCATATATATATAACCTCACCTCATAACCTTATTTTCACGCTTCCTACACTATTCACTCTCTCTCTAAATCAAAAATCTCTCTCTCCATCTGTTCATCTTCTCTCACAGGCATTTTATCAAACACCTTATACGCATTTCATCTTCATCCCTACAAAATCTATGGCTTCTTCCTCAGATATTCCTCAAAATGTTGAGAACCCTCCATCTTCCTCTACCGCCGCCGCACAAAACCCACCGGCTCCTGAACAACAAGTTCAGGAACAAGTTTCTACCACATATCTTAATTCACCTGTTTTCACTCCTTCAAACATCACAAAATCTTCCAAGGTAAATTTCTCTGCTTCCCAGATTGTTGTGAAACCCAACAATCATGTTGGCACCTCTGAGTTGCCAAAAGATTCTGAAGGATACAAGCCCATGCTGGACTTTATCCGTGCTTCTCCTGCCAAATATTGCATCATGGCAGATCCGGGAAATATATTTGTTCATCTTCTCCGTGAGTTTTGGTGGACTTGTGAGTATGATGATGAATCCAAGTCCATCACTGGTACTGTTCGTCAGGGGGCAAAGACGATTACCATTACTCCGGCGTCTCTTCGCCAAACTCTTCGATTTCCACAAGCCACTGAGGAAAATGCGTTTGTGGAAGCAGCAAGTGATGTTGAATGGAAGGATTGGCTGCCTTCTATTGGGTACAATTATAATTTGAAGAACCCCCCAGCAATCCCAAGCAATCCTCTAAAACAAAATCTCCCTGGGGTCTGGAGAGTTCTATTCACCCATGTGATACAGTGTATGGGTGGAAATTCAGGATCATACAATCAAGCATCAACAACATCGATGCCCATGATTCATGCACTTGCTGAGGGGCGATTTGTTGATTACGCCCAGCTGATCTTCAATGACATGAAGAATAAGGTCAGCATGAACAATAGGTCACACACTGTGCCTTTTGTTAGAATATTTTCTCTCATCTTCAAGGAGGCACTGGGAAATGAATATGAGCTGCCCAAGGCCTCAACGATTCCAATAGCGAGGGTCGGTAACAACATCTACAAGCAACCAACTGATCTCTTGGTTGCACGCCTCACTCCTCACATAAAAGAGGTACTCTTCTCCCTTAATCCTTCTTTATACCCGAAAGACAACGATTGGGAGGCAGCACTTCTTTCTGATGAAGTGGCTGATACAGTCGTTGTGGACGCTGAAATGCCTTCTGAGGCTGGCTCGCTGGTAAACCCCCCAGCGACCTCCAAAGCCTCTAAAAAGACCAAAGATAAATCAAAGGCAGCGTCCTCAAATCAAACTTCTCAATCTTCACCCTCCGCTGATGTCCCAAAACGTAAGCGGAGTGTATCAAAGGGCAAACCAAAGGTTAGGAAGTCCTCACTGCCCAAGGACGATAGTACCCAAGCCACCCCATCAGCAGCCTCCCAACAGGCTGTTGACGAGTTAAACGGGAGCAGCAGGCAGCCACCTCAAATTTCTGTAGGAGAGGTTGGTGAAGTTATTGGGTCACCCCAGCCCACTAGAGGTCAAAGTCCAACTCCACCCCCAAATAATTCCCCTTCTTCTTTATTACCCTCTGAGTCGTTGACAGCAGCCAGATCACAGGTGATGCTAGAGTCAACCCATTCTACGGCCGATGATGTCTTGGTGCAACAACACACTGAGATTGAGGCACCAGGTTCCCTTACCCCAAATACTATTACACAAGTCTCAGAAACTGTCAGTGCAGGGACCGAGACAAATATTCCGGTAACTGGAATGGAAGTTGATGATGAAGATCTGGGCAGCGAGTTTGACCTTCAAGATTATGATGCTGAAATCACACTCGCTGCCGCAGAGGAAAGTGAAGACGAGGCGTATATAAGTGGTTATTTGGATGAAGACTTGGGCTATATGTTAATCTCATCTCCTCCCAATGATTTTGAGAATATCCCAGAGTCGCTGGTTGATATGCCTCCTCCTCCTTGTTCTTTTTATTTGCCCACGGAGTCTCATGACCAGGTTGGTTTTTATGGTGATTATGTGACTGAATTAAATGAAGCTGAGCTTCAGCGAAGAGTGCTTTACTGCCAACTTCAAAGAATAAAGCCTGGTGTTTATGTTGAAGTTGAAGAGGTTGATGATGAAATTATTATGGAGGTGCCCCTATTGCACCATCCAGACTTTTTTAGGGTTCCTTGCTCCAGGTATCCTGTTTCTTTAAAAGATCTTAAGGTTCCTTCTGCTGATGAAGAACTTGTCAAAGCTTGCACTGCTATAAATGTGCCTGGTCTGGATTATGTGGAGACCCGTCAGCTGCAAGAATTATTAACAAGGGTGCAAATTTGCCAGAGCCAAGGCAATAGACATGGGTACTTGTATGCTTGGCTGGTGGATCAAATGGCTCAAATCCATATTGAGGCTCATGAAAACTTTCAAGAATTGCTAGCTGGAAAGGATTTGGTGACTGATGAGCTAGCAGGGCTCAAAGGTATGGTGTTTGGGATCACCAAAAATCAAGTCACCCAAACCAAGTCAAATGAGCACTTGTTCAGAAGAAATCAAGCTTTGCTGAATGCAAGCATGAAGAAGGTCAGCACCTCCAACTCTGCTATCTCCGCCTCGCTGGATAAATTAAAAGATGAAATCCGTTCAGCGAAGGTCACCGAAGAGCCTGGTCTCTTATCATCTCTTCAGCAACTCTCCCAATCTAATATACTCTACACTGCTCAACTCAACAAGCTAGATCAAACTATCTCTTCCTTCTCCAAACATCAAGACAATTTTCACACCACCCTTACAAATGAAATTTCCTCCCTCAAAAATCAAGTCTTCTCTCGTACCCCATTTCAAGTCGTTGTTGACAAGAAGTTGTTGGACGAATCTGTCAGCAAGACAAAGAAACTTGAACAAGAGGTTGCTGGTCTTAAGGGAATGATGGGCGAAATGTTGGGTCTCTTCAAGAAAAACAATGTGGAAGCAGCAAGTCCCTCAGCTGTTTCCAAGGGGGAGAAACCTGCTGAAGAGGTCCCAGCAAGTCAAACAAATGAAAATGCTCCCCTCGCTGAAAATGAAAACGCTGAGATGGTTGTTGAACCGGCAGCAAGTGCTCAAGGGGAGCAAGCTGATAAGGTTAGTGAACCGACAGCTAATGTTGAGGGGGAGCAAGTCAAAGAAGCTGAGAAGGTTGGTGAACCGGCAGCTAAGAAGGTTGTTGCTGAGAATGTACCAGCAAAACCCATAAATGTTTCTACTTTTAAACCCACTGCTGAATTTCATGCTGCCCTTGAAAAGAAATACGCTGATAAGGGTAAAGCAGCAGTGGTTACTCAAAGCAAACCACCAAAGGTCCCCATGTCAGCAAGGGAACAACAAGAAA
The DNA here is from genome assembly GCA_034093135.1 of Erigeron breviscapus. NCBI lineage: Eukaryota > Viridiplantae > Streptophyta > Magnoliopsida > Asterales > Asteraceae > Erigeron > Erigeron breviscapus. Next base: position 75,077,600 of record CM067172.1, on the reverse strand, counting down.
AACTTATGATTGGAGCCTTTCCCAAATCCACAACTGCTAATGCTGAACAGTCTCCTGAAGAAGTTGTTCGTCAACATGAACGGTTGAGCAAGAAGAAAGAAGAGGAGCTGTCTCAGAAATTCATAAGTGAGCAGATTGTTAATGAAGAATTAAAAGATGTTGATGATGAAACGAAAAGATTGGCTCAGCAATCTGGTGGTTTGGCAGCATTAAGAAAGAATGAAGAACAATTCTTTGCCAAGCGTATTAAAACTTTTGATGAAGGACAAGCGACCTACCTCAAATCAAGAGAGGTGAGGCAAAGGAAAGAAGAGATCACATCTGTCAGGGTTTCGCTAACCCAACAAGGAATGAATCTTTCCTTGCAAAGAAAAGGCGTGCCCAAGTTGTATACGCTGAAAAATGTTACCAAAAATACACTTGGGCCAACTGAATGGATTGAGATTTACAAGCTGATCAAGGATAAGACAGCTGTAAGCTATGAGCCGCTGATCAAAATGGCAGGTGAGCAAATAAGGCATATACATCAAATGGAGAAGAAGTACAAAATCAAAGACTCCTTGCTCAGCGCTGCCAGACATCCATATCCCTCTCCTCCTCCTCAGCAACCAAGAAGTGGTGTAAAAAGAACAGCTTCTGGTCAAGTGGCTTCTCAGTGCCCATTTGTTCTCAGAGCTGTTCCAAAGACTGATATAGATACTGAGCCACTGCTGAATCTAAGAATGCCTTCTAGGACCCTCTTTGTAGATGGAGTCTATGATGACAAGCTAGGAGGGTTCTGTTTTTGCAATATCCATGGTCATGAACTCTTCTTCAGGACCAATGAGATTGGAATTGCTTCTTCTGCCTTTCTGTTGAAGATAAGAAAGTATTGTGTTCAGTCTTCCAATGATCCCAAGTTCATAAAGCTGATTGATCAAGAGCTGCTGAAGCCTGAAAGACAACAAGACAAAGCTTTCATAGAGGCCAAGCAAGAGTCGCAATGGGATTAAGAAAACTTGTAATCTTTGTAATGCTATCTTTGTTGAAAAGTTGTTTGTCAAATAAATAAGATCAGCATTCCCTCGTATCTAACTATTGTACTTCTAAAAGTAACTCATACTCAGCTAAGTCTCCTCAGCGAATAGGGGGAGATTGTTGAGTCATGGATTCGCTAAAGATTACTTGCTGAGTCAAGTAGTCGCTGACAGCCTCAGCGAGAGGTTTCCTCAGCGAGACTTCAGCGACCAACATTATCTTCGAGTTAAAAGGATAAGTTCAATGACTCACCACCATGCTTTGTAAGTCAAATATGGGCGGGAAAATGAAGATAAGAAGACTGGTCCCAAGGACACGTGTTGCAAGATCAAGATAGAGCCATGTGACCTTGTACCGTTTTGATACTAAGGTGTTTCTCTTTCATGCCGTTTTGGGAAACAAACAAGATGAAGAAAAGAGAACTCTGCAGACCAGTCTTACACACCAATAGATAGTTGACAACCTTCATGTGTCAACATCTATTGGGCTGTCATGTGATGTCTCTTCTCTCCTATATAAGACATCACTTGACCTAGCCGCAATTCTGTTGGTTCATTCTACAATAGTCACTTAGTGTGTTTTTCTCTCATTGTAGAATTGTATCATTGTTAAGTTTTCGTGTGTGCAAAAACTTAACAATATTTTCTTTCTTCTTTCTTTGTAAACCAACCATGTATTCACCGTTTAATTAATACTACTTATGATTAAACGTTTTTACTTTCTTATCTTGCTTTCTTAGTGTAATTTACATTAGTTGTTTAATTACATAATCGTTGCAAACTTGGGACTTTCATGGGCACACCCCGTACCACTATTCGGATTTTGTCAAATCACATACCGCTTGAATTCTCAACTAATATATTGAAGATTTTGCTAATTGTAGAGGTTTACTTTTCAGTTTCTTGCACGCTTTTAAAGAAACATATTTATGACGGAATGATTTTTTATTAATCGTTTGAAGGTTCAACGCACATATATTAAAATAATGTAAGCGTTTCAAAAAAATTGATGCTCTGCAACGCGGAGCCCCCAAAATTTACTACTTAGATTTAAACTAGATGCAATCTGTATATGGATGCAGTGGCAAATTATTTTTTTTTGAACAGTTTAGTCGGTATTCGACATCAGGGAACACCTCACCGTATAATGGTGATGCCCTGCACGTACTCTAGACTACGAGATGTAGACCATAAGCCGTTACAGGTGATTCAGAGAAAAAACCCACAGACTTGTCACTCCTAAGAGTCGAACCCAAGACCTGTGGGAAAAACCATTTAATAAACTTTTATTACAGAAAATAGAGCAGCTTTTAATAAAACTAATAACTTTAATTAATTGATATGAAGATTTCTTCATTTAAAGATTACCCGCCTAGCTTCAATGAAAGCATTTTCATTTTTAAGATTCATTAATTTTAGCTAAAGGAGAACAAGACTTCAAATTTTATATTGAATTTTTTTAACAAAACTGAATGAGAAACAAAAAATCAAAATGAAAATTAAATCAAAAAGTTTCATTTTTAGAACTATTATTAGCATTTTCTTAATTTACAAGATTGTTTGCATGAACTCGAATAAGCGATGATGTTAATTTTGAGTTCTATTATTGGTTTGGTACAAAGTACAAACATATATCGATAGGGACAAAGCCAAGGGCCAGACAATCTTGATGACACCCTCCAATGCTCCAAATATCACAATATCACATCTCTTTCTCCTTAGGGGCAACGGTGTAGTCGGCAAGTTTTATCGGCAAAAAGCATCGGCAAGCATCGGCTATTTGGCAAGCCTATAGCATGTGAATCGGCTAGTATCGGCAAGTTACATCGGCAAGTTTTGGCAAGTTACATCGGCTAGTTTTGACCGATGCTAGTGAACGTTGGGTGTGTTTAAAGTGAGTGTTGGGAGCATATGATTGGTTGGGAGCATATGATTGGGAGCATCGGCAAACATCGACTATTTGGCAAGCTTATACCATGAAATTTGGCAAGGATCGGCTAGAATTGACAAACATTTGGCTATTACACATGGCACCTCACCATTGGCTAGATTTTAAACCAAAACTTGCCAAAGTGCCAATAATCGGCACTACACCCTTGCCCCTTACCTTTTTCTTAAAGAATAATAAAACTATTACAACTATTATCAAAAGATCCGTTAATAAACGTAATTTTTACAAGAAAAATGATAAATACAATTAACTTAGTAGGTCTAAATATATACTTAAAGTTCTGATATTAACACATGACAAATAAAAAATGTTAAGATTAAAAAAAATGAGTTGACAACTCAACATTAAATTTGAAACTTGTGATTAGGTCTATCAAAATAAGTACATATATCATTACATATATTATTGCTCTTTTGACAATTCATTCTTTGCATCCCATTATAGTTTGATTTTTTTATTTTTGTTATACTGTTATCTAATTTTTCATGGCAATTATATTAATTAAAAGTATATTTAAGATTCAGTTGATTCATATATTTTATATCATATATAACACAGATAAAAATATTTACAGTCAAAGTTGAAAACAAAATACTTAAAATGTTAAACTAGATGAAAGAAGTATATGAAATCATTTAATAAATTCTTGATATCATAAAAAATTTTTTATTTTGTATTTTTTTTGAACGACAATTTTTATTAATATAGGATCAACTAGCAAAGTACTAGAGATTAAAAAGTACACATTTGAAACACTATTATAAATGTAAAAAGTGAAATTATAACCAAGATGAATTTTCTCAAAATTAAAAATATTATTAGTAGAGTACCAACTCTATCTTAATTCAGTATTTACATTTGAATATCTTAATTCATTTTTAAGTACATTTTAACATTTTAACATATAAGTAATTTTTTTGTTCCATATTTCTTATGTTAATGATGTTTTAAAATCCGTGTATTTGAGGTTCTAAAATCTAGTTAATATATCATAAACAATCTTAACGAACAAATAATTAAAACCCATTATGGATCAAGACTCAAGAGAACGAGTTAAAATGTTCTACTCTACCCAACGCCACCTCTGGTCCCACGTCACAATTATAACCATTCATGATACTTTTAAGTTTTAAACACCTTTGAGGCTTTGATGTACGATTGTACGAGTCAATGATTCAATGAGTCAACGAATATATAGTATGATGAAAATTCTTATTATAAAATATAAATATTGAACATACTAAAAATTAAATAGAGTTAGTACTTGTAATACATTTAAAAAAAATAACTTATGTGAAATTCTTCACATCAACTAATTTTAATTTATTATTGTAAAGTGTAAACTTACTTTATTCATTGTAAACTAATTTTTACTTTATTTATTAGATGGGATTTGCTGACCCCTAGTGCACTAGTTAAGAAGCATTTAATGAAGTCCAACTTTCCTAAAATATGAAAACATGTATTAATTATTCATTTAAAAATGGAAATTGTTAGGCTGAATTAATACACATTAAATATAATTTTTGATTAATAAGGAAATAATGACTTCATTAAATGCTTCTTAACTAATGCACTAGGGGCACTAGTTAGCAAATCCCTTATTAGATACATTATATATAATAACAATTCACAAAATTTGGGGTGTGAGGGGATTCACTGTAGCTAAGCACTGTAGCTTAGCTACAGTACTCGGTGTACTGTAGCAACTCGGGGGTACTGTAGGCACTGTAGCAATTTTTTATTTTTATTTTTTCAACTTAGATTTTATTTTACAAAAATAGGTAAAATTTAATATAGTTTCCCACTTAAAAACATATTGTACTGTTTCTGTAACATTTGTGAAATTTGACTCGCAAATTTAATGTAAATGATTTTCGTGAATAGTACCGTATACATGAATAGTAACTGTGAATAGTAACCGTATTTGTAAATAGTACCGTATATGTGAATAGTAACCGTATTCATGAATAGTGATTAAGAATAGTAATCACAAATAGTAACGGTAAATAGTAAAGGTAAAAAGCATATTGTAACATCCGTAATTTTTACCCGTTTGTATTTTGACTAACTAATTCAATAAATGAAAACTTTGGACATAATTGTGATCATTTATCTGTATATTGGGCCAATTATAATGTCATAATTATATTTCTAGAATTAGGCCCATGTTACAAGACCATGATATTGGCCCATACGTGTTATGAAAATTATAGACGATAATTGAATAACTGTAGTAATCAGGAAAACGTATATACGAAACCTTAAGTATAATGTACGGTTTCAATAGTGTCGGTGGAAGAGTGTCGGTGGCACAGTGTCGGTGGTTAGCTAATAATTTCATTAAATGGACAAATATCGACATAATTTTATGTAAAGAAGGGATACGCGTGATGTTTCTTGTTGTTTGTTAATCATGAACCTAATCCCTTAGCTGGATAAATATCTCATCTATTTGTTTAACCTATTATAATCAATCATTCATTTATTTTATTATTCATGAAATAAAAACCCTTTATACCATTTTGTTTTAGTATGAATAATATGAGTTCATTCAAAATCTAGTAAATTTAGCGATTTGGAATTAGTACAAGAGTTTAAGGATCGAAAGGAATATTAATTGCCTTATGGAAAATGACAAATAAAGTTAAAATGATAATTTAATATCTAAGTAAATCAAGTGAGTATCATTTAGTTTTGCTTAGATTTTGTCATTTCAAGGAAAACGTGTATATGTAACTAATTAAACAAGTCGACCGCAGAAAAACGCTGCTAACTTGTTTTGGCCATAACTTTTGAACCGTAACTCCGTTTTTGACGATTCAAATCGCCACGTTTTCGTAAAAGAGTCTATTTTTCAATAAAGAAAACACTGTAGCAGTTCGACCAGCACTGTAGCAGCTCGACCTGGAATAGTCAAGTTCGACCTACTATTCACTATATATACTATTGCCTATATATATTGATCTTTTCATGCATTTCTTTGATTTTGGGATCAAAAGAAAAACACATACTCATATATTCTTCAAGTATTCATTATTTATAAACAAGAAAAAGATAAGTATTTGTGTTCAACCACTTAATCATGTTAGTTTTGCAATAATCGAACACTTGTGTATTCTTGTGTTTAACGTTTGTGAAATTTATTTTGCAATAATCAAACACTTGTGTATTCTTGTGTTTAATGTTTGTGAAATTGTAATTATGATTATGGGTAACATTTCATGCCATTGATCTTATCGTTGTACAAGTTCTTAAGCACCTAATGTATGAAATAGGTCAACTTCGACCATTTTTGTAATCTGGTGTTGAATTTTTGTATAACTACGATTTTTGGGTAACATGGAACATTGGTGTTGAACTTAGCATATATATATTATCTATACTTGTATGTGGCTTGGTGCAAATTCATTGGAGATTATACTACTTTTCAGGTGAGTTTCGTTGTTCCCTACTCAATTGAGATTCGGGCTGAAAAGTGTACATATACTTGTTTATTTGATTGTTTGGTTGATTTGATTTATGGCTTATTGATTGTTTGATGAAATGAAATTGAATTATGGAACTAATTGATTGATGATTGATGGATATTTGATGGTTTATGCATGTGATTGTGATATTATAAATTATTAGGATAGATGTACATACATGGAAGTCGGTTATACCTTCAAAGGGTTTAAGATGTGGTGGGAAGGCTGCGGGTGACCCTATATATAAGCATCAAGGACTCGTTGAAAGTAGAATCCTCTTAAGTATATGTGCGTATAGTTTTGTTTGGTTTGTTGGACATATGGACTTGATTATTGATGATTATGCTTATTGAAACGTACTTGTTATATGCATTATGGTTATTGATGAAGGCAAGCTGTTTAGCTGTAAGTCCGCCGATGCAAGTTGTTGAACCGTAAGTCCGCCAAGGCAAGTTGTTGAACTGTAAGTCCGCCGAGGCATGTTGTTGAACTGTAAGTCCGCCTATGTACATCCGAGTGTATAGACGTATACACTTGTGTTGAATTGATGATATGATATGATGTGGACCAAGTATTGTAATACTTGATGATTCTGAGGTATATTGCATGACATTGATACGCATATGATGCACATATTGACATTCATACGCAATTGATACATTGCATGACATTGATGTGTTTACGATACATTTATTGGTAATGATTCCATTTGTTCTTGATTAAATATGAACTATTCTGTATCGTTTGTTGCTTGGATATTTGTTGTCTAACAGGTGACGTACATGTGATTGTTGTAAGTACATTGTTTGATGTTGTTATTAATGATAATGTTATTGATGATGGTTCCTTGTGAACCATTACTACGAACTCACCAACCTTGTGTTGACACTTGCTAGTATACTTTTCAGGTAATCAGATGAATCAAGATAGAGATAAATGATTGTTGATTGCTTGAACCCGGACTTGGACTAAAATGGATCAAGGATTCATTTACCATCTTTTGCATTATGCTTCGGATCGTTTGCCATCGTTTGGATTGACTTGTAAACTTTTAGTGACTACTTGCTCATTATGTATTTTGTGTTTGTATTTGACATTTCTCGTCGGATTCACTGAATTCATGTATTTTCATATAGTTCATATTCTACAATAATTCCACTGTGTGCTATATAATTTCAGTAATACTTCGGGCCCAGCTCGGGGTGTTACAGAATGGTGGCCCATGCGTGGTCGTAGAGAATTAGGCGGTTTGACCTAGACTACAGCTTAAGTTAAAACTCTTCATATAGCATGCATGGTTAGGAATTTTGTGTGCAATATGGATTATGTGAAACCCTAAAAGTGTACATTGTGAGTTCGTAGACAAGACCATTTATGTGATGACTTGAGTACAATGTGATGAACGTGTACAATGTGGTTAATGTGTACATTGATTGAACTTGATTATGATTGAGATGGATTGTTGTTATTGATTGATAATAGTTTGATGATTTAGGGCAAAATGAAGTTATGGTGTTAACTTGATATAACATTGTGGCAACCATAAAAGAGCCCGATCAACTATTTTATGGTTACCCGGTATTATAACAAGTTAATGACATCACGGATTGCACATGTTGGCTTAGGGTTAGCCGATGGTACACCCTGTATACAAACCCAATCAATAACTAGAGAGCATATCGGATTCGGATTATACTTTAAACCGCTTGTTTTAGATATTTGATTATATGATGTGTTGAAATTGAGTATTGGTTTTGAATAATGATAAGTTATTATGAATTTGAAATGATGGCATGATAGATAACAATTCCCATAAGATATTGGTACATTTGCCTTAGTATTATGATATGAATAATGTATTGAGAACTTGAACTTTGAATGATATGTTATGAACTTGAATTTGAACGGTATGTCATAAATTCGAACTGAAACGATATATTGTGAACTAGAGCTTGACTGATGCGATATGAGTTGGAACTTGTTAAAATTAGTGTGGACTTGAAATCTATGTTAATTGAAATGGTAGTACATGTATAGGGTATTTTGGATGGTTTAGTAATGTGATGGGCTGACCAATGGTACATCCTATATTATAAGCATTACCGGATGGCCCATGTCTATTCCATATTACTTATAATTGTCTACAATTATCGGTCATTGTTGGAATAACAGTATGAGAATAAGATCTAGAATACATAATTATTAAGATCCTAGATACTTATAAACTATAATTGTAGACCAAGGATTTATTATGAACTATAGACTTAGTTCAAACTTATAGTTATGATTGACTGATAGAATGAGTCAAACTTTTTGGACACTATGATGTTCAAGTAAAGTGATATACTATGTTAAGAGGCGTTTTATGAACGTTGAGCTTGAGTTAGTAATTTAACGAACGTGTTCAAGGATATGGCTAGGATAAGAGCAAACATGATGGCCGTAGAAGATTAATAACTTAAGTGATTATATACAGGAATAAAATCCCCCAGATTTCATTGTTAGTGGTCTTTATGCTTTGGAGTAAAAATACATTATTTCGCTAAGATGTCTGCTTATATAATGTAAGCAATGATGTCAGAGAGCAATAATTTTCAAAATGGCTGACAAAGAATAACTCCTCGCCAATAAAGCCAATTATTTAGCATTATTGAATAATATAAAGTTGAATAACTTTATCAGAATAATTTAATGAAACCAATAATAGGGTACTGACTATGAACAGGAGTTGAGCGGGTAATTGGAATGCGAAAACTTTGGTATGAATATATGATACGTCCCACGGTGTATCAATATACCAAAGTATATTGTACACAGGATAGTTGTAGAGGGGGGGTGAATACAACTTTTTCTCGAACTTTACAAACTTTTGATAATAAACGTTTTAAGACTCAGATTGCGTACAATGCAAGTAAAGAACAAGAATCATTAAAACAGTAAAGCAATAAAGAAACAAACATTCTTGAACACAGATTGTTGTTTTTCAAATGTAACTCTTTATTAAGAAATAATCTATACAAAGAATTACAGGGTTGTTGCGGAACAAAGATAGCCTACAGATATCTAAACAACCTTATGAATTGACAAACAGACAATCAATAAGTTTCAGCTCAAGAGAATCAACCCAAGCTGATCTCGTACAGGCTAAGCTGTGTGTAAGAGCAGAGAAAACTTTGTGTGAAGAATGATTCTCAGGAATGCCACCCATATGCATGCAATGAATGGGTCTTTTATAGGCGAAAGCCCACATTCTCTTGGTATCCAATTCTTCCACGTATTGGTCTTCTGTTGGACGATCAAAAGAATAATCAATCATGCCTTCATCGTACTTGTGGTCCCCCACGTACAGCTGCACATTCTTCATCGTCCAATAAGAGTATGGACACGCATATGTATATCTAACCACCAACCTGGATTCTAGGAATATTCCTAGTCACGTCATATGTCCTCATCAACAATCCAGGTTGTTATCTTCACTTGATTGTCAGACACAGATTGGGCGGTTTGTCACAGCACCAATCTGTCTAAGTGTTCCAAGCTGACTGCTAGTCCCAATCTGTCTTCCACTAACAGCTTGGTCCTCTATCTTCAATCCTCCTCTTCGACTTGGATTGAATGCTTTAACATTGTTGATGCAGCTTGAAAAACACTTGCTTCCATAGAATTAAACATTACAAAGTATGAAGCCTGATCTGGGTCAGTTACAAGTCGCGAGCTGTGTCAGCTTAGTCTGACCCAGATCAGATTACAAGAACCAAAATATTTCTAAGTGTTTATGGGTCATATTTGTCATCATTAAATTTACATGTCATTGGGACTCAACAATCTCCCCCTATTTGATGATGACAAAACCAACTACACTTCTAACTAACAGCTTACAAAGAATCAAAGAAAAGGATATGACTAACAGCTTGTGACCCTTTGAATCTTTTGGGTTCTTTTCAATCTGATATGAAGTGTAAACAAGGCAACTGAACTTTGTACAAACGATTTGCATATATTGAGAAAATTCAAAATAATACAATAAAACTTAATTCCCAATCATTTCAACAGTTTCCTGTTTAACTTCAAATGTTGGGGCAACTTTAACATCTACTTGTCTACTCCATCCCTCATCAATAAGAAACTGCTCATACCCATTACCATCTTCACCATAAGCAGCACATAATCTATATAAGGTAAATAGGTGCATTGTTGGTACCTCTTTAAGCTCAGCAGTTCTTTGGAAGACAAGTTGATTTCTGGCATTGACAAAGTACATCCCATGTTCTGGTTGAGAGATGTGCATTCCAACTCTTGCATTTGGTACACCAGCAGGTAGAGACAGATTTAGGTGACATAAGATTTTGTCCAGAGCTGTAGGATCTAATTGAGCAAGGAGCTCTGAAGGGTTCAAGTTCTTTAAGAAGTCTTCATGAGTTCCTTCAGGACCATCCAGCTTGATGTGTCTTCTCCTTTTCTTCTTAAGAGTCTCAATTGACTCATCTTCTTCACCATCCATATCATAGGCTTTTGGTCTTGGAAGGCCATTGATATCAATTTTGTGCTTCACTACAATGGCCAACTTCTTTTCAAGGGCTTCCAAGACTGTCTCCTTGTGAATGCTAGTCATGCCATAGACAATGTTATGCAACTCCACCCATTCTTCATACCCCAATTCAAATAACTTGTCAAGATCATGGGTTTCCCAGCTATTTTCAAATCCTTCTCTGGTAAACCTTATACTGGGAGTGGAATGCCCTGTTCTTCTTTTTAATACGACCTTGGTGATTGGCTCTGGATGCCTTCTGTAATTCATTCTTTCTTTGACCTTTCTTAGATCCAGAGCCTCCCACCCAGCATGGGCTGCAACACTTTTCTCAACATCCTTTCCTTGGCTCTTCTTTCTTTTATAACCAATTGGTGCAAGGTCCTTTTCAACTTTAGCATTAAGGGTTTCTTGCAGGACCTTGGCAACCTCTGGATCAGATTCCAGTTGAGCCACTCTTTCTACTCTCTCTCTTTCTTTCCTATCTTCCACTATCAATTTTGTGCTTCACTACAATGGCCAACTTCTTTTCAAGGGCTTCCAAGACTGTCTCCTTGTGAATGCTAGTCATGCCATAGACAATGTTATGCAACTCCACCCATTCTTCATACCCCAATTCAAATAACTTGTCAAGATCATGGGTTTCCCAGCTATTTTCAAATCCTTCTCTGGTAAACCTTATACTGGGAGTGGAATGCCCTGTTCTTCTTTTTAATACGACCTTGGTGATTGGCTCTGGATGCCTTCTGTAATTCATTCTTTCTTTGACCTTTCTTAGATCCAGAGCCTCCCACCCAGCATGGGCTGCAACACTTTTCTCAACATCCTTTCCTTGGCTCTTCTTTCTTTTATAACCAATTGGTGCAAGGTCCTTTTCAACTTTAGCATTAAGGGTTTCTTGCAGGACCTTGGCAACCTCTGGATCAGATTCCAGTTGAGCCACTCTTTCTACTCTCTCTCTTTCTTTCCTATCTTCCACTACAGATTATATGCCTCTTCGACTGACATCTTCCATGTAATAGCTTGTTGAGCAGCCAACTCCCAATCCATTTCTTCTTGTGTCAACACTTTTGAACCACTTGACCCAGCTTCAGATGTTCTTTGCTTTGCTATAAACTGGGACAGAGTAGCTTCATCATCACCAGAAGATGAATCTTCATTAAGTACTTTGGGAGTTGTGTCAGCTTCAATTTGCACAGTTTGTAGTGTCACAGCTTGCATTGGCACAGATTGGACAGACTTCCCTTTGTCCATAATTTTTTCAACTCCAACTTCCACCCTTATTCCTCCAGTTTCACCATTAGTGGTCTCCCCCTCAACAGTATCACTCTTCTTTTCAGACTCTTCATTCACATTCTTATCCTTCACACCACCAGACTCAGATTTTGGTCTTTTAATCTCCTCTTTCTCACCTTCCACACTTGAACCAAAAACAACCATCCTCCTATCAGCCTGATTATGTTTTTGTCTTAACCTTTCAAAATACTCATCAATTTCTTTGTCAACTTTAGCTCTTTGCCTTAAGTATTCTTCCTCAATATCTTCCTCAGTCATCTCACTCCTCTTCCTCTTTTTAGTAGAAGCAGAAGTAGAACCCTTCTCCCCCTTTTTATCATCATCATCAGGTAAGGAGCTGACTGGGGTGGCAAAGACACCTTTGAACTCATGAGTGAGTAAATCAATTTTAATGTTGGTGAGACAACAAGATCTTCTAAGCTCAACATAATCTTCATGGAGGAGTGCAACCTTTGATTTCGGACTCTTTGAAGCTTCAATCACATCATTCTTGAAATCTGCTTGTGATTTGTTAGCAGATTGAAGTTCAGTAGTCACTTGTCTTGTAAACTTGATTGCAGCTTTCTCAATCTGACCCAGAGTGCCCTTGTTTCTTTCCGACTCTTCATTGATTGCCTTTGTAAGCTTCTCAAGGGACTCTGTCAGATTGTTCTGGTTCTTTTGCATTTGATCAACTGCCTTCAATACACTTTCTTTTAGTGCAGTCTGATCATTGCTCAGCTTTTCCACCTTCAAGTCCGTCAATTCTTGATCCTTTTGGATCTTTTCCAAGCTTTTGGTCAGCTGTAAGCTCTCAACCTTTTGGGTTGATAAGAACTCAGTGAACTGGCCCACCATATCTGAAGATGAGATAGTGGCAGCTTGGGAAGAACTTGCAGTTGGCTTAAAAGCCACTGACTCTGGAAAGAGCAGCCTGCAGTCCTTAACATTTGGGTCATTGGGGAAATATAGAAGGGGGTGGAGGTTCAAGGAGTTTTGGTGCATTTGCTCATGAGAGTGAGTCTCATGAGTGGATTTTTTCGAAGTGATAATGAGTTGATCAGCCTGAGAAAGATTAACGTTTGATTCAGGCTGATGGCCAGTGGGAATTGGTTGATCTTGATGTTGATCAACCCCTCCACTAGCATCTTCCATCAGAGCATCCCTTGAGGATGGATGGGCAAACTCATCATCGAATGAAGAATCACTTCCGGAGATAGTGATTTTGTTCTCATTGACATCGTGAGGACCATCAATGGTTCCCTTTGCTGCACAAGGGGCTAGCATGACCTCCCGAAAGAGAGCCATGTAACCTACAGGATCCCTCAGTCCAAGGACAGATGCAGACACAGACCCTGCAGGTGTAATGTCAAGGGTAGATGATTGCCCTTCAACAAAGGTGTGTTGTTGCACCAGAGTATCCTTAGGGAGAATTATAGAGGCCTGTACCCCTCCTTGTGATCTAGAAGGGGCATTGACAGCCTGTGCAGACTCAGAGTGTAAGAGAGAAGGAGTCTGACCAGCTTTGGGAGGAGAAGCAGTGTCACCAATGCGTTCGATACTTCCCCCATTTGGTTGATCATCCTCAGAAATGATGTGCATTGACTCTGACTCATGTTGGATCTGGGCTGGATCCACTGTTGTCCCTTTAATGATATCATCAACCTTTTGGGAGGCTGATGATGACGATATAGGTGCAGACACAGTATGACCTTGGGAGGAGGTCTTTGTTTCAATACCTTCACCCTGTTTGGAGGGTTGGGTAGATGTAGTTGTTCCCTTTATCTCGTCTACACTCTTTTGGGGGAGTGTAGATGGGCGAGGCAATTTCGGCATGTCAGCTTGGGTATCAGGGACAGCTTTGGAACGTTCCTCAGCTTCCACTGAACCAGGTGGGACTTCTAATGGTTTTGGAGTTGTAATTTTACCCACCGAAGCTGACACAGATTTCCTTGAGGATCTTTTCTTTTTAACACTGCGAGGCACTAAGTCCTCAACAATGGGTTGTTTTGAAGCTGATTTGAATTTGATGGATGAGGGTGCGGCTAGGGAGGCAAGTGTTTTGGCCAACCCTTCACCCTCTTTTGAAAGAGAAGAAGTATGAGCAGATTGGGAAGAGTTTGAGGGATCAGAAGAATGTGTACCTTGGTCCCCCTGATTAGCAGATTGGGTGTCAGACCCAGATCGCGTCGAAGAAGGGACAGCTTCCTCAAGTTCCTCTTGCTCCCTCTCCCTTTGCCTGCAAAAATTAAGGTAAATCTGCATTGCTTGGGTCAGACCCTGCGCAGTTACCTTTGGACTGTTGAAAATGTTGTTATTTATGGACTTACATTCCACAGTCTGACCAGTTGCCAGACTGAAATCATTGTCCAAAATTGCTTCAATGATCATACTAAGAATCCTACCATAAGGTATGGTAAGACTCTTCTTACAAACACGATCAACAAGGTCCTTAAAAATTAGGCCGACATAATCTACTCTGGTCATAGTGACCAAGGAATGGAAAATTTGCAATTCAAGAACATTAGGCTGATCAAAGCTGCCTGATTTAACTTGTAAAGTTTTTGAAATTGTGCTCAAAAGATAGTTCCAAATACCAGATAGGTATTTCATTTTCACAACTGAAGCCAGTGGACCAGAATAATCCACAAGTTGTAAAACATTTTTGGCTTCAGTGTGTGTAGCAACAGTTTCATAATCATCTTCATCCATATAATGTAACATCCTGAATTGTTATTTTCTTATTTAGTCGACTTTGACTTAATAGTAGACCATGCTTTGACTCGTCTAGGTTCACTTAATTTTACGAATCAATTAATGTAATTATATGAATAAAATATTATTATGTATTAATATGATTAATCATATGTATATATGGGTATACATTTTGGTTAGTCATTTGATTGTATATATTATATATATATATATATATTTACGTATAAGTGATTAATATATAACTACTTGGATATATTGTGTATTTAATCTAAAATGCTAGAAATATTTAAGTAATGTAACTAATTATAAACAAGTAATATATATATGACGTGGACTCTCATTATTATGATAAGTTAAGATCTGCCTACAAATAATTCAACCATAATCCAAATTCATGAACATAAGAATCACGGGTACAACAAAAATGAAAATAAGTGGTTGTCTTCACTCTATAACATAAACCGATAATATATATATATATTATATATATATATATAACTACTTGGATATATTGTATAATTATTAGAAATGCTAGACCAATATTTAAGTAATGTAACTAATTATAAACAAGTAATATATATATGACGTGGACTCTCATTATTATGATAAGTTAAGATCTGCCTACAAATAATTCAACCATAATCCAAATTCATGAACATAAGAATCACGGGTACAACAAAAATGAAAATAAGTGGTTGTCTTCACTCTATAACATAAACCGATAATATATATATATATATAATATATATATATATATCTATATATATATATATATATTATTATCAAAATGATTATGGTAGACAAAATCAATGGAGAAAGCAACAATTGATTGGCTGCTTCAATCTACTAAACGAAAGTAAGTAGGAGTCAAGTTGGATTTGTCTTCTACTCTTTTCATAATGATAAATAAACTGATATATAGTAACATAAATCATAATAATAATGATATATTAGTTTCCCTTTGGTTTGATGCGGTGCGTGGGATGAGCGGGCGAAAGATCAAGGATTTATTCTTTATGGTTTCTGGTTCTGTCGAGTAATAAAAAAAATAACTAACAGAAGACGAGCTCGTAGGAGCTGTATTCGGTTTCGATCTCGGTCTTGCTTTTACGAATTGAAGGTATACTTAACTTGATTTCCGTTTTGAGCTAGCTAGAATTTGTATGCTACATATGGATAAGATGCTAGAATTATTTATCGAGTAACAATAATTGAGTAATAATAACGTAGATTTGATAACTTTATATATGATCATCAGGTCTGCCGCTATATATGGTTCATGGTAGTCTCATTTAGTTTGAAAATTAACAACTATATATCTAATTAAATAGATGAGGTAATTACGATGGAGTATTTTGAAGCAGTCATAAAGTTGCCTACGTTAATGGTGAATGTTGTCAAGGATGAATCATACTGTTAGTATATATAATCTAAAGTTACCAATGGAGTCATATGTGAAAACATAATATAGCAATTAAGTGGTATGGTGTTATATATAAATGGAATTAACAGAACACACTATTCATATAGATTAGTCTTATAAGGAGTGATCTTGGAAGAGATGAGATTGGATTAGTCATGAATGGGTGGAATTATACTTCATGTCACACATGGATCCTTACATCTAGGATTATGAATTAATTTGGATATCTCATATTTTGACTAAATAGACGTGAGTGACATATATGCAGGGGCTGACAGTGGAGTTTAATTATTATTAATATATAATATATAAGTGTTACTAGTATTCTGCTAGACAATGGAACTTAGAATATAAATGACGAACTAGATCATGCGTGTATTTTTGGACGTGTTAGTATAGTTAGAAATTAATAATTGTGTCTTTATATTAATTAATTGTATAGGTATATGGGCGTTGACGAAGCAATGAGCCACGTTACATAATTATCCCGTTGAAGGTAAGATAACTACCTTTTGACACGAGGAACACAATAAGAACTTAGTTTTTATATTTAATGATTGTTAAAGCCCTTCATACGCTTGTTAAGTTAAGGGAACTTTGGGAGGGCTGACGGTTGGTGTTTATGTATGCTATGTTTTAGTTATCTTTAGTTGCTTATGTTAAGCCTGCTATTATATGGGTTGAATCAAATAATTGATTTGGTAGTTTATCAGTTGATAAGTTGTTATGATTTGCATGATTAATTGAGATTGTGATTTCATGTTTGATGTTTGATTGGCCTATACATGTAGTACACTAGACTCATGTAGGATTGCCATGATTCACAGTTGCATGATAGGGGCCCTAAAATGATGTGATTGAAATGGTTGATACAATACATTGTTGAAATGGTTGCTAAAACTCGAGTATAAACATACAGTTGAAAGTGTTAAGCTTAACCCATACTATTCCTCGGTGGGACTAGTGTATTGAGTTGGTCGGACGGGGTAATCATGATGCCTCTAACGACATGGTCAAGTTGCTTGAGTATACCGGGTGATTTGGACCGATCACTATGAGTTGCTAAACGGTTTGCTCCTGGATTTGGTTATGCCTATCCTTAACGACGCCGATGGACCCCGAAAGGACAACCCATCATGTCGGGTGCAAGGTTCCTTGAAAGGTCGAATGACCGCCTATGCACAACCTGTTGTTGATTACTTATGTGACATAAGTCACTAATATATAGTTGAAAATGGCATAACCTGAGTTGTTGAATGTGATTGTTGTTGACATTAATCTTGTTGATTGATGAGGTGATTGAGGTTGCTAGGCACATGTAGGAATGTAATCTTCCTATTGTGTTATATGTTTGATACGTGATGGTTCATGATTGTTATATACTTGACATGCGTATGATGTTTTATAAGATGATTTAATTGGCAACTGTTTTATACAACCTGTGGTTATCTTACTCAGCTTTTTAAGCTGACACTTGTTTTGTTGAAAATGTTGTGTTTCCTCAGGTTGTTCGTTGATGGCTTTTAGAGTGAGGTCTGGGTAGAGATAGATCGATGAAGTCATTTACCTTACCTTGCTTCATTGAATAGATATTAATTATGATGATTGATTAGTTTGCCTAAATATCTTAGATTATCATTGTGATGCTATAAGTAACACCAAAACTCTTGATTAACATTTCCTTTAGGAAATGATGATGTTTTAAAAGGGACCTTTCCGCACTTAATGGTTGTTTTATTTAAAAAATTTTGAAATCCATATTTTTTTAAAGTTGGGTGTTACATATAAGACAGCTCAAATGCAGACCTAATCCTTTCTAAAGTAATGTATACCTTTTTCTTACCATTGAGGATTGTCCCATAGATTGCAGTATGTCCTTTCCTGTTCTTCTTCACAAAACAGCTTGCCCAGAATTCACAAAGAAGATCTTGAAACACCCAGTCTGGCTTCTCAATCATCACTTTCCCAAACGGGTGACGAAACAAAAATGCCACAATATCATCATATCCTTCTGCCCAAGAAGGTGGATGAATATTGGCGTAGACCAGACTGCCAATCTTGATTTTGCGTGTATCAAGATCAGATGGAACAACAACTACATCACTTCCCACCTCATAAGGGGAAAGTTTATTTGCGCTTATTGGAGCTGGGTATCGATTCCCAGATTCCGATGAAGAATTATTATTAGAGTTATTAGGTGAAACAGATGATGAAGATGCCATTTTATACAAACAAAGATTTTTGAAATAAGAATAAAAAGAATTTTAAAGAAGAAATTTAAAAAACAATAAAACAGTTTTTAGATGAGAAAAAAAAATGAGATTGATTTTAGATGAATGAAGAAGTGATTTGGGATTTAGGTCAAATCTGATAATATATACATAATTTGAATTAACCGTTAAAAAAAATGAGAGAGAGAGAAAGTTTTTGATTGGACGAGGAACAAGTAGTGGGGGTACTTTTTCAGTAACGGCTGTAACACCCACACGTGTCTCTCTCCAATAGGATCATCAAGTGTACTAGATAAAATAATGTAGATAATAAAAGGCACTGAGATATTTAATAACAAAGATAACCTCGAAGCTGGGTCAGACTCAGCTTACCCACTTTTACTTGATAGAACACCAAGTATAAAAGGGTAGTCTGTGTCAGACACAGCTTGCCCAACAAATTCGAGAACAATTTAAAGGGGTTAGGTTTGTTATTATTTAGGTCACTGCACTATTACAAATTAAGCATACCTAGCTTACTTATGAGATAGTTGAACCTTGATTCATCCAATGGCTTTGTAAACAGGTCAGCAAGCTGATTATCAGTTGGAATGAAATGGAGTTCAACATCTTCCTTCATCACATGATCCCTAATGAAATGATATCTTATATCAATGTGCTTGGTCCTTGAATGAAGTACAGGATTGTTTGAGATTGCTATGGCACTGGTACTGTCACAAAAGATTGGAGTTTTTGATGCAGTGACACCATAGTCTTGAAGCTGATATTGCATCCAAAGGATTTGAGAGCAACAGCTTCCAGCATCAACATACTCAGCTTCTGCAGTGGAGATAGAAACTGAATACTGCTTCTTGTTGGACCAGCTTACAAGTCTATTGCCCAGCAATTGACAAGCTCCTGAAGTACTTTTTCTATCAATCTTACAGCCTGCAAAGTCAGAATCTGAATAGCCAATTAGATCAAATCCTGAGTCTTTGGGACACCAAAGACCCAGATTGGGACTACCTTTAAGGTACCTGAAGATTCTTTTTACAGCCTTAAGATGAGATTCCTTAGGACTAGCCTGATATCGTGCACAAAGACATGTAGCAAACATAATATCTGGTCTACTAGCAGTTAAGTAAAGTAATGAACCTATCATACCCCTATAAGCTGTGATGTCAACAGATTTGCCATTTTTATCCTCACACAGCTTATCACCAGTTCCCATAGGAGTTTTCATAGGTGAGCAATCACTAAAGCCAAATTTGTTTAAGAGATCTTTGACATATTTTCCTTGATTAATGAAAATTCCATTTTTAGTCTGTTTAACTTGTAAACCCAGAAAATAGTTTAGTTCTCCCATCATGCTCATTTCATACTTTTTAGACATTAATTCAGAAAACTTTTTGCAAAGTCTTTCACTGCTAGATCCAAATATGATATCATCTAAATATATTTGTACAAGTAGAATATCACCATTATACTTTCTCACAAACAAAGTCTTGTCAACATTACCTCTTTTGAACTTGTTTTCTAAAAGAAATTTAGATAAAGTATCATACCATGCTCTTGGAGCCTGCTTCAACCCATAAAGAGCTTTGTCAAGCTTGAACACATGGTCAGGAAACTTTGAACTTTCAAAACCTGAAGGTTGTTCGACATAGACTTCTTCTTCCAATTTCCCATTTAGAAATGCGCTCTTCACATCCATTTGATATACTTTGAACCCCTTGTGGGCAGAAAAGGCCAAGAACATTCTAATTGCCTCTAATCTAGCCACAGGTGCAAAAGTTTCATCATAATCAATTCCATCTTCTTGTCTGTAACCAAGAGCTACCAATCTTGCTTTGTTTCTGGTCACAACTCCCCTTTCATCCATTTTGTTTCTGTAGACCCACTTGGTTCCAATCACAATCTTGTGATGAGGTCTTGGTACAAGTTCCCAAACCTTATTTCATTCAAACTGTGTTAACTCATCTTGCATTGCATTTACCCAAGATGGATATTCCAGAGCTTCACTAACCTCAGTTGGTTCCATCTTACTCACAAAATTAACAAACATACAAAAGTTGCCTGTTGCTTTTCTTCTTGTTTTTACACCAGAAAGGGGATCACCAATGATTTGGTTAATTGGATGAGATCTAGTCCACTTTGTCACATGTGTTGGAGTATTTGCAATTGGGACTGTAGGCTGATTCAAATTAGAAGGTCCAACATGATCTGCTTGTGGCTGATCACCATGGACAACAGTTGTGGCATCTGAACCAGCTTGGACAGCTAAAGATGGATTGAGATCTTCAGTAGGAATTGGGTTAGCTTGAGCATCTTCATAGATTGGAACTTCTTCTTCTTCTTCTTCTTCTTCAATGAGTTGTTCCCCCTGAGTTTGAGCACCATTAGTTCCAACTGGAGGATTTGTTGGAGGCTCATTTTCAGGTACAGCCAGTTCTTCAAAATCAAAGTCTTCTTCTTCAGGAGGAGAGCAGTCTGGCTTAGAACAACCTTCTTCTATACTAATATTGACAGAGTTTTCAATAGTTTTCGTTCTCTTGTTGTAAACTCTGTAGGCCTTCATCATAGTTGCATATCCAAGTAGGATACCTTCATCTGCTTTTTCATCAAACTTTCCAAGATGGTCTTTCTGATTCAAAATGTAGCAAGGACTTCCAAACATTCTTAGGAAACCAATCTCTGGTTTTCTCCCCCTAAGAAGTTCATATGCAGTCTTCTGGTGTCTTTTTACAATGAGGGATCTGTTCTGGGTAAAGCACGCTGTGTGAACTGCTTCAGCCCAAAAATGAGACTTGACATTGTTTTGAGCCATCATGGATCTGGCAGCTTCAATAAGAGTTCTGTTTCTTCTTTTTGCAACGCCATTTTGTTGTGGAGTTCTGGCAGCTGAGTAGACTTGTGAAATTCCCTTTTCACTGCAGAATGAGTTAAGGGTGACATTTTTGAATTCAGTACCATTGTCACTCCTTAACTGCCTAATAGGCCTTTTGTAAAGAATTTCAGCTTGCTTGATGAAATGAATAATTGTGTCAGCAGCATCACTCTTGTGTTTGAGAAAGAAAACCCAGGTGTATCTTGAATATTCATCAACAATGACCAAGGAGTACCTCATTCCAGTGAATGAAGGAGTACTAATTGGTCCAAAGAGATCCATATGAAGCAGATCCAAACAACTGTCAATGGTTGAGCATGTTTTGGATTTGAAAGAAGCCTTGTGCTGTTTGCCTTTTTCACAAGCATCACACAGCTTGTCCTTCTCATATTTTATCACTGGAAGACCAGACACCAACTCTTTCTTACACAGCTTGTTGATGTCTTTGAAGTTCATATGAGACAGCCTCTTATGCCACAACCAGTTTAGCTCATCTTGAGTCTTTGACATGAAACAAACTTCCCTTGTAACAGTTGGTTTTCTCATGTCAAAAGAATACAAAGACTCATCCCTCTTTGCTACAAGAACCACATTGCCTTCTAAATCAAGAACAACTCCCTTATCAGATCTGAATCTCACTTCATAACCAGCATCACACAACTGACTCACACTTATCAGATTGTGCTTCAAACCATTTACATATGAGACCCTTCTGAAAGTAAGAGGACCATTTGAAAGAATACCAAACCCTTCAGTCTTTCCTTGGGAATCATCTCCAAATGTAACATTAGGACCAGCGCGAATCCTAAAGCTACATAGCAGGGACTTACATCCGGTCATATGCTTGGAACACCCACTGTCCAAGTGCCAGGTATTATCATCACGACTGCCCTGCATTTACAATAAGAGATTAGTTCTTTTTGGGAACCCATCCAAATATGGGTTCACCAGAGCTGACCTTCTGGTCTGACTCAGATTGGGTAACAGAACTTAGACTCTTATCACATTTGGTTACCCATTGTTGCTTGATCTGTCCCTTACCATATTTGAGATTCCTTTTAGCAACAACTAAGGTTTCCTTTTGAACAAAACCTTTGCCTATTCCAGATTTCTTACATTCAGTTATTAATTTTCTTTGATCAACAGATTTAGGATCAGAAACATCTTTAAGAAAATTGACATCATTTGAATCCTCACCAGTTCTTGACTCAACATATTTAGAAATCATTTTGTCAAAGTCAGATTTGGTAGTTTTTGAAATAGACTCAGATTTGGTTTGTGACTGACTTCCTTGAGAACCAGACTTCTCATTCTTTAAAACCTTAATTTTCTCTTTTGGAACACTGTGGTCTCTAACTTTCCTTTTAATTCTCCTAGAGTTTTTGTTTGTTTTAACATTGGAATCTGACACAGATTGGGTGATGGTCAACTTGGACAAGTCAAGACTTTCTTCAGGTTTTAACTCAACAACCTTATCAGCCTCAGACACAGCTTCACCAATGGTTTGGCCAACAGTTTCAGGATCACTAAACCCAATACCAGATTTCTGAACCAACTTAATTGGTTTAGAATTCTTTCCTTTGGTTTGGACTTTGGGTGGTGAAGGAGGCTGATAACAAGGCTCCATAGCACATACTTCAGCTATGGCTATAGCCCTATCATAATCACCATCAAAGATAGCTTGGATCTGATGAGGTATTTGGTCATTGACACACTTTGCAGTTCTTTTTGAACAAATACACCATGATTCAGTAATTTGTTTAACTATCAAAAACTTTTCTTCTGCAGTCTTAGCTTCTTTAACCAAAATTGAGTTCAATTGTTTTTGTGCTTTGACTTCAGACTTAAGTTTTTCAATGGTGTGATTTTTAGAACTGACATCAAGTTTCAACATATGAATTTCCTTTTTGAGTTCTTGATTAAAGTGTTTTTGTAAAATGACCTCATCACCAAGTCTATTCAGTCTAGACAGTTTTTCATTATCAGACAGATTGGAAAAAGAAGTTACCTCAGGTGGAGCAGTCTGACTGGTGGATGCCTGGTGAGCTGACTCAGATTGCTGTTGCATCTTGGTAAGATCTTCAGCAAACTTTTGAGTAGCTTCTTTAGCCATGAAGCACTTGGCATCCTTGTACAGCTCATCATCAGAGGATGTGGCACTTTCAGCCCAGTCTTTGGCTACCAGACTCTTCTCACTTTTGTTCACCTTCTCAGTCAGCTCAGCTACTTGTGCTTTCAAGGCCTTGTACTTGGTCTTGAGCTTTGAGTATTTTTCACCTCTTCCACCTTTGGATGGCCCAGCTTGATAAGACTCCTTGGATCTACAATCTCCAGCCATATGTCCAGTCTTGCCACATTTGTAACAAGTGACTTTGGACATATCAAAAGGCTTCTTAGTCTTATCAGCTTGCACAACTTTTCCTTTCCCTTTGAACTTGCCAAAAGATCTCCTTCTGATTCTTTCAGCCAACATAGCTACCTCATTAGCTAGTTCATCACCATCAGATTCCTCACATTCAGATTCAGCACAAACAGAGTTATGATTAGACATCACAGGAATATCATCATTAACATATGGAATGATCTCATTGCTAATAGAACTAGGGTGTTCAGACATGGAAGCAACAAGTGCAGCAGCAGGCTGACTATATGAATCACCCATAGCAATTAACTTTTCTGCCTCTGAACACTCTTGGTTATGAAGCAAACCAAAGAGTCCAGGGAGATCAAGATCATTGTAAACAGCACTTAATTTAACAGATGAAATATAATTGTTCCATTTAGGTGGTAATGAATCAAGAAATTTACTCTTTAACACACTATTTTGCTTAACAATTCCAACAGCAGCTAAATCATTTACCAAAGCATTAAAGCGGGTATGAGTGTCTGTTAAGGATTCATTTCTCAAAGAGAAGAATCTCTCATACTTCCTGGTTAAAGTAGTTATAGTAGATTCCATGGAAGTAGAGCAACCCTCAAACATGACAGTCAAAGTACTCCACATTTTCTTTGCTGTAGAACACATTTTAATAGAATGATAAAGGTCTTTGGGCACAGCCTGGACAATGAAATTTCTAGCCTTCACGTCCAAGTTAGCCAACCTCCTATCCTCATCCCCCCAATCTGCCTTGTCCTTAACAATGGATTTAACTGTGGCAGGAATGGTTGGTAGACCTTCCCTGACCACAGCTTCAACCACTACAGTCTGTGTAGGAACATAAGGACCATCCTGAAGGATGTCAGGCATATTGTTATCGATGGATTCAAGGAACAAAGACATTCAACCTTTCCACCCACTGAAATCATCTTTGTCAAACATGGGTGGTCTGGTTGAAGAACCATTATCTATATAAGATGACATAATGCTTTACTATAAAGAAAATATGCAAGGATCAAGTCAAGTTAATTCTTAACCCCTGCTCTGATACCAATTGATACGTCCCACGGTGTATCAATATACCAAAGTATATTGTACACAGGATAGTTGTAGAGGGGGGTGAATACAATTTTTTCTCGAACTTTACAAACTTTTGATAATAAACGTTTTAAGACTCAGATTACGTATAATGCAAGTAAAGAACAAGAATCATTAAAACAGTAAAGCAATAAAGAAACAAACATTCTTGAACACAGATTGTTGTTTTTCAAATGTAACTCTTTATTAAGAAATAATCTATACAAAGAATTACAGGGTTGTTGCGGAACAAAGATAGCCTACAGATATCTAAACAACCCTATGAATTGACAAACAGACGATCAATAAGTTTCAGCTCAAGAGAATCAGCCCAAGCTGATCTCGTACAGGCTAAGCTGTGTGTAAGAGCAGAGAAACCTTTGTGTGAAGAATGATTCTCAGGAATGCCACCCATATGCATGCAATGAATGGGTCTTTTATAGGCGAAAGCCCACATTCTCTTGGTATCCAATTCTTCCACGTATTGGTCTTCTGTTGGACGATCAAAAGAATAATCAATCGTGCCTTCATCGTACTTGTGGTCCCCCACGTATAGCTGCACATTCTTCATTGTCCAATAAGAGTATGGACACGCATATGTATATCTAACCACCAACCTGGATTCTAGGAATATTCCTAGTCACGTCATATGTCCTCATCAACAATCCAGGTTGTTATCTTCACTTGATTGTCAGACACAGATTGGGCGGTTTGTCACGGCACCAATCTGTCTAAGTGTTCCAAGCTGACTGCTAGTCCCAATCTGTCTTCCACTAACAGCTTGGTCCTCTATCTTCAATCCTCCTCTTCGACTTGGATTGAATGCTTTAACATTGTTGATGCAGCTTGAAAAACACTTGCTTCCATAGAATTAAACATTACAAAGTATGAAGCCTGATCTGGGTCAGTTACAAGTCGCGAGCTGTGTCAGCTTAGTCTGACCCAGATCAGATTACAAGAACCAAAATATTTCTAAGTGTTTATGGGTCATATTTGTCATCATTAAATTTACATGTCATTGGGACTCAACAGGAGTTGAGCGGGTAATTGGAATGCGAAAACTTTGGTATGAATATATATTGCACAATCTATATGTATGACAACATAATTATTAGAAATATACAAAACACATATAATTGCAAGTATAAATATTTGCAAAAATATGTATATAACAATTCGATTAACTAAGCTTGTTAACATTTACTAAACAAACAAAATATATATAACTCACAATAGTAATTGTTTGCAATAAAAATAAAAATGGTGAAATTGGCCGTCCCCGGGATCGAACCTGGGTCTAGGCCACACCCTTTCGCGCATTTAGCCAGCCGCGCTAAATGCCTAGTGTTGTGAAAGTTCTGTTATAATTAAATATAAGCATATGTACAATAAATTCCTAAATCACTTTTACTTAATTATGTTTTGAAATTTCACTTATAATTGGGTTTAATTTTCCTTCAATTGTCTGAACTGGGAAATGATTACATTTACAAATTAAGGTGGCAATATATCTATACCTTACCTATAAAAATCAACAGAGCATGAGCTATACAAGTACCACCTTTTCCAAGCTATATTAATAATATATGCTTACACTCATGTGCCCGTGATCAAGTGGACCATGTCTACTGTTCAAAGATGCCCTTTGAGATCACGAAATCTGAACTAATATGATCCTATAAATAAAGAGTCATATCTCTTCGTTGAATATAACAAGAAAAGAGTAACACATACTTACACACGACTGGGAAAAAATAAAAATAGTCTTGTTTAGTTGGTTCAAAGCAAAGAAGTTAAAGGATTCTTAGGTTGTGTAACTCGAAAGTTTTACTTTATTGTGATCGCTTTCTCGACCAGTGATTTAAACATCATATCAATCTCTTTCGTTTCTACTACTAGTATTCGGGTACGTTTCAAATACTTAACATATACCTTCAAGAATAATGTCCGGATTCAATGAGGAAGAGATTACTTCACCTGTACCTGAATCCCCCGACTCCCCTCAACATGTACAAGACCTACCTATGGAGGAGACCGATCATGCTGGAGAAGAATATAATAACGCACTTGTCCCTGTATCGAACATCACATCCACTACTGTCGTTACCAATGTCCTTGCTGTCACTACGCCTATTGTTACTCTTCCAAACCCATTTGGGGAAGGTCCTTCAAGGTCACCCCGCTCTTTGCTACGAAGGCTCCGAACTCCTAGATACCCGGGTTTTAACCTCCCCCAGTCACGACGCATTCGACCCATCCATCTTGAGCCACCCGCTCAACGAAGGCGGCGATTCAACAACTTAAACGAGATACCAAGATTCCTGGCGGAATGGAGATTTGAGGAAGGACTCCTTAACTCCACCCAGTTCAGAATAGCCCACGGTCCAACCAATATTCCTACACTAACTATGGAACCCCTACATGACACTGTCCCTACTTTGGTTTTACGCACACTCCGAGCGGAAAGGTGTATTGCAGAGTTAAGAGAAAGAACCAACATACTGCGGACACATGTGGAAGACCAGGGTAGCACGATAGTCGCACTGGAAAGTGAGATGGCGGGAGCGCATTTTAGGATTCATGATCTTGAAGACACTGTGTTAGAGCTGCAGGAAAAGATAACACGGTTTGAGGCTATGTTTGAGGCGATATCTAGAGCCGCCACTATAACCCCACCTACTCCATCACAATAAATATTATCTGGTTATGTGCTATTTACGGCGGAGATGTCGGGAAATGTAAATTTTGATAAATAAATGGATTTCTGAGATGTTCATATCTCAAAATCTATCATCCAATGAATCTACTATCTTTAACTTAAGTTCCTTTGAAACATAGATCACCTCTAATGATTGAATATTATCAATCAAAAATATGTACCGCATTCTCTAACTGAATAACAGTAGTTTTGACAAAAGAACTTCAAACTTGAAAATCGGAATTATTTGAAAGGTTAAAAACTATGATGGGCGATCAATGATTAAAATACACAAATAAAATTAATATAAAAGTCGTATTTATCAAGACAAATATGGAAAATTCTTTTAACTGGGGAATTTCCCAAATCGACAACAATCACAAAAGAGATCAAAGAAAGTTGTATTTCATCATGAGTGCAAATTGAACGAGGCTCATTACATTATTTAAATAGAAATACAACAACTAAAACTATAGCACACTTAAAAACCATACAAAGAAACCCACGTGGCTACGAAGAGTAATGGAACCACGCCAAGAACGAACACGACTAACCACTGAAAAGCCTCATCCAATGGAAGTTGAGCCACAGTAAGTAGCCAAGCTATGATAATTATGTAAATCACGGTTAAAAAAGGGCTCAACATTTTGGTATAAGTTTTCGTTACGGTTAGTTTTTGAGGAAGAAAAATGTTAAGTTGATATAGTTTGGAGAAATATGCACGGTGGTATTATTATATAGTCTAAGAATGAACCGTTTCTAACGGTCAATTATGGAAAGAGGAATAAATTTGAATCCTGTGTGATACTATAGTTAGACTTACTTGTATCTAGACAGAACATCTATATTATACCACAGATGTGTAAGTAGTCTATACTATATGTGTACATACTTGATTGATGTTGATTAATCGTTTGATTGATTGTTCGATTTACGTATTGGTTTGTTGCTCGATTAATTATGCTTTCGGTTATGAATATGTGATGTGATTGAGTTTTGTATGACGCATTTGAAATATATGTAAGTCGTGTCGTTATTGATGTTATGGGTATCTTTATGCTCATGCTATGGATTGTTGAATCCACATTATGAGTATCTTTATACTCACGCTATGGGTTGTCGAGCCCACGTTATTAAACGTTATTAATCGTTATATGAATCGTTATTGAACGTAAACGTTGACTTGTATTGATTTGTGTAAACGTGATTAGGTATTCTAATCCTTGTATCTTGCTGTTAATTATGTGTGATTGTCTAATGTAGATTAGATACTTAGATGCCATGTCTCCTAATATCGATTAATTGGCACTAAGACAAAACATAAATCAAGTTAAGTATATTTTTATTTGATACAATCTAGATTTCGAGGGCGAAATCCTTTTAACTGGGGAATAATGTAACATTTGTGAAATTTGACTAAGATTTGACTCGCAAATTTAATGTAAATGATTTTCGTGAATAGTACCGTATACATGAATAGTAACCGTATTCATGAATAGTGATTAAGAATAGTAATCACAAATAGTAACGGTAAATAGTAAAGGTAAAAAGCATATTGTAACATCCGTAATTTTTACCCGTTTGACCGTAATTGTATTTTGACTAACTAATTCAATAAATGAAAACTTTGGACATAATTGTGATCATTTATCTGTATATTGGGCCAATTATAATGTCATAATTATATTTCTAGAATTAGGCCCATGTTACAAGACCATGATATTGGCCCATACGTGTTATGAAAATTATAGACGATAATTGAATAACTGTAGTAATCAGGAAAACGTATATACGAAACCTTAAGTATAATGTACGGTTTCAATAGTGTCGGTGGAAGAGTGTCGGTGGCACAGTGTCGGTGGTTAGCTAATAATTTCATTAAATGGACAAATATCGACATAATTTTATGTAAAGAAGGGATACGCGTGATGTTTCTTATTGTTTGTTAATCATGAACCTAATCCCTTAGCTGGATAAATATCTCATCTATTTGTTTAACCTATTATAATCAATCATTCATTTATTTTATTATTCATGAAATAAAAACCCTTTATACCATTATTGTTAGTATGAATAATATGATATATATATATATATATATATATATATATATATATATATATATATATATATATATATATATATATATATATATATATATATATATATATATATATATATATATATATATATATATATATATATATATATATATATATATATATATATATATATATATATATATATATATATATATATATATATATATATATATATATATATATATATATATATATATATATATATATATATATATATATATATATATATATATATATATATATATATATATATATATATATATATATATATATATATATATATATATATATATATATATATATATATATATATATATATATATATATATATATATATATATATATATATATATATATATATATATATATATATATATATATATATATATATATATATATATATATATATATATATATATATATATATATATATATATATATATATATATATATATATATATATATATATATATATATATATATATATATATATATATATATATATATATATATATATATATATATATATATATATATATATATATATATATATATATATATATATATATATATATATATATATATATATATATATATATATATATATATATATATATATATATATATATATATATATATATATATATATATATATATATATATATATATATATATATATATATATATATATATATATATATATATATATATATATATATATATATATATATATATATATATATATATATATATATATATATATATATATATATATATATATATATATATATATATATATATATATATATATATATATATATATATATATATATATATATATATATATATATATATATATATATATATATATATATATATATATATATATATATATATATATATATATATATATATATATATATATATATATATATATATATATATATATATATATATATATATATATATATATATATATATATATATATATATATATATATATATATATATATATATATATATATATATATATATATATATATATATATATATATATATATATATATATATATATATATATATATATATATATATATATATATATATATATATATATATATATATATATATATATATATATATATATATATATATATATATATATATATATATATATATATATATATATATATATATATATATATATATATATATATATATATATATATATATATATATATATATATATATATATATATATATATATATATATATATATATATATATATATATATATATATATATATATATATATATATATATATATATATATATATATATATATATATATATATATATATATATATATATATATATATATATATATATATATATATATATATATATATATATATATATATATATATATATATATATATATATATATATATATATATATATATATATATATATATATATATATATATATATATATATATATATATATATATATATATATATATATATATATATATATATATATATATATATATATATATATATATATATATATATATATATATATATATATATATATATATATATATATATATATATATATATATATATATATATATATATATATATATATATATATATATATATATATATATATATATATATATATATATATATATATATATATATATATATATATATATATATATATATATATATATATATATATATATATATATATATATATATATATATATATATATATATATATATATATATATATATATATATATATATATATAGATATATATATACGTATATAACTTATATATATTTTTGGGTAATATAACATTGTGTTGAACTTAGCATATATATATTATCTATACTTGTATGTGGCTTGGTGCAAATTCATTGGAGATTATACTACTTTTCAGGTGAGTTTCGTTGTTCCCTACTCAATTGAGATTCGGGCTGAAAATCTAGTAAATTTAGCGATTTGGAATTAGTACAAGAGTTTAAGGATCGAAAGGAATATTAATTGCCTTATGGAAAATGACAAATAAAGTTAAAATGATAATTTAATATCTAAGTAAATCAAGTGAGTATCATTTAGTTTTGCTTAGATTTTGTCATTTCAAGGAAAACGTGTATATGTAACTAATTAAACAAGTCGACCGCAGAAAAACGCTGCTAATTTGTTTTGGCCATAACTTTTGAACCGTAACTCCGTTTTTGACGATTCAAATCGCCACGTTTTCGTAAAAGAGTCTATTTTTCAATAAAGAAAAACACTGTAGCAGTTCGACCAGCACTGTAGCAGCTCGACCTGGAATAGTCAAGTTCGACCTACTATTCACTATATATACTATTGCCTATATATATTGATCATTTCATGCATTTCTTTGGTTTAACGTTTGTGAAATTTATTTTGCAATAATCAAACACTTGTGTATTCTTGTGTTTAACGTTTGTGAAATTTATTTTGCAATAATCAAACACTTGTGTATTCTTGTGTTTAACGTTTGTGAAATTTATTTTGCAATAATCAAACACTTGTGTATTCTTGTGTTTAACGTTTGTGAAATTTATTTTGCAATAATCAAACACTTGTGTATTCTTGTGTTTAACGTTTGTGAAATTTATTTTGTAATAATCAAACACTTGTGTATTCTTGTGTTTAATGTTTGTGAAATTGTAATTATGATTATGGGTAACATTTCATGCCATTGATCTTATCGTTGTACAAGTTCTTAAGCACCTAATGTATGAAATAGGTCAACTTCGACCATTTTTGTAATCTGGTGTTGAATTTTTGTATAACTACGATTTTTGGGTAACATGGAACGTTGGTGTTGAACTTAGCATATATATATTATCTATACTTGTATGTGGCTTGGTGCAAATTCATTGGAGATTATACTACTTTTCAGGTGAGTTTCGTTGTTCCCTACTCAATTGAGATTCGGGCTGAAAAGTGTACATATACTTGTTTATTTGATTGTTTGGTTGATTTGATTTATGGCTTATTGATTGTTTGATGAAATGAAATTGAATTATGGAACTAATTGATTAATGATTGATGCTTATTGATTGTTTGATGAAATGAAATTGAATTATGGAACTAATTGATTGATGATTGGTGGATATTTGATGGTTTATGCATGTGATTGTGATATTATAAATTATTAGGATAGATGTACATACATGGAAGTCGGTTATACCTTCAAAGGGTTTAAGATGTGGTGAGAAAGGCTGTGGGTGACCCTATATATAAGCATCAAGGACTCGTTGAAAGTAGAATCCTCTTAAGTGTATGTGCGTATAGTTTTGTTTGGTTTGTTGGACATATGGACTTGATTATTGATGATTATGCTTATTGAAACGTACTTGTTATATGCATAATGGTTATTGATGAAGGCAAGCTGTTTAGCTGTAAGTCCGCCGAGGCAAGCTGTTTAGCTGTAAGTCCGCCGAGGCAAGTTGTTGAACTGTAAGTCCGCCGAGGCATGTTGTTGAACTGTAAGTCCGCCTATGTACATCCGAGTGTATAGACGTATACACTTGTGTTGAATTGATGATATGATATGATGTGGACCAAGTATTGTAATACTTGATGATTCTGGGGTATATTGCATGACATTGATACGCATATGATGCACATATTGACATTCATACGCATTTGATACATTGCATGACATTGATGTGTTTACGATACATTTATTGGTAATTATTCCATTTGTTCTTGATTAAATATGAACTATTCTGTATCGTTTGTTGCTTGGATATTTGTTGTCTAACAGGTGACGTACATGTGATTGTTGTAAGTACATTGTTTGATGTTGTTATTAATGATAATGTTATTGATGATGGTTCCTTGTGAACCATTACTACGAACTCACCAACCTTGTGTTGACACTTGCTAGTATACTTTTCAGGTAATCAGATGAATCAAGATAGAGATAAATGATTGTTGATTGCTTGAACCCGAACTTGGACTAAAATGGATCAAGGATTCATTTACCATCTTTTGCATTATGCTTAGGATCGTTTGCCATCGTTTGGATTGACTTGTAAACTTTTGGTGACTACTTGCTCATTATGTATTTTGTGTTTGTATTTGACATTTCTCGTTGGATTCACTGAATTCATGTATTTTCATATAGTTCATATTCTACAATAATTCCACTGTGTGCTATATAATTTCAGTAATACTTCGGGCCCAGCTCGGGGTGTTACAGTTTCTGCTATAACGAAAGGGTTACTTTTTTGTTAAAATAAAATTGTTTCTTTTAAATAGTTCCAACAGCTGAGTAATCACCGACCAACGGCCATAACCTTTTTTTACGTTTTACGTATCGTTATGTCTCCCGGGCAACGCCGGGTTAAAATACTTGTTATATATATTTATACATTACCTTTAGCTACGGTAGCTAAGGGTGAAATTACTTTTTAGTCCCTCTAACAACAATATTACTCTAATCCTTTCTACCTCCGCTCCTCTTTTATCTTCTACATACTTCTACCTTCTACTTCTACATACTTCTACCTTCTACTGCTTCTTCCTTTTCTTTGTTTGTTTACTACTTTTCTTATTGATAAAATTGGATTCATGTGGAGATTTTCTTCTATAGCCGAGCTCAACACAAAGCAACAACAGGAACTTTAGTTGGTGATTAACTTAAAAGTGCTACATAATTACAATTATCTATAGCAATAAAGGTACAATTTAATCTCTTATGATGTTAATGCTACTAATCAACAAATTTATTTTTTAAAAGTTTGTTTTAATATACAATATTTATTCTTTTAAAAATTTGTTATATATATTATATATATATATATATTATATATATATATAATATATATATATATATATATATAATATATATATATATAATATATATATATAATATATATATCTATTTTTTTTAAATTTTTAGTTTTGGATGATGTAATTATCTTGGTTAATGCATTTATTAATATATATATATATGATTGAAGAATTTTTTTTATTATCAAGTTTCATGTAGGTAAAGTGTTTGATAAATTTCCTAAGAGAACGTTATAGTCGAAAAGGCCAAAATTTATCTTTCCTTGATGATAAAATAGTCCAGCACCAGTAGGATGGGTAATGTGGCGCAACATGTTTGGGTTGAACGGGTAACTTTTTGTATTGCTTGGGACTTGGTTGGATAGGGTTTCTACCGATACACTTTGTCCAATTTTTTTCATATGCAAACAAATATAACTGTTTTACACCACCAAGCTCATGAGTCGTCACTCAAGACTTGTGGCCTCACATATCATAATCAACGACTATTCATGATTTGTTTTTCAAATCATATTAAGCCCCCATGACAGAATATATACATATACTAACTAATTAAGCAAACACTTACGTTTTTAGTTGATTTTCATTTTATAGGCGAAGCTAGCGAACAAGGAAAGCGGGATATTTATAAAAAGGCTTGCAGTGAAAAGTTTCCCTTTTGAGGTAGTATTAAAACTTGAAATGTATTTTGATTTGTGGTTAGTGATCCCGCAGTCATGGCTCTTGATACATGTTGCCCATTTGGTCCTTTAGATTGGTTTGTGACACATTTTGGCATGTAATGTTGTTTAACTGTTGGCAGGAACTCGGTGATTTTAGTTCAATGAGGAAAGATTCATGATCCAGGTAAGTCACTCAACTTCTGTATTTATATGCTGAACATGATGGAAGTGTTAGATTAACAAATCTGGCCTTTAGAAGGTCACTTAGTAAATTTACTGTTTGGTATAGTAATTAGTATATGTTAATTGTCTATATCATATTTGGGTCATATTAGGGTCTTTAATAAGTAATTGTCAAATAGTTTATGGAAGATTGTACAATTGTGTCAACATAATGTCATCAAAAACTGATAACAAAAGTGTGTGCTTTTTATAAGTATTGTTTGTCATATATAAAAGTTACATTGTGTTGCAGCCTAAACAATAAAAGAAATTTGAATAACTTTTAATATGTAATTCATATCTGCTTCTTATTTATCTTTCTTTATCGTCTGTTTCTTTTTGTTTGCCTTTCTTTACTTTACAGCACTGCAACACTAAGGCATGGTTACAAGAAGCATCACGGGTCGCCTAATCTGTTCATAGTTATTTGTTTGTAAATTTAAGTTAGTAAAATTGTAATGTTATTTCTGATGTTATACTATTGTATATAGACTTAAGACTTTGTATTTTGTACCTATCTTTGTGTTGTCTATGGGCTATATATACCATGTCTATACAAATGGAAAGGATGTAAGTTGTGTTTCAAAAGCAGTCATTTTGGAGTACTACTCTCAAATTGAAACCGAGGAGGGCTCTAGAACATATGTGTTTGTGAATAGCTTACATGATATGTCAAAGTTTTTATACATATC
Source organism: Erigeron breviscapus (assembly GCA_034093135.1). NCBI lineage: Eukaryota > Viridiplantae > Streptophyta > Magnoliopsida > Asterales > Asteraceae > Erigeron > Erigeron breviscapus. The sequence goes on along the minus strand of CM067172.1, from coordinate 75,041,446 downwards.
TATACAAGTTCTGAGTTTTTTCAATCTCATTGCTGCACCATTTTCATTCTCATTTTTAACTTTCTTATTTTGGCTTTTGGTTTTTCCTGTGTATATACAAATGCCAATACGTGTATGTGTATATATGTTGAACCCGCTGCAACGCGCGGGGTTAAATCCTAGTTAGAGGTCAAATATACTTTTTCATCATACTATAGTTTCCTTAGAACTTAAATATATAACATATAAAATTTAAGCAAATTAAACCAAATCTTTGAGACTATGATAGAATAAAGTTATGATAAAAGCCAAACATCAAATCTATATTATCTAACTAGACAAATGCCCGTGTGGTGCAACGGTGTAACGGTGACGGTTGGTGGCGGCGATGGAGGTGGCGGTGGTGGCGGCGACGGGTAGTGGCAGCGGTAGTGGCGGTGGTGGCATCGGCGCCGGCGGTGGCGGTGGTGGCGGCGACGGGTGTGGCAGCGGTAGTGGCGGTGGTGGCGGCGACGGGGTGGAGGTGGCGGTGGTGGCGGCGACGGGTAGTGGCAGCGGTAGTGGCGGTGGTGGCATCGGCGCCGGCGGTGGCCTTGTGGTTATTTTCATAGTTGAAGGATGTATGTTGTAAATAATTTTATTAAGAGTATTGTAGATATATTAGGTATTACACATGTCAAGTTTTAAAGCATTTAGAAGGATTATTAGGCTAAAGTTTAGGAGGATAAATCATTTCTCTTAAATGAATAAAAGCGAGGGTAGTTTTGGTTAAGTTTTTTTTTTTTGAGAAATTTGGAGAAGGTAAATGTTTTATAAGGTACTTTAGATAAAGTAAATCACTCTTCTTTCTTCTTTATCTTTAAAACCAAAAATTTTTGTTTACTTTATTCACTAATTTAAACATCTGCACCTAATATACCTATAATACCATTAATGAAATAATTTACAATATAGATCCCTCAACCGTTAAAATAAGTATACTACCACCTTTAACATCAATTACTTTTACATTCACCACTATCGTCGCCCCCACCACCGCCACCGCTGCAGACACTACGCCGCCACCTGCCCACATGTCGCCACCACCTCCGCCATCCGTCGCTGCCACCACTATCCCACCGCCGCCGCATTATGCGGGTATAAATCTCCTTTTAAAATAAAAGAACCAATTACTTTTATTGAACGAACTACGATATTTCCACACAGTAACATATGGATTCTTTGATAGAATTTAGTTTGAATGTGGAAAACCTGCAGAAATTTTTTGGGAACATGGGATTTTGTAACAACAAAGTGGTTGAAAATAAATACATAGGCCTGCAATGTAAATATGTAATGTAGGTTGAATATCCGAGTAGTCTACTTCAGAAAATCCGAGTTCATAAGTCATTATCATAACTAAACAAATGTCACCTGTTAAACAACGAGATTCAAGAATGTGATTGTAGCCAAAAAGATTTAGACTTACGTAAGCTAGACTATAAATACCAGGAGTCAAGAAAGAAGCTTGCAAAAGTTGATCAACATTCGGCATAGAGATCAAATACTGGTACCAATACGTTGTTCAAAATTAACATGAACCCATTTTTTTTAATCAAACCGAAGGGAAAAACTTGTTGAGGTTAAAGGGCAATGAGTAGAATTCTTCGCTTCTTGAATCCGTCTTGTAAGATCTGTACTTGTCCCACCAATGCATTCCTCTGTCTTTCCTTGTTGCGGTATCTTTCTGCCTTAATGTTACATCCAGAAACATAGCCAACAGACCACCAACAAATGCTTCTGAAGAGAATGGTACATTTACCATATCATTCCACTGAAGAAACAAAAAAAAATCAGATATTTATTAGCATGATTTCGACTACTGAATTGAGATCTGGTGATGAAAGAAATGCACATTTTGTTACAAATCTAAACATAAAACCAACATGTTCTATGTTAAGTGTTTGTTTTAGGTTTTGAATTCCTAAGTGACTATATATTGTCAGGGTTCATGTCACTAAGACACTAATGAAGTTACTGATTCGCACACTTGGTCTTTAAGTTGACCAGGTCAATCTCATTACAGTTTATAAGGATGATGGCAATCATGCCTCCCATGCCTAACCATGCCTAGCAATCCACCAATAATATACCTCCACATCATTTCATGCCTAACTCATGCCTAACCATGCCTAACCCATGGCAACCATGTCTCCCCATACCTCAAATAATTAAATTACTTGATGCCTAAAATCCACCTCCCTTCCATGCCTCAGAGGCAATTGATGCCTAAAATCCATGCCTAGCAACCATGCCTAAAGCATGGCGGCGGTGTTTGCCGCTAGGCATGGCCATGCCTAGCCCATGCCTAGCCCCATTGCCATCGTCCTAAAGTTCAAATGTTTTTAGTTTTAGTGCTTCTTTAGAGTCAACTACATCTGAAAAATATGTCAGCGAATGATAATACGGATGTATGATATTTTAATATTTTATGACCAGCCTCTGACCTCAAAAGTCAGCTCTTTCTCTTTTAAGGGAAGTTTGACCTTTAAAGTAAAATCTGGTACTTTTTAAATGCATAACTAATCATTATGAATGTAAAACTGAGATGTATCTGTACTTGGTGTTATAGTTTGAAGTTAAAATTGGTTAGAAAATATGCTAGAAACTGATAACACCAATTCATGACATGTGAAACCCTTTGACCGCAAAAGTTCTCTCTTTATCCAGAAAGTTTGGTGTTCAAGGACAAATCTGGTATGTTTCTAAAGCAAATTTGATGGGTTTGGTTAGGATGTAAGCCAACATGATTCTCTTTTTAAAAAGGATGGTGTGGGGGGAGTTCTTACCCATCTAGCTTTCGTGTGTACAGGACCATAACCCCTCAGCGCAGTGTACTCATTGAAGTACTGTGGTATCGATAACCCCATGAAGATCGAAAATCCAAGAATGAATTTTACTCTGAAGCTGTTTAGATTACAAAACTGGAGGAACCCAAGACCTGCTGAGCCTGTTTTCAAGAAGAAATGTCAATGATGAGTGATGAACTTATTGCTGATGTTTTAAAAGAATTTCAAATCCATATGCTTAGTGCATACCCACGTAAGCGAAGAACAGGCAATACAATGCTGCTACAATAGGTGCTGGGATTGATGCAAAAACTGCCCCAAATTTTCCTGCAAATTGAGATCAGCATTCTTGAAATCAAGAAAAAAAAAATGTTGAATCACAAGTGTGTGTGAAAGATTTAACTATGATTATTACCAAGAACAGAGAAAAATATCATGAAACCAGCAGAAATCTGCACAACCCGTCGACTACCAACACGTGTTAAGCCGAGCAAACCAGCGTTTTCGCTGCCATACATTTGATGTTAGAATCTTGAAACAAATATTGATGCTATCTATCAAAAAATTGTATATATAGCTTACACGGATACAGATGAACCGTTTCCTGTCCCAAAGATTCCCGAAAACAGAATGCCAACTCCCTTGAAACCGGAAAAACTAATCAGTTATAATCCTTGAAACAGTATAAAATCAGAAATAAAATTCCGGTACCTGCCAACCAATGCCACGGCTAAGAACAGAAGGTGGCATAGGAGTTGCACTTGCATACCTAGCTACTGCAATGAATGCTCCAGTAGACTGTCCATTAAAATGATGCATTAAGAAAATAGAAACTTGATGATGGTTTCCTCTTGAAAGAAAATATTAAACATTAAATAACCTCAACTAAAGAAACAAATGAAGCAGCCATCATAGAAAAAGCTTCTCCAGCATCAAATGTTGGTGCTCCCCATTGAAACGGATAAGGAACCCGTATCCTATAGAACAGTCATTTCTTGAGTTTCATGTAAAATGTAAATAATATAGAAATAAAAATTGACCACATACCAGGGTGCACCGCCTATGATTCCAGCACGATCAGTTCTACAACTTAGTTGAGTTTTATCGGATTTGTTCTTGTAGGCCCCACCAACAGTAAGTGAGCATATATCCACACAATCGCAACAGAGAATATAACGGCAAAGCGGTCAAATACATTGCTTTTTCCCTTCATGAAATGGGGTATGTACCGCAAAAAAGATTATCCAAGTGCTAAATTAGCATCTACAACAATGGATGACCATGTTAGTAGAAAAGTTTCCCTTTTTGGAATATAATGTTGTGTGATTGTGTAAGAAGATTACCTGTGAAAATATTAGTAGTAAAACAAGCTGTGGCAGTCCAATCTCGATACATTTGGCAACCTACAGAAAATCATTCATGCTAGTATATAAAACAAACAGAAACAAAAAGAACACACTAAAAAATTTCAGTATTAGGCAGAATTAGCAGCATTTGGTAAAAGGACCCTTCAAAACAAGTGTTCCTAGGGCCAGGCAGGTTACTGTCTGTGCATTTCTATTATGTCGGCTGTATATTACTTTCCAGTGTTTCTATTCTGCATTTATATGTAGCTGAGATAGATAACAATTATACCAACGGAAAACCAAACTCGTATAATCCATATCCAGATAGAGCAACAAGTGGGACCGCAGACAATGGACTCATGAACCTGAAATTAAAAACACTAAAATGTATTACAGATAATCACACAAAAAACAAACGTCAATACGTAGCACATATCTGAACTAACCTTGTGATATTGCGCCAAAGGCCACTAAAACCAAGCACAATTTGAAGAGTTGAAGCAACGATAAGAGCACCCTGAGTCCCTCTCATAATCCTCTCAAATTTCTATATAAACATCAGCAAAAAGGGATTAATTTGACTTAAATGTTCAACACAATGCACCTTTAGTTGTCATAAACAGTTAATCGTGTAACTACCTCTTGAGGATCCACGATGTCACTATATCGACCAGCCAATATGATTGAGATTGTTGTAGGCACAAATGTATATGAACCACCAATGACAGCAGGTAACCGTGTCCCAAAAAGAGTTTGTGTTAATGTATTCAAACCAGCAACAAAGAGTAGTGTCTGAATCATCTTTGCCTTTTCTTCCTAAAATATACAAACCGACCCATGTGTCTGATTAAATGAACTACAAAAATATAAGTGTGGCAAAACCTTATAAGAAAATTATTGAATACCAGTAGTCCCTGCAGGTTATTATGGACAATGATCATGTATTATACAACTTAACACGTCATGCATAAAGTTGTAGAAATGTCAGACTAGCGTCTATGATCGATTACAAGTCCTGACTGCGACTTCTGGTAATACGTTTCAAGGATATCAGTTATGAAATTCTTGTTAAAAAGACTTACATGGCCTCCGCCCATTTGAGGAACCAGGGTAGTAGGAATGAGAACTGTTGTTCCGAGCATCACAAGATAATTGCTGAAAACCTAATAATATCGCTTCCGCTGCATCAAAAGGAAACCTTTAATACAAAGTCCATAAACTGTCAATTCACACTAGCAAAATGAAGAATCAAGAATGAAGACGTAAACTTCATTTTGTCAGTTCATAACACTCCCATCTTGGAAAATGTAACTTATGTAGTCTAAAACAATGGACGTTAACCAGATTCAAAATCCACAAGGACTCATAGCTTAAGAGAGTTTTCTCATTGATCAAAACCAAGAGAACCCTTGTTCATAAGATCAAAATCTCAATAGATAATATGATAATCCACTTTATTTTCTATTTTGGCGAAATCTATCATCCATCTTGCAAAGTTCAGAGTTTTGTTTACAATAACTTGCACAAGTTCTAACAAATATTTAGGCATGAGGGTTTGGCAACAACAAAGCCTTCACAGGGAGTCACCCATCATGGTACTCATCATCTCACATGGGCAAACTTAACCTACAAATTTCTCATACGATCTACCGAGCTTATGGCCCCCAAAACAAGTTCCTTCCGTAAAGCAAAAACTTTTTTATGAACTCATTATTATCTCTCATGTCTAAGACTAATGTGGTGTTACATTGCCATAGTAACAATGAGAAAAGTGGTTATTATTCATAATAAACAAAGACAAAAATATTAGAGGAAACTTACGCCATGGTGGTGGACTGGTAATGCAGTAAGAGACATTGGGAAGCTGATCTTTAGCAGGGTGTGGTTGTTGATCATCTTGTTTAGGTGGTGCTGCTGGCCCTCCTCCTGCCATGCCTCTTTTTCCACTCTTTTCTTTTCTCTAAAAACCTTATATATATTTTTTGTTTATACAACTCCAACAACAACAACAACAAGGGTACCCAATCCCGGCATAAGCCGGGCTATGGAGGAGGTATGATGTAGACAGACCTTACCTCTACTCAAAGGTAGAGAGGCTGCTTCCAGATCCACCGAAGTGGAAGGGACCTCCGGCCCGGGTGAAAAAATAGGGTTAGATCCACCGGAGTGGAGGTCTAAACCGGATCTCTACTCCTCTCTGGGAAAGCCAGGGCTCTCAACCAGAGAGAGCTTTATACAACTCCAACTAAAACCCCAAAATCTTGAAGAAACCAAATATTCTTGATTTCAACAATAGGACACAAAATCTTGAAAAAACTTACCAGAAATCTTAATCCACACAGCCTAAAACTATATATGCAAAAAAGTATAACCAAAGGTTGCACCTTCTTAAAAGATATATCCCTTAACAACAACAAAAACAACAAAAGATGCAAACTTTTTTTGCAATTTTACTAGTAGATAACAAAAGAAAGAATACCCAGTTGAAAGAAGTCTTCAAGAAAACATAATGAGTAGTAAATTTCAAAATATATAAAAGAAAGAAAATAAAGGGAGTGTGAAACAAAGAATCAAGAAAATCAAAATGCCATATCTTTATGAGGAATCTTTTGCTTCTTTTTTGAATTAAAATTTCTGTTTAGAATGTTACTTTTATCTCCTTTCTTTTCTCTCTTAATAATAATAATAATAATAAAGGCAAAGTTGAAAGCATCTCTCTGCTTGCTGCTCTGATGAGTCCCCACTGTCAACTTTTACTATCATCTCTGCACTTTGTACAGTCATGCACAACCAAGCATTCCTTCATATTGCCACTGCTTTTATGACTTTGTACTTCTCACAAACTAAAACATTACCTTCTTTTACTTTACTTGCCATAGTTTCATTTCAAGGAAATTGTTTGTGATTCTTTTGTTTCAAAAATGATATGCATAATATATATTTAGTCTATTTCATAGTCTTATAATATTCATTTCCTAAGTATTTAGTGTTAGTATTAGTAAATGGACTACACAATTTAATAAGACATGATGGTTTCTTTTGAACTCAAAGAATTGATCCGTTATTGAAGTATTTCAAATAATTCAAAGAATTGATCCGTTATTGAAGTATTTCAAATAAACTAGCTAATCAACCCGGGTGATTACCCGGGCATGATTAGAAAAATATAAATACAACTTTCAATATTTCATTACACTTAAACATTTGTAATTTTTATGTCTCAGATCTACATACTTGAGTCAATCTATGCAAATATATAACCACTCTTATTAAGAGCATTATAGCATGTTAATAACTCAAACATTTGTATGTTACTGTAAAATATAACATTAGTAGAAATAGCGCAACACAACGTTTAAAATGGATACTGATTGGTAAAAGTGGCTTAACTTGACAAATAAAGAAACTCCACATATACTTGACTTCAAAGCCTATAGCACTAAATTCATCTGATAACCAAACAAAAAAGGATCAGGTAGCAAGACATGATTGCAAATACAAACTCCTTTTAATCAACTTTGAACGACCACGTAACCAGCTAACCCATACTTCCTTTTTGTTGTATGGATGGATATAGAGCTAATAGCCTAAAATACAACAAAAACCAAAAAGTTACAACATAATACTACTTTACATACAATGGCAATACAAGAACCTATGACCATAACCCAGGGACATCTCAAAACATGTGGCTAAAAGTTTAGATACATGACATACAGATAGAAAGTTTAGATAAGGTAATTACAAAATCAAAACATGTGGCTAAAAGAAAAATTAATCCAATCCTCCCATGTTATATTCCTCCGATTGGCACTTGTAGAGTTGTATTAAACCATAGATCATGAGCCAATGCTTTTGATATCCAACAGAACTTTATTGACTACCATACTCTTATTGCCAAAAACCATTTCGTTCCTTGTTCACCATATAGCCCAGCACGCCAGTACCATTATGCCTTGAATCAGGTCCTTTTTCAAAAGAAAATTAAATCCACACTTGAATCCTCATATATCATAAAACACAACAAACACTTAAAAATGCCATCATCACCCATTTTAATGAACATATACACAAAATCTACACACATGAACCAAACCCAACATCAGTTGCAAAATTAAGTTTACGGCAAAAAAAAAAGTTAGCAACTATCTTTTGGTCAGGAGAAAAAGAACTACATAGAAAATTCCTGCAGGTCAAAACTTTGGTACCTCATAAGCATTGCTATTCCCTCGACAATATAAAAACTAAGTTTAACTACTTCGGTAGCTCATACAAATAGAAACTGTGCATTTTTTTTAAAGAATGGACAACTGCTTAATTTGCTACGACTTTTGATGTATGCAATCTTTCTTCCATGTATGAAAACGCATGTTGTTTCTAACAATCAAACAAAGGACATAAGGAAAACTAACAATAAAAAATTTATTAAACATACATATAGGTATCGAAAATTTTAGTTACCGGACAAAAGAAAAACAAACTAAACAATCATATTCTAAAAAACAACAAAAACAGCTATACTTAAGAAATTTAGACGGTGATATAACTTAACATCATGTAGTTCATAAATTTTCAGAAATGATGCAAACAAAATAATAAAGACCGATAGAGGCTATATAGCAAAACCTGCAATCTAGGCTTGCGAGTCAATAAAGTGTAGTGAAGCTCATCTAGTGTAGAATGTCCTTATAACATCTTTAACTAATAGGTAAAAAAAATACATTGATTCATTAGATACGAGTTTTAAGCATGATATATAAATCTTTAAAATGTTAATCTACTACTTATCACATGTTGAAGTTGTAAGTTGATTGCAGACGATTTGTACTTACTTTTGCTCTATATAAAATACGTTTGCCAAGTTTGAAGGTGTACACCTTATTTAATAGAGCAATCATTATAAAAAATAACAATTATATTGTCACCCAAATGAAAATGGCCACATTATATCCACTTATCTCCACATTGTAATGCAACATATCAAAGAAAACCTGTACGAAAGATTGATGGTGCTTAGGCTTTCCACAACTTATCTAAACTAAAGGGTTGCCCTAAATTCAATATTTAATGGCAAGAGATGACTAAAACAACAAATAAACGAAAATAAAATGAAGTCGAATGGAGTACCTAACCAGATTACAAACACTACCTTTTTCTTGTTTGAACCCGTCAGCTTCGCGTATTTAAAAATCTATTCATGATCTATAGACATTTTAAAAATTTTACACAATGTAATGCTTTACAAACAAAAGAAAGTGACATTTTTCATGAGACCTGGAATTTTTTTACCCTAGAAAACCTTCCCATATCCACACACATTTATCTCGGCTACATGTTGCGATATGTGTTCCAAGACGTGGTTTTAACTTCATTGGCATGACCCTATACATGTAAAACTTAATAAAGATGACACGCTTTTAACTTCATTTTCATGACCCTATACATCTAAAACTTAATAAAGGTGACATGCTTTTAACTTCATATTTATGCCCTTAACAATCTGTTGATTTCTTCTACAATCACACACTCGATTAACCACCTATCTGATTCAGAGTTACAACTTCAAACACCAGAAGCACATTGACAGTTTGACACACTACTTTCCTACATACTGTCTCATTAGAGATGGTTATGTGATTTTCTTTTTCAACATAAAAGACTAACTTACAAAACACATCCAAACACCCCCGTAAAAGAATATAAACGCAACAAAAGGTATCAATATTTTTTTTTTAAATCACGAAATACCTCTAAGGTTCAAGCTCATCCAGTTCTGTTCCACAATAGCGGTGGTAGCATCAAAATTTGCAGTCACCAATTTAGATACTTCGTTAACCAATCTTTAAAGTTTAAAATATTGGATTTATATATATATATATATATATATATATATATATATATATATATATATATATATATATATATATATATATATATATATATATATATATATATATATATATATATATATATATATATATATATATATATATATATATATATATATATATATATATATATATATATATATATATATATATATATATATATATATATATATATATATATATATATATATATATATATATATATATATATATATATATATATATATATATATATATATATATATATATATATATATATATATATATATATATATATATATATATATATATATATATATATATATATATATATATATATATATATATATATATATATATATATATATATATATATATATATATATATATATATATATATATATATATATATATATATATATATATATATATATATATATATATATATATATATATATATATATATATATATATATATATATATATATATATATATATATATATATATATATATATATATATATATATATATATATATATATATATATATATATATATATATATATATATATATATATATATATATATATATATATATATATATATATATATATATATATATATATATATATATATATATATATATATATATATATATATATATATATATATATATATATATATATATATATATATATATATATATATATATATATATATATATATATATATATATATATATATATATATATATATATATATATATATATATATATATATATATATATATATATATATATATATATATATATATATATATATATATATATATATATATATATATATATATATATATATATATATATATATATATATATATATATATATATATATATATATATATATATATATATATATATATATATATATATATATATATATATATATATATATATATATATATATATATATATATATATATATATATATATATATATATATATATATATATATATATATATATATATATATATATATATATATATATATATATATATATATATATATATATATATATATATATATATATATATATATATATATATATATATATATATATATATATATATATATATATATATATATATATATATATATATATATATATATATATATATATATATATATATATATATATATATATATATATATATATATATATATATATATATATATATATATATATATATATATATATATATATATATATATATATATATATATATATATATATATATATATATATATATATATATATATATATATATATATATATATATATATATATATATATATATATATATATATATATATATATATATATATATATATATATATATATATATATATATATATATATATATATATATATATATATATATATATATATATATATATATATATATATATATATATATATATATATATATATATATATATATATATATATATATATATATATATATATATATATATATATATATATATATATATATATATATATATATATATATATATATATATATATATATATATATATATATATATATATATATATATATATATATATATATATATATATATATATATATATATATATATATATATATATATATATATATATATATATATATATATATATATATATATATATATATATATATATATATATATATATATATATATATATATATATATATATATATATATATATATATATATATATATATATATATATATATATATATATATATATATATATATATATATATATATATATA
>CM067172.1:75009585-75027085 GCA_034093135.1 Erigeron breviscapus | reverse complement strand
TATTGGTGACACCTAGATTTGTAAAGTTTTGTTTGTAATTTATTTGTAACTCTAGCATCATTCTTTTATGTTGCTAGCGGGTTTCTTTTTATACATTCTCTTAAACTTTGAGCTTTAATTGTTGACTATATATGTTAACCATATAAAGTAATTTGATGATGAAGGAAAATTATATTAATAAACAGGAAATCACATATATAACCCGATAAAATGTTACTAGCACGTTACCCGTGCAATGCGGCGGTGGTCGTGGCGGCGACAATGTGGTGGTGGGGGCGACTGTTGGTGGTAGATGAGACGTCGAGTGGTGTAGATAATTGATGTAAAGGGTTAATGAAGATATTTTAAAAGATAAAAGATTGATAGTGTAATTTAATCATTAATGTAAAAAGGGGTAGTGTAGGTGAAAATATTTTAAGGGGTGCTAAGTGAAAATATTACATATTTTTCAACACTTTCAAAAATAAAGTACTATTCTTTTTATAATATAGTATAGATAACCAAGTAGTACTAGATTTGAATGATTAATAATTTTACAAATATTTGAATGATTAAGTATTATTAAAGATTCTATCTATTTACACATAAAATATTTTGTATTAAGTATATGATCATAATAATCGTTAATTAGATTACCATTCTGATATTTTTAAGGAAGATTGTCAAAATAATCATGTTTAATATTTTTAGTCACTTTATCTCTCTATATGACTAAGAGAGGATATGTTTTTTACTTAGTTGACAATTATGAGAGCATGTCATGTATGATTTTTGTCATTAATTTTCTAATTTTAAGCATCCCATGTCATTTAAATTATTTCTAATCATTAATCCTAATCATCATAATTAATAATAAAAATAAAAAAAGAGTAAAAAATAAGAAATATATCTGTATCAATGATGGAGTCGGCTGCATCTTGAAGACTTTGAATCAAATTATAATCAAAATAATTTTATCATTATATCTATATTCTATATTTACGGATATATGGATATGGTCAAAATTTTCTTTTTATCAATATTTTAATTAGTTCTTTTAAACCATATATGTGGATATGGATTTCTTCTTTTCAAAGTTACGTACATTCTGCATCTTGAATCAAATTAAAATCAAACTAATGCTATCATTATCACTATATCTATATTTTATCTCTCTATACAACGAAGAAATGATATGTTTTTTCTTAGGTGACAGTTTTAGGTTTTTTGCCACATTGGATTTTTAATGATTTGTTATTTTTTCCATTTATATTGCTATAATTATGTTGCCAATTATGATCTTAATCATCAATTATAATCTTAATAATCAATCATAATCCTAATAATTACGAGTAATATTTATTTTCTATGTTTTATATGAGTACAAAGATGTTTATATACATTATACTATGTTTTTTTTATTAATTCAATGATAATTATCCTTTTTCAAATGAGTTTGTTTAAATTATTATTATTTTTTAAAAGTATCTATTATATTATATTTAATGAATATATATCATAAAAAAGATTTTTATGATTTAGGAATATTTATGTTTCATTAGTCATGTTTTAACATATTTGACGTATATCATATATTCATAAACTATAATTTTATTGTTTGCATCAGCCGTAATCTGATAGTTTTTTATATTATCATAAATTATGAATAATAATGTAACTATGAGTTATTTGTGTTTTCAGTTAGTCCTGCCTAACATGCAGGTTTAATCTAGTAGCATATATACGATTCTAGTTATTATTATTAAGTTAAACTAGAATTTCTTTTCTAAATCACTCACTAAACAAAAACAATTTATCTCTTCAGATACAATTGGATATATATTAACTACTTATCCACATAAGTATATATATGTATGTCTCACATGTATGTATACATTAAATTATATACAAGATCAAGTAGTGTTAAATATCCCGATACAATTTTAAAAGCATATGTATACATAAGATAGATATAGATAGATAGGGGCTAGGAACAACATGATGATCTCAACGTGTCACCCACCCATTATAAAGGAATAAGATTCAAAGCAGAAAAGGTCGAGGGACAAATGGTTTGTTAATTACTTAAACACCAAGGACCATTGGGAATCAATGACTTCATCATCTCTTCGTGAATGATATTTATTTATTATAAGTCATATTCACATTCTAGTCTTTATTCTTCTTCTGTGAAATTTTTCTAGGTAAGAAAATATATTACTCTTACTATAAACTTAATTTTTATATAAACCCACCCATTGGGTATCCATGCTATTTATTGCATGAGGATTAGGTTTCTCATGGGCCACATTAAAATTGATTATCCAATAATTATGGTGCAATATTATATATATATATGGCTAACATAGCTAAGAGAAATAAATCAACTTGATAAAATGATCTAGACCATCTAAATTCACAACCAAATTAATCTTGGCCCTTTAAATTCAAAGTCAAATTAATAAAACTAAAAAAAGTCAAACTTCTAATAAACAGTGTGATATGTACCTAATGACAGCCTTTTCGACGTACCTAATGCAACATGCCATAATTTCTTACAAATCAATTATCTAATTACGTACAAAAATATCAAACCATATTTCCTAAAGTAGTGTATTGTACATAACTCATATAAACAAAAGTCAAAATTTATAATTAATAATAAATCCTTATATATGTTAACAATATTTTTCTATACCGTTATAAATACCATAACCATTTTTTTTCCATTTCCATTACTGCAAAATTTTCAAACAAAAAATTGAAAGAATGTAATTTGCATTACAATGTTTTCCTGTTTTCTCCATGTTCATATTATTTTCTTTCATGCAAAATATTTATATGCATTTGCTCTTTGTATGTAAGAATACTATATATTTAACTAATAGTCTTTTTTTTATAGGATTTTGAAGCCACAAATCACTTCAATAATGATAAGAAAAATGAAGTTGTTTTTGACTTGAATGACGATATTGACTTGAATCAGGACATCACTTTTCCAATGAATGACGAGTCTAAAAAAGAAAGTGATGATTCTTTGAAAAGAAAGCGAAAGCATGAGGCAAATCTGGAAGCAATGAAATCGGTTGAGGTTATCGATGTTAAGGATTTGAATGAGGAAAAGGTAACATTGTCACAACTAATACGTTTAGTATAAAAGAAAAGTGCAATCTCTTTTTTTTTTCTCCTTTTCCTATAGCATCAAGATGAAAAAAGTATTGTGTTTTTACATTCATATTTTATTATATTTTTTATAAATGATGTTATTGTACTCGTATTATGTAATTATAAAGATGTTGTTATTCATCTCTATTTTTTCATATGTATAATATATAACTTCGTTTGTTAATGCCAAACACAAAGGTTTATTTGGGGATATTAAAGGGCTTGCTACTAATCACATTAAAGGGTCCGCTACTGATCATGAGAAGGGTAATTGGTTATAACTTAAGTCCTATTTTTTTTATAAAAAAAGAGAGATCTACTAATCACAGATTTCATATTATAAATTATAAATTTATAATAAACATGTTGACATGTGCTAAAATGAAAACAACTGCTATAATATAAATTTAGATTTATACCATCTGAACAAATAATAGCTTTTTTACAATGTTTTTTTTGGACTTTGAAGCTATCAAACACTTCCAAGAAAAAATAAGTTGAATTTTACTTCAATGAAGACATTGACTTGAATGAGGACATCAACATTAGGGATGAGCATATGACCCAAAAATCCGCGACCCGGTCCTGACCCTCCCTAAGGGGTAACGGGATGGGTCACGGGCTTGATTTTGTTGCTTTGCCAGGTCATGGGTTTGCATGGATTGGGGCGGGTTTAGACCCGTGCACATGCCTAATCACCATTGCAGTGAATGAGTCCTTAAAAAAAGGTTTTACATTTTCCATTGTTGACCACAAATTGAAGAAGTTGATTTTTCTATTACTTATTTTACATATATATTTTATGATTGTTTGTAATCAAAAAGCGAAAACATGAAAGAAAAAAACATGTATATTGCATATGTAAAACATATGATATTTGATTACGAATTAATATTTGTATACTGCATATGATTTTTATAAAATTCTTAAGCCGTTGCAATTCCTAAATGATCTTTGGATACAATTGCATGTGAATCCACCTTCTCCACTTAATTCATATTACTTTCTCATATTTAGTGTAAAATATATTTGATTACGAATTTCAATTTAAAATTCGAATATAAAAAATAACGATGGATGAAATTTAGTGGGGCCAAGTGGATCTTGCAAGGCACAAATGAGGAATCTGCTAATAACATCGGCGAAAATAACATGATTAATGATGCTATTGTAGATAATGGAGATTAAGGTTGGAGCTACTATGGAAGATGAATGTAAAATATAATTATTGACGCTAATGATTCCAATGTTGAAGTTACTACAGAAGACAAAGAAGTTGGAGGATCTAAGGAGTATGCTCGAGATTGCATAGACTTATATCTTTACCATGAACCTTTTGTCATGTTAATTTATTTGTTTGAACATCGATCTATATTTTAATTGCTTTCCAACTATTTTATGTTTGGGTTTCCAATGTTTTATGTTACGCGTTATAATTAAAAGTTGGATATTTGTACTTTTTAAGTTCATTATACCTATATATATAAATTTGAATATGTTTCATGAACTTTAATTGTATATTTGTTTGTAACCCGGTCAACGACCGGTATTGATCTAGTTTCATATTAATCTTATGTATTTAACAAAACATTCTTATGCGTTCAATTAAAAGATACTTCAATTTATTACTAGAACGTGAAGAATATAAAAAGATTTTATATGTACAATGCTTTAATATCGATACAAAGAGTTAATCCATAGCATCACCTCTGGGAAGGAACCAAAAAAAATTTAAAAAAATCCACCATTTTGAGTTGATGATAAAGTCGTTAACACGATAATGATTTAGCCCAATTCCATCCAGTCCAATCCAAACCTAGTTTGATCTGTATAGTTGATGAGGCCTTATCCATCATCTATCAGACTATCAATATGAATGTGGGCTTCACCATCTGGTCCAATAAGTCAACTGTTATCTGGACTCTGGATTCTCAACAGCAACAAAAATTTTAAAAACCTTATAGACAAAGCCTATACGAATGGACAGCCTCGAAATCTCGTCTTTTATATTATAGAACCAAAAGTTTTATGACACTCAAAATAACAAATTTTCGAGTTTAAGTAAAATTCTAGCAAGAACTTACTTTGCTTATAAACTCACTCATTTCAGATACAGATTTTCAACCTATTAGAAAAATCTGTTGGTCCCTTTTTCAGAGTCCTCACAAACTCAAGCTGGCTCACTCTCACTTCTCCCGTGAGACCAGGAGAGGGGCGAGGGACTCAGAGGCTGTTCGGAGTGCACACGTCAATTACATGAATTTTACACTCTTCATAAAATCACATATAAATTAATTGTTTTGTTTTTATTCAACTAATTCCTTGTTGCACTTTCAAGTTTCAACAATATAAATTTTGTTAGATATCAAAGCTAAAATGCGTGAAAATATTCTTGATTTTTTTTTTTTTAATGTTAAATAGAATTTTAAGCTTGTCCCATACTTCAACTAGTTGGCTAGTTGCTCACTTCGATACCAAAGTTGTTATATACTCCGTAATATATCTTCGCTCCCTGTGATCCAATCACAATTTCAACCGTCTTAAACTAAAGTCTAAGTCTTTCTTGTTTTTTGATTTTCGATCCTTTCTAAAATATAATGGCAAAAAGAGCCCTCCAGCCATGACCGTGGATCGTGTGCATCACAAAAGTTCATAGTGATCCTCATGCATATAGTTGGATCAACCATCGGGACTTATTACTTTGGATTCAGTTTGTTACCATATGGAATTAGAGTTTTCATTATAAATTAAATCTATTGGGAAACTAAGCCAAACATAAAAAACAAACTTGTATGAACGAGGTTTTTTCTTTCGTTACTATTACGCTTTGTTGTTATATTTCATTATCTAATAGTATATATACTATTGCTTTGCTAACTAAATAGATCATATATAGTTGTCTATGTAGTTGTAAGACATTAATGGATCCATATCCATATTTAATAAGTTTATTTTTGTGTGTTCACAATCTGTGTACATCATTGTTAGACATTGTATTAGACCGTACGTTGTTATCAATTTTTCGTTCTAGCTAATTGTTTTTTTACATGTTTTCATCTATAAATATCATGTACGTTGTTATAGAATTTGAGATTTCGTTAATCATATATCAACGCACCTGTATTTTATGAGAGAAAGCAATCTAGTAGATTAAACTAATACATATTTATTCGTGTCGACAGTTTTTAGGTTTGAAATTAGTAGATCTCAAAATTGTCCACATGGGAGATGGAATTTTAAAATGGAAGTAAATACACAATTTAAGCACTATCAACGGAAGGAAACTTGGACCATGTGGGTGTCCGACCACCGTGTGGTGTACACATAGAGATGGCCAAAAAGACCGGTTCCAAAAAAACCGGTCCGGATAAACTGAAATCGCGACCCGAAAAAACCGGTTCCTCAAGAACCGGTCGGTTCCGAACCGGTTCCACTTTTGGATCAAAAATCAGTTACAAACCAGTTCCAAATCGGTTCGGTTCCGGTTCTTGGTCAAGAAAACCGAAAAAAATTGGTCAAACGTTGACCAAAAATTGGTTTCAAACCAGTTACGGTTATTGAAGAACCGGTTCCAGTCAACGTTGACTGGAACCGTCAGAACCGGTTCCTCCAAGAACCAGATTTTGGCCATCTCTATACATATATGGTGTTTGTATCCAATTTTTATTTTTAATCTAAAACTTTTGATAATAAGAGCCTTAATTATCATTAGTTCATTAGCAGACGTATGAAAGTGTTATTTTATATATAAAATCAAACTTATATGTTTTCAAATTATAAAACATTGTTTTTTTATATCTATATCTATATTACTTAATAAAGCAAACATCTTTTTTTTTTCTAAACTTTTAAGCCTTTAAAAAACCCATAATACCCTTATTTTTTCAAAAGGTTTCTTTTATAATTAACATATATACTTAAAACTAGATTTTTGACCCGTGTCCAACACTAGACACGGGGCTTACGATATTATCCATATTATATCTTCATACATTTAGTCATAAAAGCTTATAATTTTGAAAATATACGGTTCCAAGTGTTATACTTTGCAAGTTATATACAATAATCACAGGTTCGTCACTTTCATTATTAGCTGAGACATATTGATGGAATTGTTTGTCGTAGTCATTCCACAAGGTACATGCTATAATAATTTTTCTCTATTATAGAATTTTTTGAAACGAGTTGTACACATAATGTGATATTATTATGAAAGATAATTAAGAATTAAAATATAAACATACTTGTGAGCTTGTACTTGACATTCAAGTATATGTCTTTGATCATGATGCGAACTCATAACACGAATAGGTTATTTTCAATCACCTGTCCTATGATAATTAGATAACAATTAGGATTGTTTTCATATTATTTGATAACAATTAAGACTCTTGATTTGAGTAACAATTGTAACTTTAAACATTAATAAGCAAAACTAATATATAAATTAAGTATTCATGGCTAAAAAGTGTAAATTATTGATGCAAAACAAAAAAGTGTAAATTAATGAGACTTTTTCTACAAATATTAATATAAATACTAATATGATAATATATTTGGATAATGATTATTAGGATTTTTAATTTATAGTTAAATTAAATGATGACATAAGCGGGAGTCAATTTGATGAAATTGAGCGATTTGATTGGTTAATAAGTCATTAGTTCAACTGTCTTATAGTATATATAGACTTTAGACCCGTGTGCAATACACGGGAGTTTATGACATTATCAGTATTAGATGTTAATTTGTTATAGTTTAAAATTTAGTTTAAAATTTTTATTTATAAAAAATTGATCCGTATATTAAAACTTTGAACTTTATATTGAAATACTTTTCAGAAGCGAGTTTATCAAAGTTGTTTACTATGATATAGTTATTGATATTTGAATATTACAAAATCGTAATACGTCTCGAAGTTGTAGATTGTAAAATTGTTGACGATATTTGAATATTAAAAAATTATAATATGTCAATGTCATTTTTTTTGTTTTTTTTGTTACACATGGCATATTGCATTCTTATTTTGCATTATAAAGAAATGATATTTTATTGTGAGATGAAACATATCCTGAATATGTGAATTAGAATATGATATGTTATAGATGTTACCTATACTGATGATATTTTTACATTTTTTGTCTTTCTTATATGTGTCCCTTTAAAAAAACTTCAAAAAAGAATAATAGTACAATTACTTTTAAAATCTCAATATATTTACATTAAACTTTATTTCCTTTTATTTAATTAATTTTGTATCTATGAGATAGAACGTAATATTAGGATATACATTAGCTATTATTTTATTAGATATATATTAACTATTATTCTATTGGATATATATTAACTATTATTTTTGATTTATTATATTAAAATTATTGGGTAAAAAGTGTAAATTTGTGATGGAAAATAAAAAAGTGTAAATTAAAGTCAAAATTGAAAACAAAAGTCAACATGAAAAAATTAAGAGTTGTGATTGGTCGATAAGTTATTAGAGCAACTGTGTTTTAGTATAATAAAAGATACTCTTAATTAAATCATTTATTAAATCTATCCCTCAAATTTTGAAAAAACCACACTACCGTTTTTATATCAATTACCTTTATATCAATAACCACACCGCTATCACCACCCGTCGCCGCAAACACCACACCGCTTCCACCACCCCGCTATCGCCGTTCCCGCTGCATCGTGCGGACTTTCGTCTAGTATTTAATAACATAAACTAAATGTTTTTGAGATTGTGAGTTTGTCACTAACAAAACGATAATAAATAGTAGTGGTCAAATCGTGAAGGTGGACAACCACTACTCATTTGTTTTTTTTTTCTCACTGATTCGTCACTTTATCTCAAACTTGTACGGAATAATATTTATTTATTTAATCAATTATCATACAAATGAAGCAACATATTTATTTAAAAGGTTTTGCTAAACGAAGTCATAAGGGCTTTCGTTAAAGTGCATTAAATAGTTGTATATTTATCGTAAAATTCAGGGTGTGGGCTTTTAATATAGAAAGGTATAATCTTTTTATGCATGTTAAGTGAAGCCCTAAGTGTTTCATTTAACATCTTCTTAATTTATAACATTGGGTTACAATTCAGCGACGACCTGCCACCTAAAAATGACTTAATGCTGAAATAGGCGGTGGTTTGGATCTTCGTTCCTCAACCAAGGTTTCCGAGGTCACACCGCTAGTTCGTTTGTAAGGTCGTTAGACTAGAAGGAAAAAATATTTCACGGGACTAAACGCTCCCAGACATTTACCCTTGTTTTTGTTATTTATTGTAATAATCTATACTATCTAATAAAACAAACCACACTACCGTTTTTATATCAATTACCTTTATATCAATAACCACACCGCTATCACCACCCGTCGCCGCAAACACCACACCGCTTCCACCACCCCGCTATCGCCGTTCCCGCTGCATCGTGCGGACTTTCGTCTAGTATTTAATAACATAAACTAAATGTTTTTGAGATTGTGAGTTTGTCACTAACAAAACGATAATAAATAGTAGTGGTCAAATCGTGAAGGTGGACAACCACTACTCATTTGTTTTTTTTTTCTCACTGATTCGTCACTTTATCTCAAACTTGTACGGAATAATATTTATTTATTTAATCAATTATCATACAAATGAAGCAACATATTTATTTAAAAGGTTTTGCTAAACGAAGTCATAAGGGCTTTCGTTAAAGTGCATTAAATAGTTGTATATTTATCGTAAAATTCAGGGTGTGGGCTTTTAATATAGAAAGGTATAATCTTTTTATGCATGTTAAGTGAAGCCCTAAGTGTTTCATTTAACATCTTCTTAATTTATAACATTGGGTTACAATTCAGCGACGACCTGCCACCTAAAAATGACTTAATGCTGAAATAGGCGGTGGTTTGGATCTTCGTTCCTCAACCAAGGTTTCCGAGGTCACACCGCTAGTTCGTTTGTAAGGTCGTTAGACTAGAAGGAAAAAATATTTCACGGGACTAAACGCTCCCAGACATTTACCCTTGTTTTTGTTATTTATTGTAATAATCTATACTATCTAATAAAACAAACCACACATTTTTTTCCTTAAACTTTCTACCTTTGAAAAACCAAAAATACTCTTCTCTTTTATTCACTAATGAAAGCATTTCCATCTAATATACCTATAATACCCTTAATGAAATAATTTACAGTATAGATCCTCAAACACTTAAAATAACTATAATATCACCTTTAACATCAATTACTTTTACATCCACCACCATCACCGCCCCCATCACTGTCCCCACTGCCGCCTCCACCATCGTCACCACCACCACCTCCATCATCATTACCCCACCGCTGCCACATTACGCGGGCATAAGTCTAGTTATGCATCATACAAACTTATATATTCACAGACATATCTATAGAGGATTGACATCGTCATTTCAATAGTTAAATGATGAAACTTAATTTTTTGGACAAACGATAGGGAGTAGGGACAATCACTCTAATATTAAATCTATAATAATATATAAATTTAGACACATGAAACTTAAATTCAACTTAAATTCTTAATATAAGATCATTATCATATTTTATTACATATAAATTAACTATCTTTACTATATTACAAAGCAAATTTACTTTTGACTTTCAACATTTAACTTAAAATTTTAATATTGATTTTAAGTTTCAACAATTTACACATTCTAATGCATGATTTACCATACATCATAGCCACATTACATCAATAACTTCCACTGCTCGTTGCCGCCGCCACCAACCACCAATCGCCGCCACCGCCACCAATTGCCACCATCACCACCGCCACTCGCCACCACCACCCGTCAACACCACCACCGCCACCTTCATCACCGCCGCAATGTACATATACCTTTCTCTCGTATAAATATAAACATTATCAGATGAAATTCAACTTTTAATGAAACATACACACACATAAGAAACCATGTGTCAATAAACCAACGTAGAGCGTGAAAATATGTGAGAGATTGCATGTACTAAACGTGAGGTGGAGGTCACCGGCCGACATGGCCAACAAATTTTCCACTAATTAATATATATATATACAGTATATACAAAGAAGGGGAGCTTAGGAATAGTGAACATCCAAACTTTTTGGCAAAATTAGTCCCTATATTCTAATACTTTTACAGTAATGGTCC
The DNA here is from genome assembly GCA_034093135.1 of Erigeron breviscapus. NCBI lineage: Eukaryota > Viridiplantae > Streptophyta > Magnoliopsida > Asterales > Asteraceae > Erigeron > Erigeron breviscapus. The sequence continues at coordinate 75,015,775 of CM067172.1, read as the reverse complement.
TCATCAATTAACGACCGTTAAGTTTTTTTCTTTTTAAATTTTAAAGTTTCGCTTTATATTTTTCTTTTTATTTTACACTAATTTTGTTTTCTTTTTTATTTAAAGGCATTTTTAAATAAAAACAAAACTTATATATTTTAACCACGTCAATAGCATAGTATCTTTTATATTTCATTTTTAAACGGTTCTAGCAGCCAAGTAATCATCGAGCAACGGGCAAAATATCGTGTAGTGTTTCCGCATCACTAAATGATCATTTTTAAACTTTATATTTTTCTTTTTATTTACACTAATTTTGTTTTCTTTTTTATTTAAAGGCATTTTTAAATAAAAACAAAACTTATATATTTTAACCACGTCAATAGCATAGTATCTTTTATATTTCATTTTTAAACGGTTCTAACAGCCAAGTAATCATCGAGCAACGGGCAAAATATCGTGTAGTGTTTCCGCATCACTAAATGATCATTTTTAAATAGATTCTTACATCCGTTTTTATCGTTCGTGTATTACTTTTTTTTATAGTGTACGTTTATCTTTATGTATGTATCACCACCCTTATACACATTGTACGTTTTAAGTATCGTTATCTCTCCCGGGGCAACGCCCGGGGTTAAATGCTTGTTTAAGTTAAAGGTAACATATGTCAATAATGTAAGGTCAACAATGTTAAACTAATCTCACTCGGTTTGCTACTTTGCTCCCGTGTTTTTTTTAAAAAAAGAAAACTTTCAAAAATTATTATTATTATATACTATACTAATTCAATAGGTTGTGAAGTTACTATTCACTCCATGCTATAATCCGCACCATTATTCGGATTTTGCCAAATCACATCACGTTCGGGTTTTCTATTATGAGTTACTTCTTGGTTTTTTCTATATGTTTTCTTTTGGGTTTTTAAATAATCATATTGAAAACGTTTATTCTTTTCTTTTTAAAAATATTCATATTTTACCACATTGGATCCCTTTCAGGTTTAAAATTACGGGTTACTCATATTTTTTTTTTCTTTTGGGTTTTCAAATAGTATATCAACACTATTTTTTTTGTGGTATTGCCTTTGAATATATATCTATTTCATATGTCAAAGATTTTAACAAACATATATAGCGACACATTATCAATAACAAAACATAATCGTTTTCAGGTTTCCAAACAATATATTAAAAACTTTTATTTTATTTTTTTGTGGTATTGTCTTTGAATAAGTATATATTTTATATGTCAAAGTTTTTAGCAAACATAAATCATCAAAAACAAAAAGTAATCGAAGTAATTGAAACCGCGCAACGTGCAGACGGAAACTATTGTGGTTTTGGCCTTAAATAAATGGGCTTAGCTTGAATGCAGTTAACTGCATCATTTTTTGATGCAGTTACGATGAAAATCAGGGGGAACATTTTTGTAATATATCAATCATCTATGTGATATGTGTGTGTGACTACATCTAAGAACTTTGCAGTCAACTGCAAATTCGATTTTCCCTAAATAAATATATATTTGATATGATAAACTTTTAAACAAACCTATCTATGACAGAATGTTTGTTAGATCAACGCAAGTATAATAAATAACACAATCATTTCAACACGGTAATTGATGCCAGAGAAAGAAAAATCTAACAAGAGGTTAGAGAGTACAATGAAATTAAAAATTAAAATTATACCATTTTTGTTAATCAATATGGTTTGAAATTGATTTGATAGACAGCCACAGAAAGCTTGTGGTTTTAACTTCATTAATTACTTTGTGGTAAAATGGATTGGAGGGGTTTTGCTAGAGAAGATGCAAGTGTTCCAAACTTTGTCCAAGAGTATGCCAAGATGATTAAAATGATTAGCTTACACTTCTTGGAGTCTACAACATGTTTTTTGTGAAGATCAGACAATTTTTGCATAGTGAATGGTTTTACCAATTGAATTTTTATCTATGAAAGCACTAGACTCCAAAAAGTATCTGTGAACGAGCAAAACTTTATCAGATGAGGTTTTAGTTATTTCAACAAAAATGTATTGAAATGATCTTTTAATCTGTGACTTTAATTCGTGAGTGATGCCTTTTCGTGGATATTGAAAATCTTAGTTTTTAATCCAACTTTACATTTGCTATCGTTACGACATCTGTGACCATCCACAACACCTGCAACTCACCTACCATACTGACACATGCTGAGCTAACCCTCAACTCACCTACACCTACCACACCAGTGAATAAGCTAGATGATTAAAACATGTCAAGACAACTATTTATCCGTAATCGGTTACCCCCCAAAGACAAAGATAAGGGGGCTTTTCCGAAGAACTACTGCAGCTAATCCGAACCTGTCTTTCTCATTATCCCATAGAATGGACACATATACCCATCTGCATCTAATGCGACAATCCCCGTAAACCTTAAAAAATTTCAAATTTAATTTATATTCACATATGTCAATGTTCAAAGTTATACTTTGTAAAAATAGGGTTATCAATGAAAAAAAATATGGCAAGGGTACAATCGGCACATTGCATCGGCTCCTTCCAACGACAACTATTGGCATGTTGGCTACATTGTCCTTTCTATTGGCAAGAATTGGCAAGTAACATTGGCAACTTCAATCGGCCATATCTAGCCGATTGTGGCAAGTATTGGCATCTTTTTTTGGCTCATAATGCAAGCCCCTTACCCCACCATTTTTTTTGTATTTTGTGTTTGGCAACTTTTGGCATTTTGGCAAGGTTTTGGCACTACACCCTCCATTTTGGCAAGGTTTTGGTAAAAATTGGCAAAAATCCTGCTGGACACATGGCATCCTCCCATTGGCTTACAACATTGCCAATTTTTGCCAATATGCCAAAGATTGGCACCGCACCTTTGCCCTTTATAAGATGAAAGCACAATATAAATCCAAGCATTAAATGATGATTCATATTTGGCACACAATAACTTTGATACACTAATCGGTTGTCTCCATCGGTTTCATCCATTAGTATATTTCGACACATCGGTTCCTTTACTCCTCATTTATTGGCACTTTTTAGCATCAACACATCGGCCAATAGGGCTGGTGGCCCATTGGTAAGGTCTTTGACCTTGGGAGGAGCTACCTGGGTTCAAATCCTACTTTTTACATTTGTGGGGGTGGATTTAACCAACTTTTCTTTGAGGAGTTAGCTACCTTCCTGTGTTATGGTGGATCCCATGTATGGAGGTGTCAATCTCTAAGGGGCAAGGGTGCAGTCGGCACATTCAATCGGCTCTTTCCATTGACAAGCATCTGCTCGTTGGCTTTATTGTACCATATCCGTCGCCAAGCATCAACAATTTGTATCGGCTATATTTGGCCAATAAATGTAACATCCTAAATTTTTTTAAGCCAATGAAAATTAACATTTATTATAGTTTTGACATTAAAATAGTTTCCTAGTATTTTATGTTTAAATACGGCATTTATTTAGTTAGAACTTTAGCGGATAGCGGGTAAAATACCCACAAAATTTAGACTAAGGGTGTGACACATGGAGGATGTGCCAGCCTTCTTCATTTTTTTGTGAATCATTCTCCATTCCTCCAAACAACTTCTCCTTCTTCATCCTTTCAAATTTCTTCTTCTAATTTTCTCATATGTCATTGTGTGATACTTCTCATTAAATCAAATAATCCCCTAATAAATAATAATAATAATAACCATCATTTTCTACTTGATTCTTGAGAATTGGAGGTGGATTAAATCTGAAAATTTAAAGAGAAATAAGAAGAAAGGTTAATTGGCTTGCATGAATTAGAAATCACCATCCATGATTGTTAATTGAGGTATTGTTCCTAATTCTTGTTATATTTTATTAGGGTTCATATTATATGTAATTTAGGGATTTTATTAAAAAGGGATTATATTTATTTAACTAAAATTAGGGTTCATGACATTAATGAAAATTGGGGGGTTTTAATAAAATGAGCTATTTTGTGTTAAATTTCAAGTTAGGGTTCTTGAAAGTTGTTAAATAGGGGGGTTTTTGGGTGGGATGATGATTTGATATTGTTTCCCTAATTTTTACTTAAAATTTGGTATGTGGTTATAGTGTTGCATGAATGTTTTTGATTAGAGATGTTGGTGACCATGATGATCAAGATGGGATTTTGATAATTTTTAGTAGTAAAGTGGCATGGTCACATTGTGATGGATAAAATGAGATTTTAGTGAAATAATAGATGGTTTGAGAATAAGGATTATGAAAAGATGAAAGTAGTGATTTTGGGTAAAATGACATTGAAATGTATAGACTTGGAATTTTTGATATGGCCATAATTGAATGAATTGAGAATAAAATGAAATTGGTAAATTTGGTATTAATAAACCCAATGTTCTTGTGAGAATGTAAGAGATTGGGTTGGGTGTTGAAATGCTAGTAAAGCTAGTAACCTATGACATGATGGCCTTGTATTTTGTATATCGCGATTGTGTTAGATGACCAAATATGCGATTGTGAATTATTACTAGGTTGAAAGCATTGTTGTGCTTGTGGTCATCATGATTCTTGATTTATGGTCGCGAAGGAGGTGAGTATTCTTGCATACCTTTATATATGTGTCGGGTCGGTTACCATATGATGGTGGATTCCGTGTGTGGTAATCGATTTGGCGTTAAGCCCAATTTGGGGTATTGTGATTATGAGGCCTAAGAACCTCTGAGACCTAAGAACCTCTTGATATGAGATATACGAGGCCTAAGAACCTCTTGTGAATGAGGCCTAAGAACCTCTTGTGAATGGGTCCTAAGAATCCCAAGATTGTTGATATTGATTGAGTTGATATTGCTTATATGGATCCATGTAATGCATTAAAGTACAAAGGTGAGCATGTAGATATGGTACGACGGTGCCATAGGCTACATGTAATAGTCCTTTGTGCGTTGCCCTCCTTCGTGTGTATAAATGTATGCAAGATTATTCACTAAGCTTTGGCTTACCCTTTTAGTTGTTACCCTTTTTATAGGTTGTCTCGGAAGTGAAGCAAAGTTAAGTGCTTGAAGATTGAAGTTGCTTTGGAAATATTAGCTATTTGCGTTAAAATGGTATTCGTGATAGAACCCTTAGTGACCTCTTTGAACTTTTGGCTCTTGATATGATTTGGGTTATTTTGGTTGAATTGTTGTAATGTCAAGTTGGAGTCTTTGAGTCATGAAATTGTAAGGTTTTGAAACATGATATGTAGATTTAAGATGGTTTTGGTAAATTTGGGCAAATGCATTTTGGCAACTTGGATAAATGACCCGTTTGATCGTTTGAAGGTAAAATTGAAATGCTTGATGAAATGAAAGTTTCCCTTCTTTTTGAGTTATGTGTTTTCATCCATTTTGGTGTTTTGGTTCAAGTGATTGGGGTCAAATGATTGTGAAATGGTGATTTGAATGTGTGCAGTAAGAGCACAGACGCAGGCACGGCTGACCGTGCTCAGCGTCTACAATATTTTCGTCTTGGTGCTCAGGTTTCTGGGAGTACGGCTGCAGAGCACGGCCGACCGTGCTCGCGGCCGCAGTTCTTCTGTTCTCGAACAAAAATTTTTCCGAGCTTCATCCAACTTTTTCAAGGTCTGAAACTTATAGGATATGTCTATTATAACGTATTAAGGTGTTCTAATTTGTTAGATTTCGAATTTGAACATTTTGAGTTTTTCACATTATTTGGTCTAAAACTTTCTAAGTATTGAAGTGGTCAAACAAAGTCAACTTGTAAAATAAAAAATAAAAAATGGTCGAGTCGAGTTTAGTCGTTTCAATGAATGTGAACGTTGGGCATGGCCACGTGGCCAAAAGTGACCCGTTTTTTTTGTGAATGTTTGGAATGTTGGAGCGTAGAGGTTTTTTTTTTATTTGTTTTTTTTTAACATCTTTTTCCTTTTTCAACCTCTATATAAACCACCATCAACAAACATACATATTCATCAAACAAAATACATACAACATACAAATATAAGCTATCAACATTCAAGCCATGGCAAACTACAGGCCACCTATGACTGTCTTCGAGGTTAAAAACTCGATGCAGTACCACATGCTTGACGATGACAAACATAAAACTAGCGTTCGGTCTCTGATTAACGACATACAAGCTCAAAAGTCTGCTTACCTTGTCGAAATACTATAACGAGATCGACGTCCAGTACGTTACATACCTGCAACAGAAGGTCGCCTGGTTGGACCAAACACTTC
>CM067172.1:74997199-75008585 GCA_034093135.1 Erigeron breviscapus | reverse complement strand
GATGCTTTGTAAATGTGTCCCTCTCACTGGTTAGATAGGTTGAAGTGCGTGTTTGAGGAGACTTTTGTCTCCTTGTAAATGTGTCCCTCTCATTTGTTTTATCAGTTGACGTGCATGTTTGAAGTTACCAGTCTCTTTCAAAATGGTATTCACTGGTACTTTACTGGAGTGTCCCTCCAGTGTACCATCAGTACATGCTTCACTGGACTAATCCACCAGTGATACTGAAGTGTCCAGTCAACCTTCAGATGCACTGAATTGAGTCATAATATTTTATTAAATACTTGGTCAGTGTGAGTGCCACGTAAGCAAACTTTTTCAAAGATATTTATCTTATAAATCCTACGTGGCATGTAATTTTTCAAACGTAATGATGGTATTTTTACCTTGGGAAAACAAAAAGAACAAGTTGTTAATTTTTGTGGGCGGTGTGATGTGATGTAATTAAATGCGGATCTCAGAACCCGATCAAAAATTGGATTTGATAAATTCAAATAACCCTTTTGAATTCCACATTCTCTCTCCTATAAATACCCACTTTCACTTTCAATTTCATTTACTTCGAACATTTACTCCCCAAATCCTTAAAATTCCTTCATTTATTCCTAAATTCTTCATTAAATTTCAATTCTTCATTAAATCTCTCATATTAACTGCAATTCATTCAATTCTTCATCAAAGCCCTAATTTTATTCTATTTTCATCTTCATTCATCTTATATAATCAAATGGCACCTAGACAAACAAACTCACCCAAGAATCTTTTATCTGCTGAATATACTCCGGCTGCAGATGTTGTTAAAGCAAATCATATCACTCTTGAAGCAAAGGCCATAAGAATCAATATGAATAACTGGATGGCAAAACTCTCACTGTCCAGTGTTCATGATGCACAATCGATTATTGGGAGACTAAATACATTTTTTCTCTCATGTCCATTATATGGTGCCTTGACATTAAATCCAGAAAAGATGTATCACGACTATTTGTGTGAATTCTGGTACACTGCTGTTTATGATGAAGCAACTTCCACGATTACTTATTCTGTTGAACAAGGTACCAGACCATTGTCTCTTACTGTGAATTCTCTCAGAGCTGCCCTTCAATTAAGCTATCTGGATGAGAATGAGTTGGCGATGCCACTCCCTACTGGTATTAATTTCAGAGAGGTATGCAGATTGATGGGGCATACAGAGATAGTGGATGAGCATGGCCAGTTGTTGAGAAAAGGAACAATTTACATGAGTAAATTAACAGACTCATGGAGATACTTCTTCACTCATATTGTTGAGTGTTTAGGAGGCAGTTCTGGAGGATTGGATCAGATTAATCAAACGCATCTCCAGATTGCCTACTGTTTGTGGTTCGGGCATAGGGTTGATTTTGCCCAGATTATATTTGATGATCTGGCAGAGCGTCTCAAGGTGAAAGGTAGAAAAGCTTTCATTCCATATATCCGTTTTCTTTCACTGGTGATTAGAAGAGCTCTAGGAGACCAGTATGATTTTGAAACTACTCATTTTTCTATGAATGAGTACATGAGGGATCTGACAAATTTGAGATCCAGAGATGGTGAGGTAGATATTCCTCCAGCCATGCTAACATTTCAAAGAGTGGAAGAAAATGTGGCACCACGCAGAGTACAAGTTGTTGAAAGACCTGCTGGTGATGACCAAGATGTTCAGGTTGTAGAGATGGTACAACCAATTAGACAAGTGGCTCATGTTGGTAGACCAGAAAATGTTGAATCTTCAAATACTGAAACCTCCAGACGGCCAAGAACTTCCAGGCGTTTGATGAGAGGTGGAGTCCAGGTTAATCCAGAAAGACATGCTGGTGATGTGATGGATTTAGATGGGTCTCCAATTTATGAAGAGGATAATGTTATACAAGTTGAACAAAGAGTGGATACTGATGTCCAGGTTGTTCAGACTGCAGAACAAGCATCTGGTGAGCAAGAGGCTCAGATCGATTTGAATGTGGTAGCTGGTGAACAAGTTGGTACTGAAAATGTTGGTGATCAGACAGTTGGGATGGATTCAGTATGGGATAATGTAGATTCCCCAATGTCTGAAGGTTTTGATGTAGATATGAATTTTCTGGGTGAAGATGTTGTTCAGATTGAAAGTCAACCAAAAATGCCAACACCTCCACCAGAAACAAATATCCCACCACCAGATTCAGAAATGCCACCACCACCACCAGATTCAGAAATGCCACCACCACCACCAAAATCAAACATGCCACCACCACCACCTCCTTCAATTCCTCAATCAACTCCAAACTTCACTCCAATCATCCAAATCTCACAAACTCAACCACCGCCTATCGAAACTCCAGTTGTGCTGGACTCTACAGTTATAAATGCTGAAACTGTTGACACTGAAGAGGTCTGGGAACAAGTTCGTGTAACGGAAAGACTGGAATCTCATCTGGAACCCCCCAGTGGTCTCTCTACTTCTTCTTCTGCCGAGGTCCAAGGCCTTTTAACTAAGGTGGCGGACCTGGAGAGATCACTTCAATCCTCATCCCAGGTTATTTCTGATTTCAAATCTTTGTTATCAAATAATCTCTTATCTGAAATGAATATATTTGCTGGGAATGAGAAGATAGTGTTTGAGAAGCTAGATGAACTGGTACTGGCCACCAATCGTAATTCTGAAAACATCAAAGTGGCAGTCCAGGGATTAGAGTCAAAACTGGTAAGTTCTGTTCAGACTGCAGTGGAAAGCAAAATTGTTCAACCACTGGCAAGTCTGAAAGATGAAGTTCAGAATTTGGTTACAAGAGTTGGCTCACTGGAAAGCAGGCCAACATTAGATCAGAATGATGTCATCAGCACCCTTAGTGATGAAATTGTTAGAAAATTTAGGGGTGATATGCTGAAAAATATTACTAATGATGTCTCTTCTTCTGTTCTAAGTACCATACAAGGTAGTTTGTTGCCTCAGGTTGTTCAACTGATGAAAGATGAGTTGCCAAAGCACTTGCCAAAGAAAATTGAAAATGTTAAGAAGGAATTGCTGGCACTCAAGAAAGGTATGACTGATTCCCTGCCAGAACAAGGAAGAACTTTTGGGCCACTGGACAGACACATGCTCGAACAATTGTGGAATGATTTCAAGTCTAAGACTAGAGATCCTTCCAAAAGGGAAAAAGTGTCTGGTCTAGCTGAAAAGTCTGGTAGTGAAGAAGGGTTGATCAGAAAGAAGAAAGAAGATGTTGTTAGAGCCATTGCTACTGAAAGCATTGTGCAGAGAAAGCAAGTGACTGGTACTGATGCCAGTACACGAATGGCACAAAGAGCACTTAGCACTGAAGCTGTTGTGCAGACTGAAGAGGCTGCTGGTACTGATGCCAGTGAGCCCAGATTTGAAGAATTCCCAGATATCATTTCTATGCAAAAGAAATTAAAAGGAAAACAACAAATGGTATCTGGAGAAGAGACTGAAGCTGTTGAAGGTGCATCAGAGTTTCCTTCTGTTGATAAGGCCACCTCGAAGAAACTGGAACAACAATGCATCATGATCGAAATCTTTAAAAGAAACCAAAAAGAAGAACTGCTGGCCCACCAAAGGGAGATGGCTGGAATGGGGACTCTGGACTCTTACAATGCTGGAAGATTAGGCGTGAATATTGAAGTATTCAAAAAGATGAAGGATGACCCCAGAGTTCATCAATGTCTAGATGTATTGAATGATGTACATGTTCGCTCCTACTACGCTGAAGAAGAACAGATATATGATTCCTTAATTTATGGGGTAACTGTACCAGAACTGATAAGGCAGAGAAAGGAGGAACTGATAAACCTCCAGAAGAAGATAAGAAAGAATGCTGGTGCTCTAGAGTTAGAGTACAGAAAGAAAATGACTGGTCTGCCTAAGTTGACTGCCAAGCAGATTAAAGCTATCAAAGATGCTGATATTAGCACATTCATTCCTCTGGACACTACTCTGAGAATCAATCGACAACCCCAGTCCACTGAAGGACAACAGAGTGTGTCAAGGGAAACTGAAGAAATGATTCGTCTGGCTAAGCAGAAAGAAAATTATGAAGAACTGATGAATTTCAGGGCCAATGCCAGAAGAATTGTGGGTGCTGAAATCCAATTAGCTGAGAATCACCAAGGCATGACCAGATTCAATATAAAGTTGACCAGAGAGGGTAACTTTACAGATGAAAGGAAGGATACAACAGTTCAAGCTTTTGGGTGGACTGAACTGAAGGAGATTGGACTGACGTTTAAAGGTAAAACTGAGTTGTCTCCAGATGTAATGGCCTTCATGAAGAGAATTGAAAAGGTCTGGAGAAGAATACAACAAATGGAAGCTGTGTTGGGTATGAGACCACCAGTGTCTGTTCCATCATCTCCATCTCCAAAGAGGAAGGCTACTGAAGATGCACCAGGGCAGTCATCAAAAAGAAGGGCATGAATCTTATATCATTTACTTATTGTAAATTATTGTTTAAATGAAATTTGTAACTATTTTCCAGTTGATGAATGTAATATTAGTTGCAATTTCTATTTCATATAAGTAAATGATTAGATTTAGTCTAAGTTAGAACTTAAAAGATGAAACTGAAAACACTCATGATCTATAAAGTGTTTTCCAGTAACTTAGATTTTTTAGACTTAAATCGACCAAGTGTTTTCCAGACATACAAAATTGTATATCTATGAGTCTGAAAACACTTGCATTATTTCTAAACAAATAGGGGAAATTTGTTAGGTCCAGATTTCCTGGACTCACTCCAGACCCGACGACTGGAGCCTTACTAAAGATCTGTCCAGAAACTGACCTACTCCAGACTTGGAATCTGGAGTCCCTCTGAAGATTTGTCCAGAAATAATTGAAGCCCAGTGAACAAATACTTGTATAGCGAATCTGGAGTATTCTCCAGATTGGTTCACTGGACTTCACCCCAGTCCAGATCTACTCTACTGAAGACATTCTTACTGAAGTCAGAATAAAGAAGACTGACAAATGGCGGAGTCCACTGGAAGTCTTACCAGATCTGCACACTGGAGGATTGTCAGTGTTCTAGACCTTACAAGTCTGATCACTGATATCGAAGCTTTGACTTTTGCCTTCACACACTTTCCAAAGAACAATCCACTTGTTCTTTACCAAAGTATTACGTGTGTGAAGCTGGTTGGATAAAAGAATAAAGTCATATTGATGTGACTTTATCCTTGTACCTTATCAATGCATTTAATGTTCTTGTCGGATCATTAAATACATGCCAACCATATTTGTACGGCACAAAATTCACTGGAGAATTTTGTTGCCTATAAATACAAAGTCATTTCTTTGAGAAATTACTTTAAAGTATTCATTTTACATTAGAGTGAATTTGTCTAAATACTCTCGATCTTAAACAGGGATACTTCACAACTTTAAGTATCTCGATCCAAAAGAGTATTTGACAAATATAGATCATTTGTAATTCATAGGTTGTTAGGATACATACTTGTTTGTATTATCTTGATTCCGCACAACCTTGTGTTTTATTTAACATCATAAATAAAATACAACCTTGGAAAAATACATAATGGTCCACTTTACTTGTTTATTACTTTAAGTCTTGTATTTACTTATTTATATACTTGCATTTATATTTAAGTAATACTAGTCCATTTCTAGTGTTTAATTAGACTTGTTGTATTTATACACTTGTTTAGGAGTTAACCATCTTAGAGCTTTACGGGACTCACATTTGATAAAGAGAACTGTTGGTAATGGCAAAAATACAAGATTCTGGTTGGATTCTTGGGTAGGCGACATGCCTCTTGCTGATATCTTTCCACGCCTTTTTGCTTTAGAGTTGGATAAGGGGTGTAAAGTAAGTGATAGATATCATAATAGTGGTTGTACCTGGTCATGGCGAAGGTCGATTAGGGGAGGAAGTGAACTCGAACAGTTTGATAAATTAGTCAGGTTTCTTCCCATTAATATCAATGAAGAAACAGAAGATAAGTGGAACTGGAAGCTTAATAACAAATCGACTTTTATTGTTGCTCAACTTCGGACTCTTATTGATCATTATTTGATTACGGTTATGGGCCCGATTAAAACCCGGTGGAATTCTTTGATTCCTAAAAAGTTAACGTGTTTGTCTGGAGATTGCTGCGAGATTGTCTCCCCACGTTCCCTAACTTATTTGCAAGGGGAATTGATGTTACTACATTACATTGTCTTCAATGTCAGACTGGAATTGAGACGCTTATTCACTTATTTCAAAATTGTAGCCTCATCTCCAAGACAAGAAGGCTGATTAGTAATTGGATCGGTATTGATATCCCGAGGAGTCTTCCTGGTGATGTTCTTTAGTGGCTGGAGGGCGTGTAACTCTCGATTCGTTCATCCAAAATTATAGAGGCTATATTGTTCGCGTGGTGGTGGTTTATATGGAAAGTTCGCAATAATTTTATTCATAACAATGTTAGAGAGAACGAGAATGATTTATTTGATATGTTGGTTTCCACTTAATTCTTGTGGATCTCTAACCGAGGAAGAAAACTTGGGGTGGATTGGTCTCGTTGGGAAGAATGTCCTTTAAGGTTGTGATGTTCCTCTACATCTTCTCTATCGGTTGGTATGATGGTAATGTGGACTTATCAGCTTTTAGAGCCCCAAGTCGTGTTGTCGAGTATGCCCCTTAGTTCTTATGTTGTCTCTTGTTAATTTATTTTTTGCTTGGTTGTAACTTTGTACCTTTGTTTTGTGACTTCTAGTACCTTGCTAGTACAACAACAACAAGGGTACCCAATCCCAGCATAAGCCGGGCTATGGGGGAGGTATGATGTAGACAGACCTTACCTCTACTCAAAGTAGAGAGGCTGCTTCCAGATCCACCGAGGTGGAAGGGACCTCCGGCCCAAGAGTGATAAAAAATATGGTTAGATCCACCGGAATGGAAGCTTTAACCGGATGGGAATAATCTCGATCTCAAACTCTCAATCTCAAATACTCAATCTAGATCTCAAAAACGTATGCTTAATCTCCGACTAAGGTCCATGAGATAAAGCCGTTAGGAGAAAGAGAGAGCAGATGTAGAGAGAGAAGGGAGAGAAACCAGTAAATATACCCGTACAACAACAACAAGGGTACCCAATCCCAGCATAAGCCGGGCTATGGGGGAGGTATGATGTAGACAGACCTTACCTCTACTCAAAGTAGAGAGGCTGCTTCCAGATCCACCGAGGTGGAAGGGACCTCCGGCCCAAGAGTGATAAAAAATATGGTTAGATCCACCGGAATGGAAGCTTTAACCGGATGGGAATAATCTCGATCTCAAACTCTCAATCTCAAATACTCAATCTAGATCTCAAAACAGTATGCTTAATCTCCGACTATGGTCCAGGAGATAAAGCCGTTAGGAGAAAGAGAGAGCAGAAGTAGAGAGAGAAGAGAGAGAAACCCAGCTCCAAATAGTACCTTGCTAGTAGATCACATTTATTAATAAATGTCTTTTTGCCGTTCAAAAAAAAATATAAAAAATATGGTAATAAAACGAAACTTGGGTGAGTAAATCCAAAAACCCCAAAACTTTAAGGACTTGAATTGTATTTCGTAATATATACAGTAATAATTAAGGCTCATCCTCCACCACAAATTTGTTGACAACACAACACAATACTTTCTTTAAAAGACACACAACCCCGTTTGTCCGTCTATCTATCTAGGGTTTCATACGTTAATTTAATCGGTACGGTTATTCTTTCCATCGATAAACCTAACATCTTCTTTCATCTAATAATAATAATAATATAATAACTATTCGCTGATGATTTTCAGGTGTCAATTGATCGTGAATCGCTTATCCTAATTCCTTTTTTTTGACCCGTGTAAGCTATCCATCTATCAATTTTATATTATTATTTATATTATAATTCTCATCTTTTTCTCCACTCCTGAATGTTTGATCTGTTTTAGATGATGATGATTATGCTTTAGATTGATTATTTGTTTTTGCAGGTACTGTACCTTGAATCTTCATGGCGGCAGCAGAGCCCGAGGTATTTTCATCTTTTATCTATTTATTTTTTTGGTATTAAATTTCAAAATCAACTAGCTTTCTCTCCCGTGTGTGTGTATATATATATATATATGTATATATTTCAGGTTACACTTATCTGTATGGACAATTCTGCAAGGGTGGGCTATCGTTTTGGTATCTGTGATGCTCAAATTGAGGCTATTAAGTTCTACTCTAAAACTAAATTAAAGGTTGGTTACTATTGAAATTTATTGTGATGCTCAAATTTATCGTTGGGCTCTTTGTATTTTTATTATATTTATTTATGTTGAAATTACATATTGAAATTGTTTTTCTGACAACAGTTTAATCCAGCGAATACTGTGGGCATATTTACAATGGCTAAAGGACAATATGGCCTTTTCCTTTCTCCCACTAATAGTCTTGAAAAAATCCTAACCAGGCTTGAAGATCAAGGTTTCGCTTGGCTTCCTTCAATTTGGTTGTATATACACGAGCCGATCTTGAGCCCAAGCTTTTGAGCTCGATTTTAAATAATAATGTTCGATGGAGCTCGAGCTCCTAAAATTTGAACGAGCTCGAGCGTTGCCATGTTTGAGCTCGGCTAGTTTACACCCTTTTGATTAACTAACTATATAAGAGTTATGCATGCGCGATGCCGTGGGTAATGGCGGCGGCGATAGACGCGATGGTAGCGGCGGCGGCGGTGGCGATGTAATGGCGGTGGCGTTGGTGGTGGTGATAACACCAACAGTTCTTTATCTTTTAAAACCTCTCTATTAACCCCCATGTTGAAAGTTACATGGGGGAAAATGTCTAAAATACCTTTAATGATATATTACACTATCAGTCTTTTATCTTTTAAAATATCTTCATTAACCCTTTATATCAATTACTTTTACATCAATTATCTACACGACGGCGCCTCTAGCACCAACAGTCGTCCCAACCACTAGACCGCCGCCACGAACACTGCCGCATCGGGCGGGTATTGTGCTAGTATTTGTTTACCTTTACAAATGTTTAAAATTGTTAAATTGTAAAAAAAAAGATAAAAAAACAAAGAAAGTAAACAAAAAAAAATTAGTGAGCACATAATTTGAAACATAGTGTATCCCATTTTGCTTTACAGTATGTCATCAATGCTGCTAACGAAGTGTACTTCTCCATGTAACTCTCTTTCTCAACAATCTACGTCTATAATATTACATTATCACCTCCTGCCGTGCCACCAGCCCACCACCATTACTCTTCCACTCACTACTAATAAGCCCACACCTAACTTGTTTTAAGTCACTCCCTTCTCTCTTTCACTTTCTCTTTCATCTTTTTCGTCGGATGTGGCGTCGCCGTAAAAAATGGAGGAATCAACCACAGAACCACCACCTAATTAGGAAACGGCCTAGGCGAATTCTCTGACATGCAGTAATATCTCTCCTTGGAATACCAATCGGTTATATGAAAAATTGTGAGATGCCACCTAATTTGTATGTGGGCCTGGGCCTAGGGTTTCAGGTGGGCCTCGCTGTCGCATTGTGCACGAGGCGAGCGCCTTTCACAACACTGGTAATAACCATATACTCTGGGATAGATTATTATATATCTATCAACAATTTGGAAAAAATTTCAATGTTAATAAAATAAAGCTGTTGGGACTAAGTGACATGAGACATTTGAATATTGTTAAACTTGTAGTTTCAAAATCTCTCCAATCCTGTTTTAGTTGTATAGATAGGTTTAGATTTAGATGGAAACTTGAACGCAATCAGGAAAAACCAAGGAACAGAGTTTATGATGGAAACCATTCTATAATATTTAATTCGATTTTGTTATAATTGCTGATAGAATTTATTAGTTAGGAGGTCCAAAAGATATAATTGTACTCAAATTATGATGGAGATAAAAGTGGTGGTACCAAATTTACACGGGGCATTCAAAAACATTTGCACTGAGCGCGTGTTGCTTTAGAATTTCTCCGTTTCCCCAATACTATTTTGGTGTGTATATATGTGTGTTTGCTAATCAAGTAATTGTATTTATTTTCTGCTAGCCCTATACATCTGGATGTTGCACATGTGAAGCCAAGAGGAATGCTTCTCAAATATTGGGGTGCAGCTTTAGATGTTGTCAACTTTTTTTCACCGGACAACCACAGATCTTATCTGTTGTATAACTTATTAACCGATGCCAAGAAGGAGCTTGAAAAACTTGTTGCTTTTGTCAATGATAATGACAACAGCCACTTAGTAGATGTTGAAGATGAATCTTCTGTTGTTAAGATTCTATCCAAGTCTCCTATATTAGAAAAGTACATTGAGAAGAAAGCTGATGCAGCAGACGCCGAGAATGTTGGAGCATCCAGAATCCAGATTGTTAAAACTGAGCCGAAAGATAAAAGTGTTACAGATGATGAATATTTTCAAGCACCGGGAACTGAATATGGTACACGATACCCAGCAAAAGAGACTCGGGATATGGATTTTAAAATCAGGGAAGATTTGGGTCGTTGCAGAACATGTAAGCAAGTGCTGAAATGGTCTCACAATAAGAAAAAACCAGAAGAGAATGTTAATTTTAAACGGGTGTCGGTACTGTCTCACAGTAAGAATAGATTTAAGCCGTTGCAGAATGTGGAGAACATTTCACCCATGTGACAGATTTGAAGCATGGAGAGAATGAAAAGTTGAAGTGGGAAGGTGCCCGGTGCATGTGTGTTGCTTAATGTTAAACGTTTTTCTGCTACTGAATTGTCTATGTTTGTCTGTAATACAGAACCGTATAAATAAGTAAGTTAGTATGGTTAAATACTTAAATGGGGTGATAAAGCAGTGGTGACTCCTGACAGACCTCATAAGCATAAAATACTGATCAAAATTTGACATTCCATGTTCAATCTAAACACTTAAGTACTAAACAGATTAGTTTATTCAACATAATTACCCAAGTTAATTACATCTTGATCACTAGCTAGGGGCTGCAGTCAATCGTCTAAAGACAATCGTCTAATGAGCATCCTAGTTTCAAAAAGTAATAGAACATTCTTTGTCCTTCCACATAACCCAAATATCCCATAATAGAGTCCATTTCATAAACTGAAAATTGATCAATATTAATGAAATCAGCATAGTTAATCTTACCCTTTTCATATGTCATTCCTGACCATGGTGTGAAAAACCCTCCATGGTGAACCATCATCGAAAACAACCCAGCATAACTTTCTACGGTCGAGGTCCCAATCTTTCACCCGGCACACAAATGGTATATAATGGACATCTTGTCATTTTTGTTTCAGATATTTAAGGTTTTACATGAAAGAAGGAAGTGTGTGTTTAGGTCTGTGTTTATGGGGATTGAGTTTGATATTTTTATGTGATTTAGGGTTTCAA
>CM067172.1:74897199-74992199 GCA_034093135.1 Erigeron breviscapus | reverse complement strand
AAAAAAAAAAAAAAAAAAAAAAAAAAAAAAAAAAAAAAAAAAAAAAAAAAAAAAAAAAAAAAAAAAAAAAAAAAAAAAAAAAAAAAAAAAAAAAAAAAAAAAAAAAAAAAAAAAAAAAAAAAAAAAAAAAAAAAAAAAAAAAAAAAAAAAAAAAAAAAAAAAAAAAAAAAAAAAAAAAAAAAAAAAAAAAAAAAAAAAAAAAAAAAAAAAAAAAAAAAAAAAAAAAAAAAAAAAAAAAAAAAAAAAAAAAAAAAAAAAAAAAAAAAAAAAAAAAAAAAAAAAAAAAAAAAAAAAAAAAAAAAAAAAAAAAAAAAAAAAAAAAAAAAAAAAAAAAAAAAAAAAAAAAAAAAAAAAAAAAAAAAAAAAAAAAAAAAAAAAAAAAAAAAAAAAAAAAAAAAAAAAAAAAAAAAAAAAAAAAAAAAAAAAAAAAAAAAAAAAAAAAAAAAAAAAAAAAAAAAAAAAAAAAAAAAAAAAAAAAAAAAATTTTATCTAACTGGAAACTTGAATGCAATCAGGAAAAACCAAGGAATAGAGTTTATGATGGAAACCATTCTATAATATTTAATTCGATTTTGTTATAATTGCTGATAGAATTTATTAATTAGGAGGTCCAAAAGATATAATTGTACTCAAATTATGATAGAGATAAAAGTGGTGGTACCAAATTTATACGGGGCATTAAAATCATTTGCACTGAGAGCATGTTGCTTCAGAATTTCTCCGTTTCCCCAATATTATTTTGGTGTGTATAGAATGTGTGTTTGCTAATCAAGTAATTGTATTTCTTTGCTGCTAGCCCTATACATCTGGATATTGCACATGTGAAGCCAAGAGGAATGCTTCTCAAATATTGGGGTGCAGCTTTAGATGTTGTCAAATTTTTTTCACTGGACGACTACAGCAGATCTTATCTGTACTGTTATGCGAAGGAGGAGCTTGAAAAACTTGTTGCTTTTGTCAATGATAATGACAACAGCCACTTAGTAGATGTTGAAGATGAATCTTCTGTTGTTAAGATTCTATCCAAGTCTCCTATATTAGAAAAGTACATTGAGAAGAAAGCTGATGCAGACGCTGAGAATGTTGGAGCATCCAGAATCCAGATTGTTAAAACTGAGCCGAAAGGTAAAAGTGTTGCAGATGATGAATATGTTCAAGCACCGGGAACTGAATATGGTACACGATACCCAGCAAAAAAGACTCCCCATATAGAATTTAAAATCAGAGAAGATTTGGGTCGTTGCAGAACTTGTAAGCAAGTGTTGAAATGGTCTCACAATAAGAAAAAACCAGAAGAGAATGTTAATTTGAAACGAGTGTTGATACTGTCTCACAGTAAGAATAGATTTAAGCCGTTGCAGAATGCGGAGAACATTTCGCCCATGTGATAGATTTGAAGCATGGAGAGAATTAAAAGGTGAAGTGGGAAGGTGTCCGATGCATGTGTGTTCATGGGTGTAACTGGGTCGGTCCTTACTTTCGGAATAAATTTAGAGACAAACTGATAATTTTTTGAAGACCTACTTATAAATTCGGTTATGACCTACCTTATGCATTAAATGAAAATGGCCTAAGTTTTATTATGAGCCAAGTAGTTTTTCATGTAACCACTATATAAGTAATTGAAGCTAAAATGAAAGTTTCATGCTTTAATGGAGTTTTTTCTGTAAAATCTTCATGAAGATGATAGGGATTTGGATCTTGACTTTTATTTAACTAGTTTTGTGTTTCTGGGCGTTGCCCCGGGAGACATTACGTAACATCTACACATGTGAAAAAATTATATAAAATGAAATTTTCGTGGCAAAAGTTAAAAAGTGAAAAGTTATGTGGTCAAAAGTAAAGAAAATGAAACTTTGGTGGCTGAAGTTGAAAAATTTGAAGTTATGTGGTAAAAAGTTAAGAATATGAAATTTTGTTGACAAAAGGAAAAAATCCAAAAGTTATGTGGTGAAAAGTAAGGAAAATGAAACTTTCGTGAAAAAGGTTACAAAATTGAGAGTTATGTGGCGAAAACACAAAGTTATATGGTAAAAAGTAAATAAAATAAAACTTTGGTGACTGAACTTCAAATACTTAAAGTTATGTGGTAAAAAGTTAAGAAAATAAAACTTCGTTGACAAAAGTTAAAAATCCAAAAATTATGTAGTAAAAATTGTTGACAAAAGTTATAAAAAAAAAGTTATGTGGTAAAAAGTAAGAGAATGAAACTTTCCTGGACAAAAGTTAGAAAAACATATGTTTAAAAACTAAATAAAACCAAACTTTCGTGCTAAAAGTAAAAGAAATTAAAGTTATGTGACAAAAAGTAAAAGTTTAAAAGTTTCTGTGATAAAAAGTAAAAAGAATAAAGTTTCGTGGCAAAAATTAGAAAAACGAAAGTTTAAAAACTAAATAAAACAAAACTTTCGTGCCAAAAGTAAAAGAAATTAAAGTTATGTGACAAAAAGTAAAAGGTTAAAAGTTATGTGATAAAAAGTAAAAGAAATAAATTTATGTGACAAAAAGTAAAAGTTTAAAAGTTTCTGTGATAAAAAGTAAAAAGAATAAAGTTTCGTGGCAAAAATTAGAAAAACGAAAGTTTAAAAACTAAATAAAACAAAACTTTCGTGCCAAAAGTAAAAGAAATTAAATTTATGTGACAAAAAGTAAAAAAATTAAATTTATGTGACAAAAAGTAAAAAGTTAAAAGTTTCCGTGATAAAAAGTAAAGAGATTGAAACTTTTGTGACAAAAGTTAGAAAAACATATGTTTGAAAACTAAATAAAACCAAATTTTCGTGCTAAAAGTAAAAGAAATTAAAGTTAAAGTTAGAAAAACATATGTTTAAAAACTAAATAAAACCAAACTTTCGTGCTAAAAGTAAAAGAAATTAAAGTTATGTGACAAAAGTTAAAAGGTTAAAGTTATGTGGCAAAAATTAAGAAACCTAAAAATCTAAATAATCTAAGTTTGTATTAAAAATAGAAGATGTGAAAGTTTGGGGTAAAAGTGTAAAACAATAAAAGTAGTAGTATTTTGTGTTTCGTGCAAGAAGTAAAATTAATAAAAGTTATGTGACAAAAAGTAAAAGTTTAAAAGTTTCTGTGATAAAAAGTAAAAAGAATAAAGTTTCGTGGCAAAAATTAGAAAAACGAAAGTTTAAAAACTAAATAAAACAAAACTTTCGTGCCAAAAGTAAAAGAAATTAAAGTTATGTGACAAAAAGTAAAAGTTAAAAGTTTTGTGACAAAAGTTAGAAAAACATATGTTTGAAAACTAAATAAAACCAAATTTTCGTGCTAAAAGTAAAAGAAATTAAAGTTAAAGTTAGAAAAACATATGTTTAAAAACTAAATAAAACCAAACTTTCGTGCTAAAAGTAAAAGAAATTAAAGTTATGTGACAAAAGTTAAAAGGTTAAAGTTATGTGGCAAAAATTAAGAAACCTAAAAATCTAAATAATCTAAGTTTGTATTAAAAATAGAAGATGTGAAAGTTTGGGGTAAAAGTGTAAAACAATAAAAGTAGTAGTATTTTGTGTTTCGTGCAAGAAGTAAAATTAATAAAAGTTATGTGACAAAAAGTAAAAGTTTAAAAGTTTCTGTGATAAAAAGTAAAAAGAATTTGTGATAAAAAGTAAAAAGAATGAAGTTTCGTGGCAAAAATTAGAAAAACGAAAGTTTAAAAACTAAATAAAACAAAACTTTCGTGCCAAAAGTAAAAGAAATTAAATTTATGTGACAAAAAGTAAAAAGTTAAAAGTTTCCGTGATAAAAAGTAAAGAGATTGAAACTTTTGTGACAAAAGTTAGAAAAACATATGTTTGAAAACTAAATAAAACCAAATTTTCGTGCTAAAAGTAAAAGAAATTAAAGTTATGTGACAAAAGTTAAAAGGTTAAAGTTATGTGACAAAAGTTAGAAAAACATATGTTTAAAAACTAAATAAAACCAAACTTTCGTGCTAAAAGTAAAAGAAATTAAAGTTATGTGACAAAAGTTAAAAGGTTAAAGTTATGTGGCAAAAATTAAGAAACCTAAAAATCTAAATAATCTAAGTTTGTATTAAAAATAGAAGATGTGAAAGTTTGGGGTAAAAGTGTAAAACAATAAAAGTAGTAGTATTTTGTGTTTCGTGCAAGAAGTAAAATTAATAAAAGTTATGTGACAAAAAGTAAAAGTTTAAAAGTTTCTGTGATAAAAAGTAAAAAGAATAAAGTTTCGTGGCAAAAATTAGAAAAACGAAAGTTTAAAAACTAAATAAAACAAAACTTTCGTGCCAAAAGTAAAAGAAATTAAATTTATGTGACAAAAAGTAAAAAGTTAAAAGTTTCCGTGATAAAAAGTAAAGAGATTGAAACTTTTGTGACAAAAGTTAGAAAAACATATGTTTGAAAACTAAATAAAACCAAATTTTCGTGCTAAAAGTAAAAGAAATTAAAGTTAAAGTTAGAAAAACATATGTTTAAAAACTAAATAAAACCAAACTTTCGTGCTAAAAGTAAAAGAAATTAAAGTTATGTGACAAAAGTTAAAAGGTTAAAGTTATGTGGCAAAAATTAAGAGAAATTAAAGTTATGTGACAAAAAGTAAAAGTTAAAAGTTATGTGATAAAAAGTAAAGAGAAATTAAAGTAAAGTTAGAAAAATATGTTTAAAAACTAAATAAAACAAAACTTTCGTGCTAAAAGTAAAAGAAATTAAAGTTATGTGACAAAAAGTAAAAGTTAAAGCAAAAGTTAGAAAACATATGTTTAAAAACTAAATAAAACCAAATTTTCGTGCTAAAAGTAAAAGAAATTAAAGTTAAAGTTAGAAAAACATATGTTTAAAAACTAAATAAAACCAAATTTTCGTGCTAAAAGTAAAAGAAATTAAAGTTAAAGTTAGAAAAACATATGTTTAAAAACTAAATAAAACCAAATTTTCGTGCTAAAAGTAAAAGAAATTAAAGTTAAAGTTAGAAAAACATATGTTTAAAAACTAAATAAAACCAAATTTTCGTGCTAAAAGTAAAAGAAATTAAAGTTAAAGTTAGAAAAACATATGTTTATAAACTAAATAAAACCAAAACTTTCGTGCTAAAAGTAAAAGAAATTAAAGTTATGTGACAAAAAGTAAAAGAATTAAAGTTAAAGTTAGAAAAACGAAAGTTTAAAAACTAAATAAAACAAAACTTTCGTGCTAAAAGTAAAAGAAATTAAAGTTATGTGACAAAAAGTAAAAGGTTAAAAGTGTATGTGATAAAAAGTAAAAAGAATGAAAACTTTCGTGATAAAAAGTAAAAGAAATTAAAGTAAAGTTAGAAAACATATGTTTAAAAACTAAATAAAACCAAAACTTTCGTGCTAAAAGTAAAAGAAATTAAAGTTATGTGACAAAAAGTAAAAGGTTAGTGGTGAGTGTTATGATAAAGACTATATGTATGATGGGTTGTAATTTGTCCAACCAAACTGTAACCCATCTGATCGATGATGGATTTATATATGATAACACCATTTATTAACCAGTTAGTCAATTTTGCTTGAACTAATACAGAACCTAAACAATCAGAACTATATCTCTATTTAGAATACTCAAATAATAACAACTATTAGGTTAAAAAGAGACCCTTCAATAGTCATAACAAGTTCATCCACCTTGTTAGGGTTGGTAATAAAAATACATATAAAGGTAACTTATTTACCTAAAATTCCTAAAAAGAGGAACTTATTTAGTTTTCGTTTATTTAAAGGATCAATTTTTCATAAATTTCATAATAAAAGGAACATTGTTAGTTTTTGACGTCAGACCTCCGTTAAGTGCAACGTCACCTATGTCACGTCATCATCTTTACTTAGGTGGCATTGACTAAAACAGAAAATACATTAAAAAGGGAAAAAACAAAAATAAATAAATCGAAAAGAATCACAAAATCCCAACTACAAACCTAATTTCTATCTTCATGCTTTACAACCACCATCAACACAAGATCTGAAGATTCCATCTGCAGCGCAGTGGTTTCTTATCCCAAGTCCTCCTGTGAGGCAAGACCCGGGTTCGAGTTTTGCTGAGGGGGCAAGGTTTACCTTAATTAAATGTCGTGTCTCCTGTAACGGTTTAATTAAGGGTTTCCCTCCCCTAGTGGTTCCTGAAAATTCGAGATTGGTATCTATACTGCCCACCTGGTGGGGCGAACAGTCTCTGCCAAAATCGAACGTTCAAAAAAAAAAAAACACAAGATCTGAATTTATTCATTAAATCTAACCATGAAGATAAACTCTAATTCCTAAAAAGTAGTCTCTCTGTCCCAATCCCTACACCTGCCACCACCACAAAAGAAAGGAACAATCAATTCATAATGAAATTAATATTGCAAACGGAGACCAAGTCGTGCAATCCATCGATCTATTTATCATCGGAGAAAATACGAATGCTCAATTTCAGGGTATTTATATACACATCTTCATCCTCTTTTCACTGAAAAAACACACCAGCCGGAAAAGCAACCGCCGCCGGGAAACCCCACCACTTTCGTCGGCCCTTCACTCTCTCACTTGAAATTAAATAAACATTCCATCAATCTCGTTCATTTAGGTCCGAAAATCTTATCAAGGGTTATAGATCTTGATGTTTAAATGTTTAATGGTATTTGGAAGGTTGTTGTTCACTGTTCTCGGGCCTATGGTGTTGTGACTAGCTCCGGTGAGGGGCAATGATGTGATCCGAACGGTGGGTGGTGACCGTCGCGAATAAGAGAGAAAGAGGAAGGAGGTTGTTGTTCTTTAAGGTTTTTAGAGAGAGAGATCGAGAAGATGGCGGTTGTTGGTAGTGTTACGGCGTAGGAGAGCCACTGTAGTGGTGGGTCGCTGGCGGAAAAGGCTGCCGGCAGTGGCGGCTATGGTGTTGGAGTGTTAGTTGTTGCTTTCTAGTAAGATCAAAGGTGATAGAGTGGAATAAGGCGGAGATGGTGATGTAGTGGTGGCTGCCGGCAAGTTTCCGGCAATTCCCCGGCGGCGGCCGGTGGTAGTGTGGTGGCCTAATTCTACAAAGGGAGAGAGAAAGGTGTGATGTATCATTGTATTGTGTGTTGTGAGGTAGTGAAAGAGAAATAAAGAAGTATTATCCAGTCAGTTATCCACGTCAGCTTTTTAATGATGTGGCAAGCTGACGTGGCACTTAACGGAGGCCTAGTGTCAAAAACTAACGATGTTCCTTTTATTAGGAAATTTATGAAAACTGGATCCTTTAAATAGACGAAAACTAAATAGGTTCTCCTTTTTAGAATTTTAGGTAAATAGGTTACCTTTTTATGTATTTTCTAATTTAAATTTTGACTCAATTATTCACCAATAATAAAAAGTCATATGAGTTATGTGTTACCTCAAATGGGTCAGATTAATCAATCCACAATTTTTTAACTAAAAATGGGTTGAACTGACTTGAACAGGTAGAGAATCAATCACATTGTACTTTTAAAGCATAAAATTAAAACCTCCCTAATCATGTTATTTAAATATTTAAATTATGTTTGCAGGTCAGCCAAACTAAATAAATACGCGGATCCGTACCAAATAATTACCTGTTCATTTAGGTCCGAAAATCTTATCAAGGGTTATAGATCTTGATGTTTAAATGTTTAATGGTATTTGGAAGGTTGTTGTTCACTGTTCTCGGGCCTATGGTGTTGTGACTAGCTCCGGTGAGGGGCAATGATGTGATCCGAACGGTGGGTGGTGACCGTCGCGAATAGGAAAGAAAGTTGGGGGGGGGAGAGAGGGGGAGAGAGAGAGAGAGAGATAGAGATAGAGATAGAGAGAGAGAGAAAGGGAGAGAGAGACTGTGTGTAAATGGGAGAGATGAGTGGAAAGGGAGAGAGAGAGAGAGAGAGAGAGAGAGAGAGAGAGAGAGAGAGAGAGAGAGAGAGTGTGTGTGTGTGTGTGTGTGTGTGTGCGAGAGAGAGAGAGAGAGAGAGAGAGAGAGAGAGAGAGAGAGAGAGAGAGAGAGAGAGAGAGAGAGAGAGAGAGAGAGAGAGAGAGAGAGAGAGAGAGAGAGAGAGAGAGAGAGAGAGAGAGAGAGAGAGAGAGAGAGAGAGAGAGAGAGAGAGAGAGAGAGAGAGAGAGAGAGAGAGAGAGAGAGAGAGAGAGAGAGAGAGAGAGAGAGAGAGAGAGAGAGAGAGAGAGAGAGAGAGAGAGAGAGAGAGAGAGAGAGAGAGAGAGAGAGAGAGAGAGAGAGAGAGAGAGAGAGAGAGAGAGAGAGAGAGAGAGAGAGAGAGAGAGAGAGAGAGAGAGAGAGAGAGAGAGAGAGAGAGAGAGAGAGAGAGAGAGAGAGAGAGAGAGAGAGAGAGAGAGAGAGAGAGAGAGAGAGAGAGAGAGAGAGAGAGAGAGAGAGAGAGAGAGAGAGAGAGAGAGAGAGAGAGAGAGAGAGAGAGAGAGAGAGAGAGAGAGAGAGAGAGAGAGAGAGAGAGAGAGAGAGAGAGAGAGAGAGAGAGAGAGAGAGAGAGAGAGAGAGAGAGAGAGAGAGAGAGAGAGAGAGAGAGAGAGAGAGAGAGAGAGAGAGAGAGAGAGAGAGAGAGAGAGAGAGAGAGAGAGAGAGAGAGAGAGAGAGAGAGAGAGAGAGAGAGAGAGAGAGAGAGAGAGAGAGAGAGAGAGAGAGAGAGAGAGAGAGAGAGAGAGAGAGAGAGAGAGAGAGAGAGAGAGAGAGAGAGAGAGAGAGAGAGAGAGAGAGAGAGAGAGAGAGAGAGAGAGAGAGAGAGAGAGAGAGAGAGAGAGAGAGAGAGAGAGAGAGAGAGAGAGAGAGAGAGAGAGAGAGAGAGAGAGAGAGAGAGAGAGAGAGAGAGAGAGAGAGAGAGAGAGAGAGAGAGAGAGAGAGAGAGAGAGAGAGAGAGAGAGAGAGAGAGAGAGAGAGAGAGAGAGAGAGAGAGAGAGAGAGAGAGAGAGAGAGAGAGAGAGAGAGAGAGAGAGAGAGAGAGAGAGAGAGAGAGAGAGAGAGAGAGAGAGAGAGAGAGAGAGAGAGAGAGAGAGAGAGAGAGAGAGAGAGAGAGAGAGAGAGAGAGAGAGAGAGAGAGAGAGAGAGAGAGAGAGAGAGAGAGAGAGAGAGAGAGAGAGAGAGAGAGAGAGAGAGAGAGAGAGAGAGAGAGAGAGAGAGAGAGAGAGAGAGAGAGAGAGAGAGAGAGAGAGAGAGAGAGAGAGAGAGAGAGAGAGAGAGAGAGAGAGAGAGAGAGAGAGAGAGAGAGAGAGAGAGAGAGAGAGAGAGAGAGAGAGAGAGAGAGAGAGAGAGAGAGAGAGAGAGAGAGAGAGAGAGAGAGAGAGAGAGAGAGAGAGAGAGAGAGAGAGAGAGAGAGAGAGAGAGAGAGAGAGAGAGAGAGAGAGAGAGAGAGAGAGAGAGAGAGAGAGAGAGAGAGAGAGAGAGAGAGAGAGAGAGAGAGAGAGAGAGAGAGAGAGAGAGAGAGAGAGAGAGAGAGAGAGAGAGAGAGAGAGAGAGAGAGAGAGAGAGAGAGAGAGAGAGAGAGAGAGAGAGAGAGAGAGAGAGAGAGAGAGAGAGAGAGAGAGAGAGAGAGAGAGAGAGAGAGAGAGAGAGAGAGAGAGAGAGAGAGA
The DNA here is from genome assembly GCA_034093135.1 of Erigeron breviscapus. Classification (NCBI taxonomy): domain Eukaryota; kingdom Viridiplantae; phylum Streptophyta; class Magnoliopsida; order Asterales; family Asteraceae; genus Erigeron; species Erigeron breviscapus. The sequence goes on along the minus strand of CM067172.1, from coordinate 74,982,643 downwards.
GAGAGAGAGAGAGAGAGAGAGAGAGAGAGAGAGAGAGAGAGAGAGAGAGAGAGAGAGAGAGAGAGAGAGAGAGAGAGAGAGAGAGAGAGAGAGATCAGGTTACCCAACCCGTTTGACAGCCATTGCGCAACCAATATCCAGTATCATGTTCATCACCTCACTGTAATACCAACTTAAGTATGGAAATGCAAATTTGAATGCAGTCACAGACTGCAAAACAATCTGTAATATGTATCTATATACAAATATATGCACAAAGGTATAGCTTTTATTTACTTGAGAATGTTACAATCTTTACAACCCCGACCCAATTACTTGGATCAAATTTTAGTTTCTGGAAAGCTTTTTGGTAATTTCAGAAACATATTTACCTTGATAAAAAGCTTGTTGGAGTTCTAATTCAGTTGGCTGTCGAGTTCCATCACCCGCATATGTTCCTGCACCATAAGAGGATCCACCCTTGACCTCATCTATTTCAAACATTCCACTCCCAAATGTGTATCCAAGAGGTACAAATAGCATCCCGTGATGCGCTAATTGTGTTACCGCTGTTAAGCTGCACACAAGTAATCACTGTCAGTCTAAGTGACTAGCCAATGCTATACAATATGCGACAAAAAATATAATATTTAGTCCAGATTTAAGTGAAAGTATGGATGTGGCACAATGGGCAATCTAGGCAGATTGGGTGACAGGTAAAAATTTGCAAAATTACTTTCTGTAAGGGATAAAATGGTCTAGTGGTGACCCAAAAATCAACTTTGTCCAAAAATAATACTTTTTCTTCAGCAATTATTATGTCAAATATAGTCACAAAAATGGCCAGGTAAAACGGTTAATTGGTCAACACAGGCATAGGGCAAGACAAGTACTTTATGTACAGAACTGCGCAGGTTGAGCCGCAACACTTAAGGCTAAAAAATTCTACTTATTCCACTTGCATGTTAGATACTACACGTAACTGGAAATGATCCATTCATAAGTAATCGGGGGACAGAATTCCCACCTCCACTTCTCATGTTGACTCTCCAACCGAAAATTGCAGCCTACATTACTAACGGAAATCTCCGTCTTAAAGTAGATATGAACTTACGCTGTAAGTTCCTGGCCTCCACCATGAAAACCGGTGCTCCAGAAAATGCCAGCCGGTTTACCAGCAAGTGCTTGAGTTTCCCACAGATTGATAGTTGCATCAAAGAAAGCTTTACATTGGGCTGCCATTACACCGAAACGAGAAGGGAATCCAAATAGGAATCCATCAGCTTCTATCAGCTGTTCTGGCTTAATCACCGGCACATCATCTGGTTTAGGAGGAGCCTTCATCTTTTGAAGCACCACACTTGGCAGCGTTTCAGGCACCTGGACAACATTCGCCACAAGAAAATGTGATGTTACTTCCTAATAGAATAATTAAAGAAATTTGTGCACCATCTTACATAGTTTTCATTGCATATGATTCAACGATGTAACTTTATTTCTTTTATCACTTTGTCTTTATCCTTACCTCATTTCCAATAAATACAGAATTTCCCCAAAAAATACAGGATTTCCAAACTATAGTTGCATCCGGACCTTAGAAATACAGGATTTCCACAAAAATATAGTTATTAGAAGCTAATCCAAACTATAGTTGTTTCAAATGTAAACCATCTTAATAGTAAAATATTTAAAAGCACGGCATACTTTCTGAAAGAGAGTGAGACAATAAGTGGCAAGTATAAAGTCTTCCTTTTGCAATTATATCTAAAACTTGTCAAAGTTTGTCAAGATTTGGACATTGCTGCAAATAATGGCATCAGTTTCGGTTTTTCACATGAGCTTTGATCAAATTTGCAGCAAAAAGTAGGGTTCACTTGTTCAAAAACTTAGTCATTGGTGGCATTAGTTTTTTTGTGGCAATAGATATTTTTATAAAGAAACCTTAAGGCCATGAGAACCTTACCTGCCAAAGTGTTGCTTCAATTCCTTCAATCGAATTGGCTCCACGTTGTATTTCTCTAGCCATATACTCCACATGTTTATGCAGTGAGTAATAACTGAAACAAGGTTTATCCAATCCAACAGCAAACGCCTCAGCATGATCATGCTGTAGGTATTACGTGAAAAATAAGGGGAATTTGTAAATGTACTTACATTATATATATCTTGGTGATTGCCATAGTTGTATCTGAAGCAATCATTGAAGAGATATTGTTAGGAAAAACACAAGAAAGAAACAAAACACACGAACACAAAGGTTCAATGTTGTTGGTCAACGATTAGCCTACTCTGTCTACTAATATGTTTTGCAATTCTAATTAAGCTTTTCATCTACAATACCAGTTCGGGTGATAAGTCCATTCAGGTCAACCGGAATATGTCAAAACAAATAAGGAAAATGCAATACCAACTATGGCTGTTCTAGCAAATTCAAATTACCACTTCATCCACTTGGATTTTAATGTCAATTGGGCTAAAACTTTAACCTTGAATTATTTAACTTTCTGAATTTATACAAAAAAAATGTATTGTGATCATAATAAACTTTACTTCCAATAAAACCATAGTCACATTCAAAGTAAAGGGGTCTTTGGACTTGTTACTTTGATCCACGAGATTTTATTAATAAACTTATCCAATTTAATAAATTGAATTTTGATATATTTCGTGTTATATATATGAACATAAGAAAAGCACACAGAGGAAATCAATTTAATGAAAAAGTTGGAGTGATAAAAATAATGAACAAGAAGAAGAACTTACGTAAGAAAATGGAAGAAGAAGAAGAAGTGAGGTTTGTTTCGAATGTATCGATAAGTTTGCATTCTATCCACACAACATCCAATTTAACTATTAATAATCTAGAGTTAATGATTAAGGGTTTTTCGCCCTAAGGGCACACATAAGGGTGTCTCGGGAATTGAAAAAGGTAAGAATATTCTTCTTGAAAAATGGAAGAATATTCTTATTTTTCAATTCCCGAGAAGAATATTCTTACCTTTTTCAATTCCCGAGACACCCTTATATGTGCCCTTAGGGCACAAGTTAGAAAAATCCAATGATTAATCCTCGTGGAACTAATCCTTTCTCATAATCTAATAATCAAACAAGTAATCTGTCTCCGTCTCCATGGGTTTAAATATAGGTGTTTTGTATCAATGGGTTTAAATTAGGGCATTAGATAGACCTTTATTAATCTATTATATAAAACAAAGTCCTTCTAATTCATCTTCTAAATATCTTTTTAATGTTTTAACTCAATGTCAGGTTTAATCTATTAATTCTCTTTCTCTCTCATAACTTCATCATTTGATTGCACCATGTGTCATGATTTGATTGCAACATGTGTCATGACCATATTATTAGAAGGATTTTTAAGCGGACGAGTTTGAACGATTAATCATTTTTCATAAAACAAATTTTCTCACACCTTATAACTTTTCCCTTTTTAAATTACTCAAAATACCTTTAATAATAAAACTAATATTATATATGAGCTTATTTGATATCAGTATATCCCTAATAAATTAATTTACAATATCTACTCTTGAATTCATAAAATAACAACACTACCATTTTATATCCATAACCTACACCACTCAATATCTACTCTTGAATTCATAAAATAACAACACTACCATTTTATATCCATAACCTACACCACTCAATATCTACTCTTGAATTCATAATATAACTACACTGTCCTTTTGCATCAATAACCTACACACTCACATCCGACATCAGTTGCCGCCATGATCACATTGCTGCTACCACCATCGCCGCTGTATCGCGCGGATATTCGTCTAGTTACATAAATGGTCTTGTTTATTTAGAACTTAATAGACCTAATAAAAAATACTATATCATTAAATCAATCAAAATTATTCGTTTTTGACTTAATAAATAAAAAAAACTGTATTAACTTAATACGTATAGACATTATTTAACTATTCGGTCACTTTATTCATTTAATCTCTTAATAATTAAAAAATCAAACAACCTTAAAGGCCTTTTTATTTTTTTTAACTATTAAGTGACTTAATTGATAAAGTGACTTAATGAATAAATAATATTTGTATTAATTAAGTCAATACAATTGTTTTTCGTTTATTAAATAAAAAATACACATACTTTTAATAACTTTATAGATAAATGATTGAGAAAATTTCATTACATACCCCTGTGGTTTGCCATATTATCAAGTTTCACCCCTATGGTTTTTTTTTATTATTACATACCCATATGGTGACTTTTTGTATCATTACCTACCCCTCCACGTAACGTCCGTTTGTTAGTCTCCGTTAACCCTCTCATGTGCAGCGCACATGAGGGTACTTTGGTCCTTTCAACCAAATCCTTTCCTTAACCTCTATCTTCATCTTCAAGAACAACCACCATCCAGATATCTTACACATATTTCTTTCTTTCATCTACAACACTTCAACCTAATTTCAAATCATCAAAACCCAATTTAAAGATCAAAAAATTTCATCAACAATAAGATAAGCATAGTAGATAATAGACTCCCATTATGAATCGAACTTTTTGCTTGAAACCACCATCGCCGCTGTATCGCGCGGATATTCGTCTAGTTACATAAATGGTCTTGTTTATTTAGAACTTAATAGACCTAATAAAAAATACCTAATATATTAAATCAATCAAAATTATTCGTTTTTGACTTAATAAATAAAAAAAACTGTATTAACTTAATACGTATAGACATTATTTAACTATTCGGTCACTTTATTCATTTAATCTCTTAATAATTAAAAAATCAAACAACCTTAAAGGCCTTTTTATTTTTTTTAACTATTAAGTGACTTAATTGATAAAGTGACTTAATGAATAAATAATATTTGTATTAATTAAGTCAATACAATTGTTTTTCGTTTATTAAATAAAAAATACACATACTTTTAATAACTTTATAGATTTAATATTTTTTATTTTAGTCATAATATTTTTGTTAACACTTTAACAAAGTAATTTTCTTTCTAATCTCATCTTTAAAGTACTTTATTTAGGTGGAATTGGGCCTGGGGAAGGCCCACATCTTTTGTATTTTTGTAATTGGTTGTTTTTCTCGTAGGATGAGACTCGAGAGAGAATGCTATTGCTAGTTGCTAGTTGCTACTCTAGCTCGATCTAGTTTTATTAAATCCTTTCATAGTTTCAGTCTACAAGTGGTCAGCTTTGCTCTTAAATTGCTAGGAGGATATATCCAAATTAAGTAAATTGATCAGTGAGTTTAAAAAGATATCTCATAAAATCTGAAAGGTTGTATCATTTGATGTCAGAAAAATAACATCAACTTACTTTTTCAAATATCTCTTTTAAGCTATTATATAATTTAATTTCTCTCTAAACTAGTAAAATTTAAAATTACAATTTACAAGTATGTGTTACTTTCACCTCTTAAAATCGGGTTCTTATGATATAGCTTCCAAATTTGACAATATAAGGTCGTCGATTCCTTCAAAAACAAAATTCAGGTTCCTTGAGATGTATAGGACCTCAAAAAATATGAAGGTTGCTGGAAAAAGCAGATCTGAAACACAAAAAAATCGTCGGAGTAGGCACAGTCAACGGCGGAGTTGGCACAGTCAACGCCGGAATAATACATGGGGAGTAAATGGGGTATTTGATCTTATGTTTGAAATGGATGGATGAAGTGGTGTTATATGGGGATATTAATTGTGGTTCGGATTAGAAGGCTGGAGCTTGGATTTGGTTTTTGCCTCTTTTTTTCCTTCTGAAAAGAGAATCAAAGATGAAGAGTTTTGTGTATGTGTGTTTGTGGGTATAATCTTTAGTATGATGTATATCGACTGGTTAAAAAGAAGATGGTAGACTTGGTAGGTGATGTAAATCGAAAATGAGAAAATTTCATTTTTTTGTATTACCATGAATGGACGAAAATACCCTCATGTGCATTGCACATGAGATGGTTAACGGAGACTAACAAACGGACGTTACGTAGAGGGGTAGGTAATGATACAAAAAGTCACCATATGGGTATGTAATGATAAAAAAAAACAAAAAAAAAAAAAAAAAAAAAAAAAAAAAAAAAAAAAAAAAAAAAAAAAAAAAAAAAAAAAAAAAAAAAAAAAAAAAAAAAAAAAAAAAAAAAAAAAAAAAAAAAAAAAAAAAAAAAAAAAAAAAAAAAAAAAAAAAAAAAAAAAAAAAAAAAAAAAAAAAAAAAAAAAAAAAAAAAAAAAAAAAAAAAAAAAAAAAAAAAAAAAAAAAAAAAAAAAAAAAAAAAAAAAAAAAAAAAAAAAAAAAAAAAAAAAAAAAAAAAAAAAAAAAAAAAAAAAAAAAAAAAAAAAAAAAAAAAAAAAAAAAAAAAAAAAAAAAAAAAAAAAAAAAAAAAAAAAAAAAAAAAAAAAAAAAAAAAAAAAAAAAAAAAAAAAAAAAAAAAAAAAAAAAAAAAAAAAAAAAAAAAAAAAAAAAAAAAAAAAAAAAAAAAAAAAAAAAAAAAAAAAAAAAAAAAAAAAAAAAAAAAAAAAAAAAAAAAAAAAAAAAAAAAAAAAAAAAAAAAAAAAAAAAAAAAAAAAAAAAAAAAAAAAAAAAAAAAAAAAAAAAAAAAAAAAAAAAAAAAAAAAAAAAAAAAAAAAAAAAAAAAAAAAAAAAAAAAAAAAAAAAAAAAAAAAAAAAAAAAAAAAAAAAAAAAAAAAAAAAAAAAAAAAAAAAAAAAAAAAAAAAAAAAAAAAAAAAAAAAAAAAAAAAAAAAAAAAAAAAAAAAAAAAAAAAAAAAAAAAAAAAAAAAAAAAAAAAAAAAAAAAAAAAAAAAAAAAAAAAAAAAAAAAAAAAAAAAAAAAAAAAAAAAAAAAAAAAAATTTTTTTTTGAAAGGCATATAGTTATGTAATTATAATTTAGAATTTGAAGATCACATGTTATATTTCGTGTGAAGAGTGAAAGAAACTGCTCAGTGACACCTTCCGCAGGTTTTGAGCCCCAATACCTCGACGGTGTATGGGGAGGTTAAGATGTAGGCAGACCTTACCTCTACCTAAGTAGAGAGGCTGCTTTCATGTTCTACCTATAAGGTAGAAAAGGCCCTCCAATTTCGTGTGAAGAGTGAATGAGGGACTAAACAAAGACTTAAATCAACATCGAGGTTATGAGTCTGATCCAATCTGAAGCAGCCTCCTTACGTTAAATATGGATAAGGTTGTTTATATCTCATTCTCCTTATACACCATCAAAAGGAGTCTATAACATATGAAAAACGATATTATACAAGAACGATTTTTTTTATCATGAAAAATAGGGTTATTATACAAAAGATTAAAAAAATTCGTTAATTTGATTTAGGCATATATTAAATTTTTATTTTTATGAAAACGTCGCTTTAATATTTATTGAAACAAAGTTTCTGTTATTATCAAATTTAGAAAAATAAGAGGTTTTTACTATAATTTTACCTTACCTGTCCATCTGGCGAGGGGTCCTTATAAAACAAGTTTCTTTATTTTTAGGTAGAGACAAGTTTGTCGACATTTTACCCCCCTCCCCTTCATATCCCGTTTATGGAGTAAATGAGTTCTGTTGTTGTTAGTTGTAGTACTACATTTTGATAGGTGTTTTAGTTAAATGTTGTTGACTTATAGTTATGATTAATTTGATTAGATTAATTCATGAAAAGATAATTTGGTTAAATGGTTGAAAAAACATGACTATATTGATTAAATAGATTGATGAAAAAAACATACTTATATTGATAAACGAGCAATGCTAGTTTTGACAAATATCTTATAAGTTTTATTGTAAATACATGTTAGTATGTATAGTGCGAGAGAGAATAAAGAGCGATTACAAAGAATTTGTAAAAATGTTTGTCAATATAGAATTACACTTGGTAAATAAGAGCATGTTTCTCAAATTCATTTTCTTATAGGCTGTGTTTGGCAAGGAGCTTTTGAGAGCTTTTAGGAGCTTCAAGCTTCAAGCTTTTACGAAAAAGCTCCTACCCAATAAAAAGTCTTGTTTGGTTAAAGGGGCTAGAAGCTTTTGGGTTGGGTGAAAAGCCCATTTTTGAAACGCTAGTAAGACAAGCGTTTGAAAGAAGCTGGAAGCTATTAGTCAAAAAAATTACCTTAATAACCTTCCAATATTTTAGATAATCACCCACGTAAATCCTTTTCTTCTATACGGCAATGAAATCATCTAAAACCTAATAGGCGTATTCCGGTTTTCTCTTGGATCACTCCTTAAAAATTATTTCGTCAGGCCATTCATCCCTTTAGCTTTTGGTACGTACAACCTATATTGGTTTAATTTTTCAATTCAATTGTTTTTTGTGTTTGCGATTGATTGTTTTAAGTATTGTATGGATTGTTTATAAGTATATTAAATTGAATGCTAAAGAAATCAATTCAAGTAGAAGAATGACATAACTAATGAGTAATGACAATCATCGGATTTGAATAAAATTGATTATCGTTGTCATGAAGTGCTTGGTAGTATTAATCGTTTTAAATAGGGTATTGTTTTACTGGCATGGATTTATGAAATTATATGCATGTGTGCACCTTTAGCTACCTCATATGACTTTGTTTATTAATTTAAGTTTTTAGATTTCTTATTTATGAGTTGAACATCTCGTAACTATAAGTCAATTTTACACAAAATTTTGCCTGCTAATGCGTAAAGCCTACAGGACAACTTATATGCATGAGCCAATATGACTTAATTTGTTGAACTATTCTTTTAATAACCCATACAAATGGATGAACCATATATTTATGGTGTAGCTAGTTAACTCATGTTGAAATTGTGTATATATAGTTGCGAGATGGAATCTAAAAATCAAAAAGGGAAGAAAGAATCTAATAATAAAACAGGGAAGAGAGAAAATTGGCCAAAAGAAATGGTTTTGGAGTTATGTCGGTTCTTAAACAAATATATCACGAAGCATGGTCGAAATACTCCTTTCAAATGGGTTACCCTTCAGCCAGAGTTCGAAAAAATTATAAACCGTAAATTCCTCAGTGATAAAGCTTTGAAAAATAAGTATGACGGTATGAGAAAAGAGTACAATCTTTGGAAGTCGTTAAAGCACGGGGAGACTGGACTAGGTTGGAATGAAAGTACTGGTCAACTTGATTGCGATGATGAATGGTGGGCTAAAAAAATTCAGGTGACCATATTATCTAATATTTAAATATAATATAATCTTCTACTCAAAATGATAATTAACTAACTGTTCATCATTATATTGTGTAGGAAAACCAGAAATATGAAGGAATTCAAAATAATCAACCATCTAAACAACTACAAGAAGAATGGGATCTATTATATGGAGATGCGGTTGCAAGTGGGGAAAATTGTGTGGCACCCTCTATGGATCCAACTACATTCAGTGGGGTGCATGTTGAGATCCTTGATGATGAAAATGTTGAGGGACGTGACAATGAAGACGCATATCAAGTATACAATGAAACACTTGAAAGACTGGAAAAACAAGAAGCTGGCTTCTATAGTACCTTTATGGAAAAGGTCATTCGAGATGATGCATCAGCACCAAGCCCAAGTGGAGTTGCAAAAATTGTTGAGATGCCTACTAAAATAAATACTAAGCCTAAACCAGTCAATATGAAACGTAAAGGGAGAGACTCAATGGGAGCTTCAATGCTTAAAGATCATTTAACTCAAAGTAATTTGAATCAACAGCGTGTTCTTGACATGTTAGAGTCAAGTTCTTCCAAACCTAGTCAAAGTAATGAGGTTAGTGTTGAAGTTGCTGTAGGTGTGCTTAACCGTATGGTAGATGCAGGATTGATGAAGGAATATGAGGAGTTGTGGTTTTTTGCAATGGATTTGCTGGAAGATCCCGTGAAAAGAAAAATGTTTATGAGTGTGCGACATGATGAGGGTAGGGTGGCATGGCTACAACGAAAGCAAAGTCTAAGCAGCTAGTGTTTTCTTTTATGACATTTTACGAAGACATTGTTATTTCTATGTGTTTGAATTTATTTGTATTTTGATTGTTTATCGCTTTTTCCATTGGTGTTTTAGTGACATAACTATGTTGGAAGTTATTTGATATCTTTTGTTTTATACTTCATTGATGTGAGAATATTACTTATGCATTTAGATATTAAGCCATTTATGTGTTTATATGTTAACTTGATATTGAATTTGTTACCAGGGTAATTATGGATGATGAAACAAGAGAGAAGATGCACAAACTGCTTTGTTTATATTTGTTGGATTCATCATCTACAAGTGATCTAATTGCTGCACACTATTATAAGCATATATACAAGGAACCATGCATGACGTCATCTCAAACAGGGATGGCTTGGATGATGGAAGTTTTGAATGGCCATCCTATACGATGTGTAAATGCATTTAGAATGCATCCAAATGTGTTTAGGAATTTATGTGGAGAGCTTGAATCTAACTATGGATTGCAATCGAGTGATAGAATGTCAGCTTGCGAGAAGGTAGGGATATTTCTATATACATTGGCATTGGGAGTATCTAATAGGGATGTTGGAGAGCGTTTTCAACGTTCCGGTGAGACTATTAGTAGATCATTTCATGAAGTTCTAGAGGCAATAACCGGTAGATGTAAAGGTTTACAAGGTTTAGCACGCGACATTATAAGACCAAAAGATCCGACCTTTCAGACTGTACCGCCTCAAATCTTAAACGACAAAAGATACATGCCATATTTCAAGGTATTGAATTGATTATGAATACCAGCTACTTTTGTATTATGTTATTTATCTAATGTTTGAATTACATTTAGGATTGCATTGGATGTATTGATGGTACACACATAAGGGCCTGCATCCCAGAGAGTAAACAACTACCTTATATTGGTAGAAAAGGAGTACCTACTTTTAATGTGATGGCAACATGTGATTTCAATATGTGTTTCACGTTTGTATCAATCGGATGGGAAGGATCAGCGCATGACACGCGTGTGTTTCTTGACGCGACCCAAACTCGTAAATTTAACTTCCCGCACCCACCTGAAGGTAAATATACACATCTTTGAAATAATTGTTGCATGTCACTTTCAATAAATTCCAACACATTTTGTTTTTTAATCCCTTTATCAGGTAGATATTATTTGGTTGATAAAGGATATCCAGACAGAAAGGGATATCTTGTTCCATATTCCAAGACAAGATACCATCAATCTCAATTTCAAAGAGAGCCCCCGAATAATATGCAAGAAGCTTTTAACCGTTCACATTCATCTTTACGAAGTTATATTGAGAGGTCATTCGGAATTTTAAAGAAGCGATTTAAGATACTAGGTGAAATGCCCAAGTATAGTGTGCAAACACAAATTGATATTATTATGGCTACATTTGCGTTGCATAACTATATTCGTAATTCTCAATAAGACATCTTGTTTGCTACAATGGAACAATATCCAAATTACATACCACGAGATGAACTACATGATGTTAGTAACCGTGACACAAGCATTGACGGTGTATCCGGGGGAAGAAACAATGAGATGAAACAAGTTCGTAACAACATTGCTACTCTGATATGGAATGCACGTCATTAGTGATTAGTAATATTATATTATGTTTTCGAGTGTTTGTAAACGATTATGTTTTACTTTGTTAAAATGACCATGCGATATTTAATTATGAAAGAAATTATATGTATGTCTATTTTTGTCATTTTACATATATTGTAAACAGCTACAGCTACTCTGCCAAACACCTAAATTTATCTTACAGCTACAGCATCCAGCTTTTAGTTACAGCTACCAGCTTTCAGCTACCAGCTACCAGCTAACAGCTACCAGCTAGCAGCTAGTTTTACCAAACACACCCATAGGGTATATGTTAACTAGACTAGATTTTACTTTGGTATCGAATTGAACAAAATAGTGATATTGTTCTATCATTGATCAAGAATTTTGATTTTTTGACTAGTAGTATTCAATAAGATACCAATTCTGAAGGATACATTAAAAATTCTGAAGGATTTTATGTAAAATGATATTCTCAGTTTCATACATTCATCAAAAACTTGAATTAATAATTCATTACATATACGGTAGTATATGTCTAATATGACCAAAGTTTTGATTTGAATTGATACTTTCGATTTATACAGTTATAAATACACATATAAAGCTAAGAAGAAAAATAAACGTTCGAAACAGTTACGAAAATGAGTAAAACTCGGTCCAACCACACCACCATGTATCTCTCTACTTCAATAACTGAATTCACAACCATTTTGAACTTATTAAACAATCCCATGCACATTATATATATTGTATATTCATTTTTAGTGTTTTTGAACTTTGCTTGATTAATCACACAACAATTACACCAAAATGGCAGTACTAAAGTCGACCAGAATGCAAAAGAAGGTGAATTACGATGCTAAACTCAGCAAACTTCTTGATCATTATACGCAAATACTTATCGTTGGGGCGGACAATGTGGGTTCGAATCAGCTGCAACACATAAGGCAGGGATTGAGAGGTGATTCCATTGTTTTAATGGGTAAGAATACTATGATGAAAAGGACTATTAGGGTCCATGCTGAAAAGACTGGCAACAAAGATATTCTTAATCTTATTCCTCTTCTTGTGGTATGTTTTCTTTTTGTGTTAATTATGTGTTGTGATTGACCTAAATATATGTTGTTTACTTGTTTGTAACTATTTGATTTTTTTTATAATTAATTATCATTTTTGAGGTTTTGTTTGTTTGGTTGTTTTATTGATGGAATGTATTTGAAATGGGTTAGGGGAATGTTGGATTGGTGTTTACCAAAGGAGATCTCAAGGAAGTAAGTGATGTTGTTGCTAAGTACAAGGTAATTATATCTATGATTATTGATGCTTTATGTTTAATTTGGTGATCGTAATGTGTTAATTAGTCGATAGACAACGTTTTATTAGTAGGGGTGTTTGGATGACTGTCTGCACAAGGGAAAACAAAAACCCCAGTTTTTGGGTATTAAAGATTTAGCAATGACATGTTGTCACCAAGACAAATCATCTTTTATAACGTTTTGGCAATGCATAAAGTTTAACCTTAAAAATATAATTAGGTTTAGCGACAACAATCGCTGAAGGTAAATTTGACTTTGAAAGTCAAAAAGTAACTTTCTTTTGTCGTTTAGTGAACCTGTCTCCTAAACTAGTTTTTCTTGTAGCGGTTTATGGTTTAAGAAGGGTGGAAAAACCAGATAAAATTGGTCATCTTAGCTGGTACACCTTTTAAATGATCAGAACTTGTCAAATACTAGCAACGAACCTCGGGTCTAGCAATATTAGTAGCAGTTTTTACAACTCAGTTGTCACGGGTTCAAATCTTGTTGCAGTCATAGTTCGCATAGTATTAGTCTAGTTAGATCAATAGATCCTTTGAAAAATAAATTTCAAGTATAAAATGATTATAAAATTAACTTCAAGCAGTAAAGCACTATACTCTTATCGTTTTTCCTAGTCATTAGGGGTGAGATTGGGTCGGTTTTGGCCTAAAACCGAAACCCGAACCGATCCGTTCGGTTTTTAGAAAACCAAAACCGTTGGATTCGGTTTTTGTTCGGTTCGGTTTTTCGGTTTTTCGGTTCGGTTTGGATCGGTTTTCGGTTTTAGTTTCGGTTTTTTTATATATTAAAATTTTATTTACGGTTTTTGTTTATTATATTAAAATTTTAACTTTTAACTGCTAAAAAATAATATAATATAGAAACTAAATTATACGAATGTTTTTTATTAAATAACTATATATCTTTTAGGTGTTAAAACATACATTTATATTGATTTGTATACTAAAATTGTTATAATTTTATATAAAAAGAAATAGTTTTGTTGCCCGTTTTCATTTAAACATAAATTTATATTGATTTGTATACTATAAAAACAAAAGGTTTAAATATATTTAACATATTTGCCAACTATAACTAATAAATATAAATGTAATATGATATAAATATAAAATAAAATAAATATATTTGATTGGTTCGGTTCGGTTTTTGATCGGTTTTTTTGCATATGAAACCGAAACGCGAACCGATCCGTTCGGTTTTTAGAAAACGAAAACCAAACCGATCAGTTTCATTCGGTTTTCGGTTTTTGCGGTTCGGTTTTCTCGGTTTTTTTCGGTTTTCGGTTTTCCGGTTCGGTTTTTGCTCACCCCTAGTTACAATCATCTGATTTTGATTGTATATCATCACATTGTTGGGCAAAACGGCCTCGAAAAATCCCCAACAACACAGTCAATGAGAACAGTAAAAAATATGAACACAAGAATTTACGTGGAAACTCCAAAACCGGAGAAAAACCACGGGCCTCCAAAGAGAAACAGATTCCACTATATGAAAAATTATTACAATCATATAGACTAATCTCTTAAGCCTACAGCCCCAACCCAATACACTTGAAATCAATAGATCCTACACCGTAAAATAAAGACCCCGGCTTATCTTCTACACATAAGAAAGCACCCCTCTTTAGTTTACTCAGACCCCTCACAGACTTCCTTCAGTATTATTGTGACTCACAGAACCCCATTAGCACCCGGTATTATTTGTGACTTGCAACTATACCCGCTGCCCACACAAATAATACCCACTTTGCTACATGTTTTTCTTGGCTTTGCTCTCCTTTCTCTCGTCCTTGGCTACCACTCACGTTCTGCATGTCTATATATATATAGAAGCACATATACATATTACATTAGGAAACTACATGCATGAACCATGCAGCCATACGTACCAAAAGAAAACACAAACAAAAGTATGACAACAACATGTACCAACTAGGGGGCCCTTGTTAATTTTAGTTCAGACCTAAATGTCAAAGTTTAACAAACTTTCAACACACATAACTACTTTCATAATGTTAAGCTAACTATGCAGAATCCTAGCTGATTTGGAGGTTGCCTTTGTTGTTTTGAGATTTGAACATTACAAGTAATACATGTCTAACGCACACAAGATTGACAGGTTGCAGCACCTGCACGAGTGGGTCTCATTGCACCAATTGATGTTGTTGTCCCTCCCGGGAACACTGGTTTGGATCCTTCACAAACATCGTTTTTCCAGGTTCGTTCTTTCATTATCCTTAACACGTACAAGATTTTTTTTTATAAAAAAAAAAAACATTTTGGACTGAACCTATTCTTCATGTAACAAATTAATTTCCCTTTGATCACATTAGGTGCTCAACATTCCTACAAAGATTAACAAAGGAACGGTAGAAATCATAACCCCAGTAGAACTCATTATGAAGGGTGATAAGGTCGGTTCATCAGAAGCCGCACTTCTTACTAAACTTGGGAGGAAACCTTTTTCATATGGGCTCATTGTTCAATCTGTTTATGAAAACGGGTCAGTGTTCAGCCCAGAAGTGCTTGACCTCACAGAAGACGATCTTGCTGAAAAGTTCGCTAATGGGCTTTCTGAAGTTGCTGCATTTTCATTAGCCATTAACTACCCTTCATTAGCTGCAGCCCCACATTTGATCATTAATAGCTATAAAAACTTACTATCTTTGGCTGTAGCTACTGAGTATTCATTTAAATACGCCGAAAAAGTTAAGGACTATTTGAAGGTCAGTAATCTTTCTTTCTTTCAATCATTTTAAATCTTACAAATTCGGTACCCTTATGTGTTTTAAGGTTAGATTTAGATATATGGCATTGTTAAATGGCAGGATCCAAGCAAATTTGAAGTTGCGGCCGCACCAGTTTCTGCTGGCGGATCTAATGCACCTGCAGCGGCTGCTGAAAAGGAACAGAAGAAGGAAGAGCCAGAAGAATCATCTGAAGAGGAAGGGGGTCTAATGGGCTTGTTTGATTGATTTTAATAAAATAGGATTTTTGAATTTTTGGTATCCATTTAATCTCTAGTAGTTGTTTCTATCAAATTTGGACCTTATTGGAGTTTCAAAGTTAGATCTATGGTACTACATATGCAATAATAAGCGGTTTTTCTATATTTTTGCTTGATATTGTTAATGTTACAGCTAGGGTTGTTAGATAAACATGTTGAAACAAAACAAACGACTATCTATTGAAGAAAAAGTCTGCAATGTGAATCGCCTTTGATTCAAGAAACAACCGTCTATATGTTTGGTTGTACTGAATGGAATAATAAAGGAATTGAATAAACGTGGTAATGGAATGAAGATCGTAATGGAATTAGTTATTACCATTCCTTATCCTGTTTGGTTGTTAAACTCAAATGGAATGGAATTAATGGAAAAAAGACCAAAATACTCATAAATAAACAAAACGGTTTTGTTTACTATAGAATAATAACACAATATAAATTTTTTTACTTTTTGAGTTGAAGTTTCATACACTACGTTAGACATGTAAATTAAAAAAATGTGATTATTAAATATGCAAGATGTATTATAAACAATGTAATTTTTATGATTATATATCAATTGAGATTTTGTAGGCGTAATATATGCCAACCGTTTTTAGCTTGAGGGCATTATAGTAAATTTCTCCATAATAAGAATGGAATGGGAAAAAATGAGGTAAGGCTATTGAATGAAAATGGCAGTTAGAGTGGGAATGTGATTCGTGGTGTAATACCTCATTCCTTTCCAAAATTCAAAACAAAAACAATTTTATATTCCATTGAAATTGAGTATTCCATTCCTGCCTTAATTACCGCATACCAAACATACCAGAAATGCTATGCTTACACACAAGACTACCTCTCTTCCCGAAAGCTTCGCGGGGACTACTTTACGATGACGGACGACCGCCCGTAGGGGGTTTACTGCACAAGGCCCATAAGTTTTTGGATTCTTTCATAAGGCGTTAATTACTCTGTTAAGCATAGTTTTGTCAACTTTTTTCCATATCACATAAAAGTTATCATCAATGTATCTTAAAATGTTATGGTTAATTAAACAAATTCAAACCTTTACCAAATTATTATAATTATAGCATTACAAGAAGTATTTGTACAACATTTGTTGAAATTCGGCAATTAAATTACAGCCCATTAACCAATGTCCAATATATGCCAACCTTTTGGTCAGCCCAAAAAGTTATTTCCTAAACTACCTAAACCATGCCAATGCAATAGTTTTGAGGGTCCGTTCAGATTAGGGCAGAAACTGTATTGGGACGATTTACATCTTTTTCACTATTGGGATTTAGTATATACTCGTATCTTTTTTCAAAGTTAAAGAAAGAGAAAAGAAAAAAACAAGTTTATTTTGTTAAGTCGGTAAAACATAGAGGGTTAAATCAGTTGAAAAGACGTTAAATAAAGAAAATTAACCATTAGATGATTCGATCTTCACACCCAGCAAAATAGATATAGATATTTTTCATATAATCCTATCTACCTTCGGGGGTGGACTCAGACGGTTTACATCACAATTTTCTCATAACTCGTGAAACACGGAATTAAGTAACATTGATTTTTCTTTCTGTCGGTTTAGTTATTTTTCCTCAAAATTAGATAACGGGATGTTATATTTATATCATTCACTGGGACTTTTATCATCATTTAATTTGATATAACAGTCAAAACTGGTACGATGTATAAGTGTAACTAAAGTTTTATTTAAGTGTATAACTAAAGTTTTATTCTATATTTCAGATTACCTATTGTATAAAAGAAATGTAAAAAGGGAGATTATATTATTATTACTTCATTGTAAAATAACTATATACAAGTGATTATTTCTGACGGAATTTCATTCTTGAACCGGTAGACCCTCGATCCGTCCCAATTTTTTAAATTTTCAAAGTCTTTCATTTTAAAACTTGACCTTAAATGTTTTTGTTTGCGTTATATAATAATTGATGAAAGTTATATAAAGTGATTGAGTTTTAAATATGTTTTTTATTGGTATCATTTTTTATCAACTATTATATAACAAAAAAAAAAAATCTAAGGTCAAAGTTGAAAAATAAAAACTTTAAAAATTCAAAACATGACACGTTTAATGTGATGGAGAAAGTATCTAGCTAATTTGTGTATAGAAACTATATATGATCTATCTTAATGTATGCCTTTTTATTTATCGAATATTTGATTGGTAGAAATTAATTAGAAAAGTGGAAAATAGTCCTCAAGTTGTCGTGATAAATACTTTCACGGTGATGGTGGCCGGCTCCACTCTGTAAAATGGTTGCATGTGTGAGAATACGACTTCTCTATTCAACACATTATAATTATACGAAATTAAATTCGTCTTCATACGTCTTAATTATAAATAGACTAATTTGATGTGTTTCTTGTTTATATTTTTGGTCTAAAATTTCGACGGCCTTGGTCTTTCGACTAATTTGATCATGTGGATTGTTATGTTAAACTTGACAATGACCATTATGGCTTGATAGTAGATATTTTTAACTTATATATGGCCTAAGAAAATAGTCTATTTTGCAAGCTGTTAGAAATTTGAAGTATACAAATTATACTTTGTTTCTCTATACGAATAATAATATCTATTGTACGATCTAATGTAAGTGGTCTACGTGATTGTCGTCCAATTAAGATATGCCACGTCAAGGATCATTGCAGCAGAGAAGAATTATGGACCAATTGTTATGTGAATATGAATAATAACATTACAATATCCTATATGGTCATCTTGTTACGGTTAGGATAGTTTCCTTTTTAGAAATTTTCATATGTTTACCTATGTGTCATTTTCAGTTTTTCACCATATAAATAATTTATTTTGTATTCCCAAATAGAATTAAGAGTAAATTACATTTTTCGTCCCTGAACTTGGCTCGTTTTGCACTTTTCGTTCTTAAAGTGAAAAAATAGCACTTTTCGTCCCTGAACTTGACACTTTTTTCACTTTTCGTCCCCGCGATAACGGCTGTTAGTTTTTCTCCGTTAAAGTTGCAACGTTCGTTAGTTTTTTTGTTCACTTTTCGTCCTTTCCATTTTTTTCACTTTATTTTCATTTTGATAATTTCATAACTGCCCAGCGATGTAGAAATCGTAAAGGAGTAGGCAACGAATCTCAAAAGAAACTATTGAATGAGTAGAGTCAGTATCAAATAATACAAAGAAAGCACGAAACTCTATGAACACATCGAACAAAACATTAAATAAAAGTACAATTAACACGATTAATAAATAAAATCAAACACATAATATGTCATCTCTACCAATGTACTAAAATACGATTGAGGTTTTCTTTAGGTGACACATGACACTATATTTAAACGACGCATGTGTAACAACTGTCAAAAATCCGGGTAAAATTAAAAATTTAATTAAATTAATATGTTCTGTAACATTCTAAAAGAACAAACTAAATAATTAAATTCTTTTATATAATATATTCAAATATTTAACGTGCGTGAAATTTATTTTTCACAAAAATATTTTGAAATAACTTATTAAATAATAAGAAGTAAAAATATTTATTTTACGACTTACAGAAAATTTATGGACATCTAAATATACAATTACGAATCAACAATACATCTTTACTTTATAAATTTGATAAAAGACGACTAACAAAGGATACAAAAATCATAAGGTATTATGTCTAAAGCCTTAGTAGGATCACATTTAAAGTTTGACAATATAACGTCAACTATTTAGATTAAATTACGGGTTAAACATTTAGCAAACAATGACTATTACATAAATAAATAATAATAAAGCCAAGTGATCCGTGATTTTCTCTCGAATAATTCTAAGCTTTTGTTTCTTCCTTTTGGCTTAAATGAACCACTACAATCAAAGTGATCCGTGATTTAATTTGGACAAAATTCTTCGTCTGTTTTTTCTTTTGATTTCGACACCCAACCCCACTTGCTCTTTTCTTTTGGTTTCTTCCCCTTTTATTCTTATAAGTATATATTATATATATAGTAGACATAGATACTGATATTTGAGGCATGATTTTCTCCCATCACCTTTCTTCTTCTCTTGTTTCTCTCCCTCTTGAACAAAAGCACGTAAGATATAGATATAGAAGTTGATACATGAAACAACACCACGACCCTTCACTTCATTTAGACACCACCTTTATATATAACCAACACAGCCGACCAGTTATACCACGAACACCACCACTACCATCGAACTACCGCAACTGCTGCTTGTTGCAACCACCACCACGTACAACTACTGCTGCCTTTCGTTTTATGCTACTGCCATCGAGCAACCATCACCATCATCATCGAACCTTGCTACTGTTGTTGCTCGTTACTACTGCTGCTCGACATTGTTGCTGCTCGCTGCTTATCACCGTCGACCACCACTCTACTATTTTCTCCTCCCTTCTCTTTTCTCTCGTCTCCAACGAGCCACCACTATATCATTCGATCACCACCATCCTCAATACCACATCATGAGCCACCTTTCCACCATGCACCACGACCACCCTTTAACATCACTATCTAGACATGCATAAAGATACACGTATAGATATATATTCATCATCACCAAACCTCACTGCTGCTCGAACCACCTTCTTTTCCTTTATGAAACGGCTGAACTACAACCACCTCTGTTGCTTGCTTGTTATTACTTTCGATCCTCATCACCATGAACTGCTAAATACCACCCCACTGTAAGTATGCGTAGTGTATACGATTATATATATATATATGTACGTGTATATATAA
This sequence comes from Erigeron breviscapus, assembly GCA_034093135.1. NCBI lineage: Eukaryota > Viridiplantae > Streptophyta > Magnoliopsida > Asterales > Asteraceae > Erigeron > Erigeron breviscapus. Next base: position 74,962,084 of record CM067172.1, on the reverse strand, counting down.
ATATAAAGATATATAAAAGATTTATATAAAGTAAGTATATATATAAATATATACTTAAAACTACCATTAACGATTGTTATAAAAACTGTTACAAAACAAGTTCATTTTCTAATGACCGTTAAACACCGTTAGATTTTCTGACAGTTTCAGTCCTAAACCGTTAAACTGTTGACAGTTTTAGTCCTTGCCCGTCAGTTTCTTATTAAACTAATGACTCTTTTAAAGACAACTATAAAATGGATTAATTATAACATTAAACTGTGTATATTGCAGAACTGTTAATTTCCAAGACATCAGGGACTGAAACTGTAATTCAAAAATATGATAACCACAATTGAATGATAAATATAAAACAAATAAAACATTAGTATAATTATTAAATGAATTATACTCTCTATGCTTTAGGTTAACGAATTCAGGAAGGTTATTTGTGACATATACCTTCTACCACCAGCTAATGTGAGTCTTCATACTCCCCTTTTCAGTTATTTATACATTTATTTGGGGACTGAGATACATGCAATAAAACTACTTGTTATACTTATATGTATATTTTTAAAGTTATATACTTATATGCATATTTACAAATTTATATATTATATTATATATTTTGTAACTCCACTCTATTTTACCTTTGGGGTGAAATACAAACTCTTTACTGTTATGATGAACACAAGTATTTTCAGAAATGTATATATGGTTGATTCTAAGTTGCTCTGTTCACTCAAAGTCCTCACTATCATGAACGATTAATTATGGAAACATAAACGTGGGTATATTAAATAGTACTATTGGGGTAGGCACCCCCATCCGTGTTGGTCATACCAACTGGATACGGATGCATTATATTTGGAAAACTTAGGGTACCCTGAACAAGGTACCTACTCTGGAGGCAAATAAACACACACTTGTCTAGTTTCGGTTCATGAGCTTAGAACTTGATGTATACAGTATCTACTCTTATATTCTATTTGATCCATTGTGTGATCAAATAGTTACTTTAAATCTTGTGGTTCATACTCTATATTTTTATTAAAAATCTATGATACTCTTTGCTTTATATTGTATCATAACTACTTGACATTGCGGTAAGACAATGATCACACTGAACTCCGGTATTTTGAGAAACTATAATTTCTATATGAAAAACTTATGGAACTCACCAACTTTATGTTGACGTATTTTAGCATGTATTCTCAGGTAACTAGACGATACTCTATACATGGGACATTTTTCCGCTACATACAACATACTGGACCATGGCCTACCCTCAGACTCTAGTAAAGACAAGTCAATTTGCTAAAGTCTCTGTCTACTGTTTAATATTGTTTAATATTAAATAAATGTTTTCAAGAATAATATCTTTCATAAATTGTAATATAAATTGTGAACAATGTTTTTATATAAATGTATTTTAAAAACGACAACGTTCTGTGTCGTTCAGTATATCTTGTGTTGTGAATCCATGTACGTCATACCCCGGATAGGGCGGGTGTGACAGCATGTATCTTTTAGGCTATACTTAATTAAACTTTTTTTTTCCTTTCAAAATAGCATTAATAAACAATAAATATTCATACTTTTAGTATTATTAAAAGTAGTATTATATTTATTATGATCATATCTAATTAAACATATATATGTAAATTATTTAACATTTTTGATTATTGAACTTTACAAATCATCAAACCAACCCATAATTATACTATAATGTTTTTGTTAAGTATATTGTGCTATCTAACTTGCGATAAATATATTTTAGTAAGTATAAATATAAAAAAAATGTAATGTCTCTTGCTCTTTTTTTAAATACGGTTTATACACCATTGTACAGTTATGAAATTATCAAAATGAAAATAAAGTGGAAAAAAATGGAAAGGACGAAAAGTGAACAAAAAACTAACGAACGTTCCAACTTTAACGAAGAAAAACTAACAGCCGTTATCGCAGGGACGAAAAGTGAAAAAAGTGCCAAGTTCAAGGACGAAAAGTGCTATTTTTTCACTTTAAGGACGAAAAGTGCAAAACGTGCCAAGTTCAGGGACGAAAAATGTAATTTACTCTAGAATTAATTTAAGTTAAAAGAAACACTTCTTTTTATATTTTAACTAATCTATACTATCATATATATATAAATTATAGACCCTATATTGAAATATCACATTATTTTGATATGTGAAATGATCAATATACCATCTTACCTATGTACGCAATTTATCCATACACTTAAAACACATACACTATTCATTTGCATCTATTACCTTCACTACTCTCGGCCGCTCCTGTTGCTGCTGCCGCCACCACCACCATCAGTCGCCGCCACCACGACACTACATCACCACCATTTCCACCTCAACATTGCACGGTACCCCGCTAATAATATTATATAATTAAATGTTTAATTGCATTAAATGACTTCAAAAGATATTAGTTGGGACTCATTTCAAATATTTTAATTGACTTTTTATTGTAAAAAAGGGTATTCGTGCAATGCAGTGGTGGTTGTGGGTGACAGCGGTGGAGGTGACGGGTGGTGGCGACAGCGGTAGCGATGTGATTATTAATGTAAAGGGGAGATATAGTTATTTTAAGGTTTGATGTATGTATGTTTTAAATAATTTCATTAATAGTATTATAGGTTTATTAGGAGAAGCTATTTAAATTATTAGTGAATAAATGAGAGATTTTATTTATATATTTTAAAAGATGAAAATTGAAAAAAAGAGAGAATAGATTAATTTGTTTTATATGATAGTTAAGAGAATAGCCAATGAGAATATGTAAAATAAAAACTCATGCAACATTGGACATTAAATGGTTCATCATTAGATATACAAACACAGTCACCTTTATCTGTAACGAAGAGCAATACTACTCGTAAACTATGCGTCAAGTCGTCAACCTTATACAACATGCATCCCACAAACCTCCGTTATCAACAATCATATCACAATTCACAAGTACAAATGTAATCAAACAAGATTAAAAACTTCTTTTAATTAGACCCTAGTTAACATTGGTTCAATTTTATTTGACCGTTTTTGAGACTCTAGTTTACATATACTAGTCGCGCTTACTAAATATAATGCTAATATTGATACTCTTTACAGAAAAAAAATATTCCTATTATATTGAAACATCAAATTTATGGGACGATAACAGAATTGGAGAAATGAGATTTGAAGATAAGAAAACTGGCGTGGGTTGGTGTTTGCTTGTCCAAGTCCAACTAAATTATAGCTTTATTTATTTCAAACACTGTTTTTTTAAATTTAATTTCCAAACAGACAAACAATATTGTTTTCTGATATATACTACTCCAAATTATAGTTTCATTTTCATCATCACTCGCTATCAATTTCAATCCTTTTGTTTTCCGTTTTTATTTATCTTAATTTATTCTGCTTTTCATAAATCGATCATATACTCCATACCATACCATATTATATACTATATGTAGATTTGTATTATACTAAATTACTAACTATAAATAAAATAATACAAAATAAAAAAACAAATATTCTTGCTCCTATCTAGTAATTTTTTGTTTTCTTCGACTTTTTAATATAACGAAAACCTTTTGACATATATTCATGAAGGTCTTATCTATCGATAATAAATTCATATTGACCACGTTCCTTTGTCAACAAATATCTTTAACTTTTGTTGCGAGTCACAATACATTCAAATATTTGTTTGTATAGAGAATAAAAAATATATAAATCCTAAATATACGAACCTACAGTACTGCTAATTAATTAGTGGCGAGGCAATGCAACGTTAAAAAAGTGTTAAGAGTAATGACCGTCATTTACAAACAAAATCCAACGGAATCAAACACATAGGGTTGTCAACGAATGATGTCGAAAATGAATTGTAGAAAAGAAATTGTAGAATTCAACTTGGGTGTCTAACAGTCGCACATTCCCTTCGCTCTTTGGTAAAGAGAAAAACGAGTATGAGACTGTTAGACACCCAACTTAATTAGGTGAAAACCCCCTTACATTGCTAACTTTTTGATATTTTTAATAAATGATTGGACCCCTATGTTTTTTTATATATTAAAATTGATATGTGAGAGATTTTTCAACCAACTTAAGTAGCGCCTAACAGTCTCACATTCACTTTGGTAAAATAGATGGTTGTATATATTTTAAAAGTAAGAAGTATACTACTCAGTTTTCTAAGTGTTTATTGTACATTGTACAAAGTCATCAAGTTCACGGAAACAACACTAGTCATAAACCATAATTTTCTTGCAATAAAATTGTTTTCCTGTATTTCGGTTACCTAAAAAGTTTAAGATCCTCGAACGTTGATATAATACATATGATAATAGTACAATTGCACTTAATCACATACTAGGGCATGTTTGATTTCCTGATGTATTGTAAGAAATGAAACATGTCAAAAAAATTTAAAGAATAATTTTATTTTTTGGAAGATTAAAAAAGCGAATGAATAAAAATCTTCCCATTATTCCAAAGAATGACGATATAATTAAATAAAAATAATGTTTATAGCCCTACGGAATGAAGTTTTATTATTATTTGACATCTTAAAATACTAAATAATAGAATTCAAATTTCAATTATATCAGCGACTTTATAAATTAACCTCAAAGTGATTGGTTACAATTTATGTCTATAAACAAAACAAACAATTTTATTTGATGGAACCTAAGAGCATTCACAATGGTTATTTTTTAAAAACTTTTTTATCAAAGACTTATTACAAAAAAGCTTTTCATAAAGCTTTTCCTCCAATGGTAAAACATCAAAAAAAAGTCTTTGAAACATTTTTAGTAATATAGTTTAGAAGAAAAAGAGTGTTTGTCTCCTCAAATGACTTGAAATTCATCAAATCATTGTATAAAAAGTCTTTACTCCAATAGATCAAAGCTTTTTTTAAAACTTAATGTAATAGTAAAAAACTTTTATTAACCTCTCCATTGAAGATGCTCCTAAAGTCATATATGTTGGGAACAATCCTCGAAATTTGGCTTTAAAGTGAACCATATATGTTGTGACTCCTAGAGTCAACTTTGGCAGGTCAACTAACACCGCAAAACCAATAAAGGATGAGAAGTCGAGTCGGGTCGGGCAAGTTTCACGATGACTCGATGAGTTGTGTAATAAAAAGGTAGATGGATCGGTGCAAACACATGGGGCATGAGGAATGTGAGACCCGAAATAGTTGATCTGGATACACGTGAATCCAACAACCACTACATCTCCCCATGCTCGATCCAAGTGGTTCATTATCTACATCTTTTGCCCCTTCACTTTCAACCATTGCTTCTCATGGTTCTTGAATATCAACACCATAGTATATGATCACAAAATGCAAATTAACTTTTTTTTTAAAATAAAAACTAGCATGGTACCCGTGCAATGCGGCGACGGTGGCGGGAACGACGGTCAAGTGGTGTCGGTGACGGTATTATTGGTGGTGGTGATGTCAAGTGGTGTAGGTTGATGTAAAAGTGATAGTGGAATATTTTAGAAGATAAAGGCTTAAAGTGTTAATTATTAAAATAAAGGTTTAGAGTGTAAATTAATTCATTAAGGGCAAATTTGGTAATTTATAAAAACTCTTTCCATAGTGGGTATTTATTAATGGTAATTTAATACTTTTGTATCTAACCATTTTCTAACACTTTCTAAAAATAGGGGGTTGATAATTATTATAAAGGAGTATAGATGAGAAAAAACATAAATGAGTATCGAGTTTGAACTCGAGCCCGAACAAGAAGTACATATCTGAGCTCGAGCTGGAATGGAGTTTTTAATAGTTATTCAAGCTCGAACCTAAGAATTTATTACTTGACAGCTTATTTTGTATTACAGTAACTTTTTTTTCTTTTTATGTAGATACAATAAAAAAATGAAAGAAAGCTAAAACAACTGCCCAATATATAACTCAAACCAATTCAACCACCCAGTGAACTCAAAGATATGCATAATTTTTTTGCATATATCTTTTCATTTACAAATTCAAGTATATACATAGTATTTATGCAAACCATCAAAGAATATGTGGAGAAAAATTACAAACAAAAAATTTCCTTTTTTTTAACACATGTAGATTTCATCGTACATTGTCACCTTCTCATTCACGAATTCGAATATGTATGAAAAAAATTTCAAGTGAAAGAATGATTCTATGTAAAGTTGATAAAAAGATATATTTAGCGATTTTTCCAATTAAAATGTACAAACAACATTTTTGGTTCCAAAAAGAATTACATTAGTGTTTGAGTCCATCATGAGTTTATTTTGTGGTAAGAATAGATGATTTTTAGTCCCTACCAAATCAATAATGTGTGTCTACAATAGTTAGTGATATCCTAGCTAATGTTTTTTTAGCTTTAAAACCTTGAAATAAATTATTCAAGATACGTTGAAGCCATCTTGAAAAGGAAATTTCATATTATATCTTCTTAAACCATACAAATGTTTTTTTATAAACGGCAAGATTATATATTATTATAAACAACGATCAACTGGCAAGATAAGTGTTTATAAACCCTACACATATGCTTATAAACCTATGATTGTGTTGTCCAAAACATGTAAATGAGTGTGTAAATTGGTATCATTAGTAATTCGTTTTTCTTTCAAATATACAAAGTCTCTACCCATACAAATGAAGATGCTCAAACGTACTCTTTTTTTATTTAATCAAAATGTAGATTGGCAGGAACACCTTAATCCCGTGTATCATTTGGTATCCATCGTCCCTCCCATGTAAAGGTATGATGCCTGCGAAATGTCTCCACATGATACCCACAAAATAGTTGGGAGAACCGTCTGAGACTAAGTTCGAACCCGCAACCTCTCGGTCTATACATATGGGCCCAAGCTTCTAAGGCAGCAAGGTGGCCACTGGGCAAATTTTTAACTTTAAGCAAAAATTTTAATTTTAATTTGTTCCGTCAGTATGCAGTAGAACATTGACTTTCACACTGATATATTATTTTGAAATTTTTATTTCTTACCTTCTAATTTTTAATCTTAAACTATAATGTTATCATTGGGATTAATCACTGGCTAACCAATGTACTTTTTCTTTTGTACATGGTTGCCCAATTTACCTTTTTATTGATGTGTATCACCCACAAACTTGTAAATTTTGTACATGGTTGACCAAAACTACCTGCTATAGCCGGTTACACTCTATTGAGCTGGCATGTAAACCTAGCTGGCCATGACGTGGCAGCTTACCTGTTAAATGTACTTTTTCTTTTGTACATGGTTGCCCAATTTACCTTTTTATTGATGTGTATCACCCACAAACTTGTAAATTTTGTACATGGTTGACCAAAACTACCTGCTATAGCCGGTTACACTCTATTGAGCTGGCATGTAAACCTAGCTGGCCATGACGTGGCAGCTTACCTGTTAAATGTACTTTTTCTTTTGTACATGGTTGCCCAATTTACCTTTTTATTGATGTGTATCACCCACAAACTTGTAAATTTTGTACATGGTTGACCAAAAACACATGTTATAGCCGTTAAATTAATAATATGGATATTAGGTGTGCATTATACATGATTGACCAAAACTTTTTATTATTATTTAAATTAATAATATGAATATTAGGTGTTATGTATTATACTATGACATAGATCCTAATAAATTAACATTTTTCACCAAATACAGACGTGGTCTTGTGTTTTTTTAAATCAAACCACCAATAGATGAAACGGACGTGGTTGGCTGTTTTATCCCGGTGATGAAACAAACGGCCGGATGAAACGGTCAACCACGTTTGTTTCATCCTATGGTTGTTGATTTAATAAAGATGAGACCACGTCTGTATTTGGTGAAAAATGTTGGATTGATTAGGTTCTATGTCATTAGTATAATACAAACTTAATATCCTTATTATTAATGTTAATAACAAGAAAAACATTTTCACCAGTTCTACCGACTATAACAGATGCTTTTGGTCAATTATGTACAAAATTTACATGTTTGTAGATGATACACATCAATAAAAAAGTAAATTGGGCAACCATGTACAAAAGAAAAGTACATTTAATAGGTAAGCTGCCACATCATGACCAGCTAGGTTGCTACGTCAGCTCAATGGAGTGTAACTGGCTATAGCATGTAATTTTGGTCAACCATGTACAAAATTTACAAGTTTGTGGGTGATACACATCAATATTCGAGTTTATTGGGCAATCATGTACAAAATGAAAAATACATTGGTTATCCAGTGATTAATCCCTTATTCTTAATATTAACATTTTACTAAATCTTCCAGAACATAATTTGAGTTTTTGTGCATTTTGACAACACCTAGCTTGTTATCAACTTTCCATAACTACAATTTGAGAAGATGTATAAATATAAAAAGTGGGGTGGGGTGACATGAAATGGTCATGAATTCATTATAGTTGAAAATTCATGTAGTCCAATGAAAACTGAAAATTACACAAACAAAACTTAAGGTGTAACATCCCAAACGTTTTATGTTTGACTAAATTATAACATAGATCCAGTTTTCGCTTATCAGTTTATGTACGTACGGTTGAAATTTGTTTATTGTCAGACTATCATTTACATAGATACAAATACAATAATAATAATAATAATAATAATAATAATAAATAAATACACTAAAATATATACGATGTGACATATTCATGTGTAGGTATCCCAAGATTTTTTATGTGAAAAAGAATCTCCCGTGTGTAACGAGAGACATATATAACAACCTCGCACCTCTTTTCCTCTAGCCAAGTGAAGTCCATTCCGTCGTACTTCACCGGAAAACACCAACTTTCGGCATAAACTCCGGTGTCACATAGACCAATATATATATAGGTTAGTAGATCTATATAAGTTCCAATTGTATCTTTTAAATCTTTGTGTGGATTAGTGATATATTCTCATTGGTTTCTGTTATATGATCCGTTTTTAATGCTGAAAATAATGTGTACATATGTATACATGTTTATATGTGTTACAATGATTATTTTTTTTGAGATTTGTTATAGATTTATACTATAATTGACTTTTTATTAATTTTTTGCTTTATTTTTACTCTTTGCAGGTTTGAAGGAAAGTGTGGACACTTTTCATTATTGGATCTATAAGCTTTGTATCTTATTAGAATCTTGATCATAATCTCAATTTAATAAATTTTCTTATTTTCTAAAACTATGAGAACTAAAATGATGAACAAATATTTTGATGTTTCACAACATTCTATTCCACATTCCCCTTGTTCTTCTTCATGTTCACAAACACTTGCATCAATTGTGTCTACAAGACGTCGAGGTTTGACTTACTTAGCTCTTGCATATCGGCATGCTCACCGGTCAGCGGTATTTGGGACTAAGTTGACTAGTTTGGAGTCACTGAGAAAGCATCGACCGATAAAACGGGCTGTTTCTGCTAGCTTAGATGCAGAGTTTTCGGATGAAGAATTGTCGAAAAAGATTCAAGAATTGGCTCTTCAGTTTCAGGTTAGCATATAATTTCCTAGTTTTGTATTGCATTTGTTAGAATACATTGAGGGTTTGATACTGCTTATTAGGATTACTTATAGCGTTTAGTTTCAACTTTCAACTGATTAAATAGTTTAATTAAGGAATTTTTTAATGATAACCCTAAAGACGGTTAATGATTTGCATAAAAAAGTTATAAGTTAATTATAAAAAGCCAGAATTTTATGATAAAATACAATAGTTTTATGTACATTTATTTGACTATATAGGATCGAAATAAGCTGTTTTTTTATTTATTAATTAAAAACAGCTTATTTCTAAAAGTTATAAGCGAATACTAAGATACGTTATAGGGTAGTTTTTTTTTTCTAAGTGTAATTAACCAATATGATCCTTTTATCCCTGTATCGATTATATGCTATTCTTTTATGCTAATGACATTTTTACATATTTGTGTGTTTTATGTATATTATAACAGGTTTCAGATGATGTTGAAAACAAAGACAATCACAACAGTCTAGAGTCGTCAAACTGGCCGGGGGATATGATTTCTGCAAATATAGAACGAAAAGCAAATAGCGTTGATTTGCCATTTTCGTTACGAATAATAAAAAAGAAGAAACAATGGCAAGAGGGATTGATAGCAGCAAGTGAATCCGCTTATTGTTCAGTGAAAAAAGCTTTTTCATCAATGGTGTTTATAATTCGAGAGCTACAAAGTTACACGCTCCAAATGAGAGAAATATTATTTTATGAAGATTTACAAGATATTCTTGTTCGAGTTCAACAAGAAATGAATGCATCTTTCGTTTGGTTATTCCAACAAGTATTTTCTCAAACCCCAACTTTGATGGTGTATGTCATGATCCTTTTAGCGAATTATAGTGTTCATTCGATGTCAAATAATTTCGCTATAGCGGCAACCCCACCCGCTGCCACGATGGAGACCGTTACGGAGCGTTATAGTGATAACACTCATACTAAATTTGAGTCTTCAACGCTAAAAACATTTTCCGCCGGTTCAGGTGGAAATGGTAAGACCACCTCAATTGGCGGAAACAATGGGGGAGGGGGGAAGTCCCGGGCAGTTGCCAGTGGGACAGAAGGTGATGGGAAGTTTGATGAGACTTTTGTCTCATCTAGCTCAATAATGAACCCGACCCGAACAAGTGAAGAGTCTGTTTCGGGTCGGGTTGGCCAGACGAGCCAGGACGAGGAATTGTGGGATTTGGTTGTGAATGAAGCTGATAAAATGCAAGGTGGGTTGGATCATGAGACATTGAAACAATTTGTGTCTCCGGTGAAAGTGGAAATTGAGGAGGAAGATGTAGAAGATTATTTTAAGACGGAAATGTTATATCAAACCGGTTTGTCACAAGAACCCGATAACCCGATGCTTCTTGCCAATTATGCTCAGTTTCTCTACCTTGTTGCACGTGATTATGATAGGTACTATACATTTTTTGGCATTTTTTATTTTACACAATACTAGTATTTATTATTTTGAGAGTATAATATTATATTTTTTTTTATATGTATAAAATAGAGATATTTAATATCATTTGAATATAATTAATTTTCAATTAGTTTCTGATATTTTAGTGTTGGTCATTCTTGGACGAGTTATGTTTTGAACTAATAAACTAATAAACAAAACTTAAGTTTGCCTAGTATTAAATTAAATTATAAAAAAATGATGTACATATGTAGTATACTGTATATATATAATAATAATAGAGTTTTGTATGTTAGTGAATGAATGAATGTAATAAATAGCAATAATAATTTTAATATGTGAAACATAAAAATATCTCGTTTGTTCTGTTTTATCATTGGCGGGGCTATGGAAATGTGTGGTAGCCTAGTAACTTAGATCTTTCTTTTTATGGTAAAAAAAGAACAAGTGTTTGATATTTATTTGTCATTTTCAATTTTGGCACCATTGACTAAAGTAATCTACATTTTGGTCCATTGATTTAACAGGGCAGAGGACTACTTCAAACGGGCTTCTAAGGTTGAACCTAAGGATGCAGAAGCACTAAACAAATACGCAAGTTTTTTGTGGCAAATACGAAAAGACTTGTGGGCTGCTGAAGAGACTTATTTGGAAGCGATATCGGCTGATCCTAACAATTCTTATTACGCTGCCAATTATGCACATTTCTTATGGAACACGGGCGGTGAAGACACTTGCTTCCCTCTTGATTCGCAAGAAAATACTTTTTCTAGCGAATTGTAAATTAACCACTGTCATTTGGAACTCGAGTTTTGCTTAGATATAGTTTGTATAAGTAACGATCTAGGCGGAAACATGAAAGTTTTAAAGTGGTGGAGTTTGAGGATTGAAATCGGAAAATTCTAATTTTGTATAATTTTGCCTTCTTGACAAAAAGGCCAAAAGTTGTAATTAAATTTTGTTGATATGAAAAGTATAAGTGAAAATGACTTAGACGAGTGAAAAGTAGAAGTATTAGCGTGAATCTTGTGCATTAAAGTCGTTTGTTTAAAGGTCAAAAGTTCTTAGAAGGGCTAAAAGTCGTTACACTGCTAAACTTCAATTATATTTTGCAAACAAAAATATATAATGTGAAGTAATATTAGTGGTGGCGGGCTGGCGGCCTTGAAGCCAAACAGAGAGAGAAAAAAAATGCCTCCAACTTTATAAACTAAATTTTTTATAAATAGTAACTCAAATTATAACAATAAAACTATATATTCTCTGTTCTTAACAAATTATAATATAATATTAGAAATATATATATATATTATTCGTGAAGCTTTCATAACATTCTTCATAGCAATTTGTTGATTAGTTTTCCAGTTTATAATATATACTTTCAAAATTTTATGCCCCTACGAATATATGTTTCGGCTGGGATCCGGGTTTGCCCCCTCTAGTCCACCCCTGAGTAGGGATGGCACCCGCGGGTAACGGGTGCGGATATCCCTTTCCCATTACAATATTCGCGGGTTTTTTATGATCCACCAATTCGCGGGTATCCACCAACGGGTAAAATTTCTTATCCATGTTCATGATCCGCGGTTATGCAAGTTCACGGATAGATCCGCGGGTTATCATTTTAAATTATAATTAGAATCAATTATTTAATATCCTTTGAATACTTAAACAGTTTCTTCAAAATTCTTCCTTTCCAAATCTTTTCATCCGTTTAATTATAAACGAAACTAAATCAATATGAAATTTGGAACTTACACAAACAAAGCTTTTCAGATACTACGCCAAATAACAATACATTAGACACTATCACATTAATATATATCACAAGTATAATATAAATTGTATATAAAATTAAATACTAATAGCATGCGGGTTTAACGCTATTTTACGGATATATCTACGGGTTTCTTACATGGGTATCGCGAGTTCGCGGTACCGATTTATCCATGACGGATATAGTATACCCATTATCCATCCGCAACCCGCAAACGGACACATATTTATACCCGTTATGTATCCACGGGTAAAATTTGTTGAAATTACCCGTCCATGACGGATGGATATCGCGGATTACTGGTTTTTTTACGCCCGTTGCCATCCCTACCCCTGAGTAAAGTTTTCCTTTTCTATAAGTTTTTTTGGGCTTCAAAAAACAACTAATCCTTACTAAATATTAAGAGTAAATTACACTTTTCGTCCCTAAACTTGGCTCGTTTTTCACTTTTCGTCCCTAAAGTTTAGAAATTACAATTTTGACCCTAAACTTGTCCAATTTTTTCAATAAACGTCCTTTTGTCTTACGGCGTTAAAAAATGGCCGTTAACGTGCGCACGTGCGAGACACGTGAGGGCACTAATGTAATTTCACCTTACACCGAGGGACGAAAAGTGAAAAAATAGCTACTTGAGGGACGAAAAGTGAAAAAATAGCTACTTGAGGGACGAAAAATGAAAAAATTGCTACTTGAGGGACGAAAAGTGAAAAAATAGCTACTTGAGGGACGAAAAGTGAAAAAATAGCTACTTGAGGGACGAAAAGTGAAAAAATAGCTACTTGAGGGACGAAAAGTGAAAAAATAGCTACTTGAGGGACGAAAAGTGAAAAAATAGCTACTTGAGGGACGAAAAGTGAAAAAATAGCTACTTGAGGGACGAAAAGTGAAAAAATAGCTACTTGAGGGACGAAAAGTGAAAAAATAGCTACTTGAGGGACGAAAAGTGAAAAAATAGCTACTTGAGGGACGAAAAGTGAAAAATAGCTACTTGAGGGACGAAAAGTGAAAAAATAGCTACTTGAGGGACGAAAAGTGAAAAATAGCTACTTGAGGGACGAAAAGTGAAAAAATAGCTACTTGAGGGACGAAAAGTGAAAAATAGCTACTTGAGGGACGAAAAGTGAAAAAATAGCTACTTGAGGGACGAAAAGTGAAAAATAGCTACTTGAGGGACGAAAAGTGAAAAAATAGCTACTTGAGGGACGAAAAGTGAAAAATAGCTACTTGAGGGACGAAAAGTGAAAAAATAGCTACTTGAGGGACGAAAAGTGAAAAATAGCTACTTGAGGGACGAAAAGTGAAAAAATAGCTACTTGAGGGACGAAAAGTGAAAAATAGCTACTTGAGGGACGAAAAGTGAAAAAATAGCTACTTGAGGGACGAAAAGTGAAAAATAGCTACTTGAGGGACGAAAAGTGAAAAAATAGCTACTTGAGGGACGAAAAGTGAAAAATAGCTACTTGAGGGACGAAAAGTGAAAAAATAGCTACTTGAGGGACGAAAAGTGAAAAATAGCTACTTGAGGGACGAAAAGTGAAAAAATAGCTACTTGAGGGACGAAAAGTGAAAAAATAGCTACTTGAGGGACGAAAAGTGAAAAAATAGCTACTTGAGGGACGAAAAGTGAAAAAATAGCTACTTGAGGGACGAAAAGTGAAAAAATAGCTACTTGAGGGACGAAAAGTGAAAAAATAGCTACTTGAGGGACGAAAAGTGAAAAAATAGCTACTTGAGGGACGAAAAGTGAAAAAATAGCTACTTGAGGGACGAAAAGTGAAAAAATAGCTACTTGAGGGACGAAAAGTGAAAAAATAGCTACTTGAGGGACGAAAAGTGAAAAAATAGCTACTTGAGGGACGAAAAGTGAAAAAATAGCTACTTGAGGGACGAAAAGTGAAAAAATAGCTACTTGAGGGACGAAAAGTGAAAAAATAGCTACTTGAGGGACGAAAAGTGAAAAAATAGCTACTTGAGGGACGAAAAGTGAAAAAATAGCTACTTGAGGGACGAAAAGTGAAAAAATAGCTACTTGAGGGACGAAAAGTGAAAAAATAGCTACTTGAGGGACGAAAAGTGAAAAAATTGCTACTTGAGGGACGAAAAGTGAAAAAATAGCTACTTGAGGGACGAAAAGTGAAAAAATAGCTACTTGAGGGACGAAAAATGAAAATTGCAATTACATGAAAAGAAGTTTTTTAGCCACTCATCTCAATTAATAAAATTCTTCCTATTACGCTATACCATAAAAAAAAAAAAATACTTAACAATCGGAATCAAATAGTCTTTTATAAGTGCAAAATTTTGTTTATTGTGAAAAGATCAAAATAAAAATCTAATTCAAATGGGAAGCAAGAACCATATGATGAGTTCATTCGATATGGACCACATGACTTTAAAAAGTTACTCCAATGTGCAAGTTACGTTTATGAGAAGAACTCATTTTACTTTCAATCTAACATACTGATGTATGAAATCTAGTTTATAAATTTATAACAAGATCTACCGTTAACTGACTACAACACACTTACGGGTAGTGTACCCGTTCGTATGTAATATAGGTAACTGGCAAGACCAGGATCGAACACAAGGACTGACTGTTGTACTAAAAGTTGTGAAAAATGTGAAACAGGTAAAGTTTGATATGTGACCGAGTTGTCACTTTGCGTTTCCGGAAGCTATGTAATTAACAAGTAGATAAAAGTACTCAACCGGCGTCAATCGAGAGCACACTAAAATAGTTTGAGTGTAAACAAATGATTAAAAAGCCATCTATGTCGAATCCGCTACGCAAGAAGTCTAGGTTGCATATGGTTTAAGCTCAAAATTCATATAAGTTGGTTATGACAATCGTGACAAGACAAAAACACATTCGGCGTGCACTCCGTTTGTAAAATCGACTCAATCACCTAATCAATACAATTTCTTGCAACAAGTGGTACCACCAACCCTGTGACAATTCCTTGCGCTAACTAGTTTACTTGATTATCTAAATAACAATTTTATCGTTGTGAAAGAAACGTGGTACCACCATCCGTTAAATCCACTTAACAAAGTAATTTCTATTAAACTTGCATCTTTACTATCATACCATGACCTAGCAAGAGTTGTTCATAGACAAACAACTAAAACAATACTTGTATTCAACTAGTACCACTATCGAAAAACACAACTATCACCAAGTACACAAGAGTAAATATAAGAAATCACTTCATTAAGATCTTGACAAAATGTTAAGTAAAACCAACTTGAATTCAAAATATTATGCAACCATAACTAATTGTTTCACTTCATCTTCATAGATGTATAGGGATTTAGCTACTCATAATGAAAAGAACTAAATTTTCGATTAAAGAAGAGAACATAATGTACCAAATATAGAGTAGAAATCCAAATCGAGGTTACAACCGAGCCACAATAAGTAACTATAGCCAAAATTAGTCTTCAAATCTTCAAATGATATTGGGGAAGTAAAAACCCTTAGAAAACCCTTCAAAAACTGCTAGAGAGAAAGAGTGGAGGCTGGAGTGTCCCAGATTAAAAATTTAGGGTTGAGTGGGTGTTTGTATTTATACCCAGGAGAGAGAAAATCCGTCAGACCAGCAATTTCTCGCGCCGCGAGCTCCATTCCTCGCGCCGCGATATCTTCCACAATTCGAACAGAGGATTGCAGAACAAAAACTCGCGCCGCGACTTTTCAACTCGCGCCGCGACTTTTCTTGATAGGTCGCGCCGCGAGAAATTCTGCTCGCGCCGCGAGGTTTGCTGGTGATCGGTGAGCGAGATCGCGACTAGGCTGGTGATCGGGATATCGGGATCGTGAACGGCTCGCGCCGCGAGGACCGAAGGTCGCGCCGCGAGTTTCTTCAGATTTCGTTCATTCTGCTTCGTTTTCGACCATGCTTCCATCGTTAGTGCATGTGGACCATTCCTAAGTCGTTTTCTACCATTTATGAGTGATGTACCTACTGTAGACCTGAAACCACTTAGCAAATACCATAAAGCCCCACAAAATATGTATAAACGGCTATAATTCGTATACAAAACGTCCAAATAAGATGTGAGAAACATGTATATATTGAGGTACATCAAACCTCCCCACACTTAAACCTTGCTTGCCCTCAAGCAAGTATGCACTTAAACCAATTCTCAATAACCCAATAAATCAAAATGTCAAAACAAAATTAGTTAAATGAGAAGTTTCCAACCAAGCGGTGTTGAATACCAAAAGCAAATGCATTTAAAAAAAACTAATGAGCAAAGTTTAAGACGAAATCAGAAAATTCGACTAATCTAGAGCAAAACCATCTTCTAGTTACAATTAGAATCCCACCTATGCTTGTGTTAACACCTCTTGAACATTTCTATCATTCCATTTGACCTTAAGCCCGTTCTTACTAAGCTTATAATCCACTAGCAAGCTTCACAATTATTATTGGCAACATAAGCAATATTCCACAATGATTACCGGTATTTTTGTCCATTTAAGCACTCACGCCCTTGGTTTTCCATAAGGTTTTCATTACGTTATACTTATGAGTCCCTCGACACAACATACTCCTACGGTCTAGAATTGCAACTCTATCCACACACTAGGTGATCATACGAAAGTGCACTTTAAGCGTCCGGCCAGCGGTTCGCTACGGATACCTAAGTATCGTTAAGAGACATACGCCAGAACTCAAGGTTGGGTTGCATATCCAGAGACCATGCTCTAAACACTAGCACATACGAGAACAAAAGGTTTTATAATTTAATACCCGTGAGTTTCTATGAGACCCGCGTAACGAACTTTCAGACAACTCATCCCAAGTTGGAAATTTTAGGTGAGTTAGGTAAAACGAAGTTACCCCAAGGACCTACTTATTCGAATCTCAAAGCCCACATTAGCACTAGACTATTGAAAAATGTTTTGCGCGCGTTCCCGCATGTGCCACCCGTTTGATGCCGAAGCACCCCAGACACCCCGATATAAAGACCCAACATAATGACTAGAGCGACAACCTATAACATAGGAATTAAGGATGGACATCCGGTGTGCAAACCATATGTTAAGTCAAATTACCACAAGCATATTTAATATATTTCAAGCGCTTTGTGCACACAATTTGCAAAATTCAAATGGAAAAACTCAAGCGGTGCCTACCAATACATCATCTAGTGAAACTATTATTCACATTTGATTCATCATTAGGGTACAATTAGCAAGCAACCTAGATTATATTGAAGTTCGGAGCAAGCCTATGACCCCTTGGAACGATGAAATGCCACAAGCACTAGAAAAGGAAAGCTAAAGGTAACTAATCTCTAGTTTTATCCTAAATTAGCAAAATTCAAGGTCCTCATTTCTCGTCTTTGCATAAAACCTATAGCCTCAAAAATTTTAAAAACATAACCAAAATGCTAGTAAAGGAAAGAAACTTCAAAATTTTTCATTTTTCCAATTTACCATCCCCCTCCCCACACTTAAGTTGTACATTGTCCTCAATGGACGAATAACTAAGGCGAATAATGGGAAAAAGGGAAAAATGCAAAATGTAGAAAGGAACAATGAAAAACCTCCGGATGAAAGCGTGAAATCACCATTGCAAAGTTGAAGCCAAAATTCAAGTGGGTGCTGAACTGACTGCCAGCATAAACCCGCTTGCTTATTCAAAATTTCCAAAAGCAATCTTCCAGAATTCGACATGCAAAACCCCAAAATTTTCACCTGACAATTACCATAAACAAAATACGAAACTAGTGCATAGTCATAGTAAAGGAAATTCAAGAAACAAGAAACACATGTCTCATCGCCTACACGGCGGAATTACAACCACATTGAATGTAAATAAAGTGCAATGTCTTAATAGTTTCAGAAAATAACAAGAAAAAGAGACAAGATCAGTCGTCCTCCATGTCATGGGAGGAAGGTACGCCATCTCCAGCATCGGGATCGGGTGGTCCGCCAAATATGCCCCTGTAAAAATCATAGCCAGGTCCCGAATAGCGCTCACCAGTAGTATGCCTATATGACCCAAATTGGGGCATATCCTGAGCTCCCCCTGTGCTGCTACTAGCACCAGCTGTGCTCGAACTCGGTCCTGCCCAACCGGGCTGGTGCTGTGGAAGCGGCTGACCTGGGTGCGGGCTGTAGAACCCGAAAGTGGTGCTGGCTGGCATGAAGATGGATGGAGGACTGTAGGCCTGAGTGGGTGGTGGTGGTGGTGGTGAGTCCGGTCGGATCCAATGGTTAATGTAGGGGGCCCAAGACTCGCACTGGTAGCCCATGCGGTTCACCTGGCTCCACATGGTCCTATTGCCGTCCATCATCATGTCCTGAGTGTCCTGGAGCTCCCGCTGATGTCCCAGGATCTCATCTAGTTTGGTTCCCCAACCTGCAAAATCATAAGCCGGGTAAGGGTTAGGCTGCTGCTCCATCTGGGGTGGTGACTCCACCCTCTGTCTCTGAGCCGGTGGCTCCTGCTCGCCATCCGAATGTAAATCTCTGGCGTTCGTACTCCTTATCAACTTTGACTTCTTCATCTCCGTAGTGTCAATCAGGGAGGTGTTCAAACAAAGAGTAATACCCGACCTACCCACGGGTGTGTCACAACCAAGCCTCTCCACCATCTGGGTCACAAAATGACCACACAAATATCTATGCTCCCGACACTTATACATGTGTCTAGCCAAAATATACGGAGCACACCCGAACCAACCAGAAGAAGGAAGCTCCTGAAACTGCCTAAGCAACCACAAATCATCAGAGGTGAGCTTATCGGTGGCATTTCCCCGATGGAGAAATGAATAGGTGATCATTTTGTGAGAATCCTCAGTCTCTTGGACCTAATGTCGACACCTTGCTGACCCCCGAATAAAACCTGTCTTTTCCCGAAATGCTCATCCAATATGCATCAAATGTCCAATCGTCCTCAAAATATGAGATAGCAAATTGACTCCTGTTTATAAACGGATATACCTCCCCATTCTCAAACTCCTGAATCTGGAACATTCCACATAAGTATCCAAACTCGGTGACCGTACAATGGCGCTGCTTACCTCCCAATCTAAAATGAATTACCCGATCCTCTATAGGATCCTGGATGGGTAAGTCTTGCACCTGCAGAGTGGCGTAGAACTCTTGACACCATTCCTTCACCACCTCCTTTCTTAATTGAAAATTTCTATTCCACATTGGAATACGTATCAACCGATCAGCCCTTTCATCCATAAACTCAGTTAAAAACCTCTGTTCAAAATAACCCAAGAGATCCGCCTCTCGAATCATCTCCCAATCCATGGTTCGGGGAGCGACCAAAACATAATCCTGGATTTCACACAACTGGTTCAAGTAAGCTTGTCGCTCCCCTTTTGGAGCATTCGGGAACTTAAGCCATGGATGGGTTGTGGGTTTCAGTGACCTAACCATGCTGCTCTGTCTTGCAGACGGTGCCCTGTAGGATTCATCCACGTAGTCGAACTCATAATCCTGTGGCCACACATTGCCCTCATATCTTGTGGTCCCTGTTGTCTCTGGCCAGTAGAACCTCGCGCCGCGAGTAGGGTCTCGCGCCGCGACCTACCTGGAGTACTCGCGCCGCGAGTCATTAACCTCGTGCCCGCGAGAAAAGTTTCTGACCTCGACATCACCTAGTCTCGCGCCGCGAGTAAATATTATCGCGCCGCGACCTTCCCTTTTTATCGCGCCGCGAGAAAAACCTCTGACCTCCCTGCAAGCAAAATCGCGCCGCGAGGAACTAAGCTCGCGCCGGGAGCTTGTACCTGGTTCTCCAATTCCGAACTTTTCAACACACATTTTCTTTCATCGGTTCGACCTGACCGACTTATCACCTGTAAATCTCAACAAAAACACATAAAATAGAAAGAAAAGTACTGAAAACAATAAAAATAATGAACACACACGGGTTGCCTCCCGAGAAGCGCTTTATTTATTTACGAGTCATTAGCTTGACTCGAGCAAACCTCATTTTCAAACAAAAAGCTGAAGCTTCTCGACAAAAGCCCCCTCCCCGACTTCTTCTTCATGGTAGAGCTTTAACCGATGTCCATTTACAATGAACGAGCTCCCATCCTCTCTAAACAACTCAACATATCCCGAAGGATATACATGCTTGATGACGAACGGTCCATTCCACCTCGATGTAAGCTTTGGTTGGTGGGTTTTGAACTTGGAGAGAAACAACAACACTTTATCTCCTACTTTAAAGTCCTTTCTCTTGAGCTTTTTGTCGTGCCAAACTTTTGTCTTTTCTTTGTACAATAACGAGTTGTCGTAAGCACCATGTCTAAGCTCATCAAGCTCATGGAGTTGAAGCATTCTCGTTTCTCCGGCTTCAATCAAGTCCATGTTGCAATGTTTCAAGGCCCAATATGCCTTATGCTCAATTTCCACCGGTAAATGGCAAGTCTTTCCATAGAGAAGTCTATATGGAGTGGTGCCAATGGGGGTCTTGAAAGCAGTTCGAAACGCCCATAGGGCATCATCTAACTTCTTGGACCATGACTTAGGGTTTCCATCCACGGTCTTCTCAAGTATCCTCTTCAAAGCGCGGTTGGTGTTCTCAACTTGCCCACTCGTTTGTGGGTGATAGGAAGTTGAGAAACGATGGGTAACTCCATACCTTTTCAAGACTTTCGCCAATTGATGATTGGCAAAATGAGTGCCCCGGTCGCTTATCAAAGCTCTTGGCATTCCAAATCGGCTAAACAAAGCCTTTAAGAATTCAATCACAACCTTGCCATCATTTGTTGGCAAGGCTTTCGCTTCGGCCCACTTTGAGACATAATCAACCGCAACCAAGATATAAAGGCACTTGTTGGATGGCGGAAACGGGCCCATAAAATCAATTCCCCACACATCAAAAACTTCACACACTTGAATGGATTGTTGGGGCATTTCATCGCGTTTGGTGATAGTTCCTTGCCTTTGACATGCATCACATGTCTCAACTAGGGTTAGAGCCTCTTTGAAAATTGTGGGCCAATAGAAGCCCGCATCAAACACTTTCTTTCCCGTCACCGATGCCCCATAATGCCCACCGGTAGGACCGTAGTGACATTCATCCAAAATCTTCCTAGTCTCACCACCCCAAATGCATCTTCGGATCATACCATCCGCACACACCCTAAACAAATAGGGCTCCTCCCAAAAGTAATGCTTGATTTCTGAAAAGAACTTTTTCTTTTGTTGGGAGGACCATCCCTTTGGCAAAATTCCTGCACACAAATAGTTAGCGATATCGGCGTACCATGGTGCCTCCTCATCCTCAACCTGCATTAAAAACTCATCGGGAAAAGAATCGTTAATTTCATGCTCTTTTAACTCCTCAAGGTGAGGGTTTTCGAGCCTACTCAAATGGTCGGCGGCAACATTTTCAGCCCCACTTTTGTCCTTAATTTCGATATCAAATTCTTGCAAAAGCAAGACCCAACGAAGCAAACGGGGTTTGGCATCTTGCTTTGAAAACAAATATTTCAATGCCGAATGATCGGTGAACACAATGGTCTTATTCAACACCAAGTAAGGCCTAAACTTATCGAAAGCATATACCACCGCCAACAACTCTTTTTCGGTCACGGTGTAGTTTTGTTGGGCGGGGTTTAGGGTTTTGCTAGCAAAATAGATTGGGCGAAAATGCTTCTCATCCCTTTGGCCAAGAACGGCCCCCAAAGCAAAATCACTAGCGTCACACATAAGTTCAAACGGTAGAGACCAATTCGGTGAAGTCATGATTGGGGTATTGGTCAATTTGTCCTTTAAAATAGAAAAAGCGTTAAGACACTCATCATTAAACTCAAAAGGGACATCTTTTTCCAACAATCTAGTCATGGGTCTTGTGATTTTAGAAAAATCTTTGATAAAACGACGGTAAAAACCGGCATGACCTAGAAAACTTCTTACCGACTTCACATTGGTAGGTGGAGGTAATTTAGTCATGACATCAATTTTGGCTTTGTCAACCTCAAGACCCACCCTTGAAACCTTGTGACCCAACACAATGCCCTCCTTGACCATAAAATGGCATTTTTCCCAATTAAGCACCAAATGTGCTTTCTCACATCTATCAAGCATTTTATCCAAATTTGTTAAACAACTTTCAAAAGAGTCACCAAATACCGAAAAATCATCCATGAAAACTTCCATGGAGGTTTCAATCATATCTTGAAAAATGGCCAACATGCATCTTTGAAAAGTTCCCGGTGCATTACATAAACCAAAAGGCATGCGGCAATAAGCATATGTTCCGAAAGGGCAAGTAAACAAGTTGTTTTCTCTTGATCATTAGGATCAATGGGTATTTGGAAGTACCCGGAAAAACCATCAAGAAAACAGAGAAATTCATTACCCGCTAACCTTTCAAGCATTTGGTCCATGAAGGGTAAAGGAAAATGGTCCTTTTTGGTGGCCTCATTTAACTTGCGGTAATCTATACAAACTCTCCAACCGGTGACCGTCCGAGTTGGGACCAATTCATTATTCTCATTAGTAACAACGGTCATACCACCCTTCTTTGGTACACAATGTACCGGGCTAACCCATGGACTATCCGATATTGGAAAAATGATCCCCGCATCAAGTAATTTAACAATTTCCTTTTTCACAACATCCTTCATGTTAGGATTAAGCCTTCTTTGCCTTTGAATGACCGGTTTCACATTTTCAATCAAATTGATTTTGTGTTTGCAAAAATCGGGGCTTATCCCGGGTATATCGGATGTCTTCCATGCAAAGGCCTTTTTATGGGCCTTTAGAATGGACATGAGTCTAGCCTTTTCCTCACCCGAAAGTGATGAGGAGATAACAACTGGGAGTAGAGATGTACCTTCCAAGAATGCATATTCTAGATGATCGGGCAATGGTTTGAGCTCTAAATCCGTAGGAGGATTATCAATGGAAGTGGGTAGCTTACTACTTGGAATTACCTCAATTTCTTCAAATCCCTCATCTTCCAATGGAGCATCATCCATGCTAAGTGCCAAAATCTCTTCAATCTCCTCAACTTGGTCACTAGCGACATCTCCCTCTCCAATACTAGCCAAGCCATCGTTTTCTTCACCATCAATTCCAACAAGCTCCAATATCTCTAATTCAACCGCATCATCTATAACATCAATCTTAAAACAAGTGTCATCGGAAGAATAAGAATGTTGTAAAGTTTTTTCAATTTTAAACACAATTCGGTCTTCCCCGACACCCAAGGAAATTTCCTTGTCCTTTACCCGAATGATAGCATCCGCGGTGTATAAGAATGGTCGGCCCAAAATGAGGGGCACCTTGGTGTCCTCCTCCATTTCCAAAATGACAAAGTCTACCGGAAAAACAAATTGGCCTACTTGTACTAGCAAGTTTTCGGCCACCCCCAACGGGTATTGAAAAGAATGATCCGCTAGGCGGATGCTCATTTTGGTGGGTTTCAACTTACCCAAAGAAAGCTTTCTAAAAATTGAAAAAGGCATCAAGTTGATGCTTGCTCCTAGGTCGGCCAACGCCTTATAAGACAATTTCCTACTAAAAGTACAAGTGATGAGAAAACTTCCTGGATCCGAAAGCTTAGGCGGAAGCTTATTTTGGATTACCGCCGAGCATTCCTCATTGAAAAATGTTGCCTTTGCTTCCTCAAGCTTCTTCTTATCCGTCACTAGTTCTTTGATAAACTTGGCATAATTAGGCATGCCCGAAATGAGATCAACTAACGGTACATTGATTGTCACCGTTTTGATCATGTCAAAGAACTTGTTGTATTGTTCTTGAATCTTTTCCTTCCTCAAGCGTTGAGGGAAAGGAATCTTGGGCTTGTAGGGCTTGACTTCGGGTTCCTTGATTGGTGTGGCTTTAGGAACGAAGTAGTGACCACCGGTGGTGATTCCATCTCTACCTCTTCATCGTCTTCCTCATCAAACTGCCCAACTAAAGGAGAAACATTATAAATACGAGAATTATCAATAGGAGGGGTAGTTACCTTTCCGGACCGCGTGGTTATGGCATTAACGGTTTCGTTCCGGTGTTGGGGTCCTTTGTACTTGTCATCCCCCTTCCTCCATTGACCTTTGTCTTGATTTGGGTTTTGTTGGGTATTGCTTGGAAGAGTACCCGGTTGCCTTTGTTGATTGCCCATTCTATCGATTCTCTTTTCCAAGTTAGAAATCAAGGCTTGGTTGTTGCTATTGCTAATGTCAATCTTGTCATGCAACCCCCCAATCTTTTCATTCAAAAGCTTGGAATAGTTTTCCATTAAAGCGTTTCGCTTCTCTTGAGCTTCCTCCCTCTTGTCTTGTTTATCGAGAAACTTGGCCATCATGGCCATGAGCGGCGATCCTTCATCTTGATTTTCCTCCTTCCTCGGAGGTGAGGGTGGTTGTTGTTGTTGAGGTGCTCCATGAGTATCATCCTTTTGCCACCTACCTTGAAAATTACCACCGCGATTGTTAGCATAAAAATTAGAAGAGTTTGAAGAGTTACCTTGGTAGCGGCCTTGGTAGTTGCCACCACGTTGGAAGAGAGGTTGATAATTTCCTTGGCGTTGATTTTGCACAAAGTTCACATCTTCTTGTGTCATAGAATCACACTCATCCGGATGGTGTGGACCACCACAATGAACACATCCCCCCGCCATGATCTTCACATCACGCTCAAGCCCACCAAAGTTGTTCTCCGCCATAGAGAACCTTTCATCCATTCGGTTTGAAAGTTTCCGAATTTCAGTAACTACCTCGGATGTTTCACCATCATCCACCCGAGCTACTACCTTACGTGATCTCCTATCCCTATTCGACGGTCTAGAGACTTGAGCTTTTGCCATATCCTCAAACATCTTCCAAAGCTCACTTGAGGTCTTGTAGCTAATACTACCCCCACAAGTCATTACCATCTTCTCGTAGTTCTCCCTATTCATTCCATCCAAAAATATCCCCACAATTTCGGTGTCACTCACCCCATGCCCGGGACATTTCCACAAGAGATCCTTCATCCTTAACCAAGCTTCAACTATCGACTCATCCTCGTCTTGTCTGAAAGAACGGATAACAAGCCTAAGCTCTCTTTCCCGATTAGCCGGAAAGAATCTATCTATAAAAGCTTCCTTAACCGCCCCCCAATTAGTCAAACTATCCGGCGCTAATCCTTTCAACCATTTGTGAGCCTCTCCCGTGAGAGACATAGGAAAAAGCGTCATCTTAACATTGTTGGCTTGGTTTTCCCCATAGTTGAATAGATTGCAAATCATCTCGAACTTGTCAAGATGCTCATGAGGGTCTCTTTTATGCCATCCATCAAAGCACAAATCCTTAACCATTTGTAAATGGTTACCTTTCACCGCGAAAGTGTCGATCTCGGGTGCACGGATGGCCGATCGGCGAGTTGTAGGTATGGTTCGAGGAAGGTCCTCGATTTTCATGTTGAAGAGATCGGGCGGATTATTTTGTTGACCGGCCATGTTGATGTCCGGTTTTGGCGATTCGGGTGGAGTTGGTGTTTTATCGGAAATGGGTTCTTCTTTTTCGGAAAAATAACCCCACTCGTTACTTCCCGACTCGTAGTAAGTCTCGTTAAGTATGTGGGTTTGGTAAGGAGTGGTGTTTATGAAACTGGTTCGGATGATGATGGTTGTGACGTTTGTGTTTTGGTGCGCTTTTTAAGTTTTTCGGGGTTAGATGTGGCCTTGGCTAATGGTTTCCCAGAAGCTCGAGTGTTCATCCACTACCTGTAAATAATCTGCGAACACAACACAACAAACAAACCTTAATAGCACCTGAGGTAAAATCAAAGCAAAATAAAATAACTAAAACAAGTAACTTCTCCGTGCAAGCACGAAAAAGGGTTGACTCACAGAATCTTAACCTAAAGTACTTAAAACCGCAGTCCCCGGCAGCGGCGCCAAAAACTTGATGTGTGAAATCTAGTTTAAAATTTATAAAAAGATCTACCGTTAACTGACTACAACACACTTACGGGCAGTGTACCCGTTCGTATGTAATATAGGTAACTGGCAAGACCAGGATCGAACACAAGGACTGACTGTTGTACTAAAAGTTGTGAAAAATGTGAAACAGGTAAAGTTTGATATGTGACCGAGTTGTCACTTTGCGTTTCCGGAAGCTATGTAATTAACAAGTAGATAAAAGTACTCAACCGGCGTCAATCGAGAGCACACTAAAATAGTTTGAGTGTAAACAAATAATTAAAAAGCCATCTATGTCGAATCCGCTACGCAAGAAGTCTAGGTTGCATATGGTTTAAGCTCAAAATTCATATAAGTTGGTTATGACAATCGTGACAAGACAAAAACACATTCGGCGTGCACTCCGTTTGTAAAATCGACTCAATCACCTAATCAATACAATTTCTTGCAACAAGTGGTACCACCAACCCTGTGACAATTCCTTGCGCTAACTAGTTTACTTGATTATCTAAATAACAATTTTATCGTTGTGAAAGAAACGTGGTACCACCATCCGTTAAATCCACTTAACAAAGTAATTTCTATTAAACTTGCATATTTACTATCATACCATGACCTAGCAAGAGTTGTTCATAGACAAACAACTAAAACAATACTTGTATTCAACTAGTACCACTATCGAAAAACACAACTATCACCAAGTACACAAGAGTAAATATAAGAAATCACTTCATTAAGATCTTGACAAAATGTTAAGTAAAACCAACTTGAATTCAAAATATTATCTAACACAAATAAAATTATTTAAGGTCAAAGTTACAAATTTTAGACTTTGAAAATTTAAAAACATGACACTTCTAGTGGGACGGAGGGAGTAATAAAAACTCGGAATGACAACTTATATCCATTGGAAATGACCTTACAACGAAAGTTATAATATTTTTTCATAATGCTTTGTTTTATAATAATTGATATCTATTTTTTTTTCTTTTCAGAATACTAATAATAAAACTGAACTTTATGTTGATATAAGAGCAAGTTGAACAATTTTTTTCCTCAGTAAATGAGTGACTTTAGTTTTACAATGACGAGAGAAAGTACCCGTGCATTGCGGCGGTAAGATGGTGGAGGTGATACGTCATAGGAGATGATAAGTCATAGAGTGTGATAGCCAAATGCCTTAGCCGTACGGGCTCCGTCCCGGATTTAAAAATTCGTCGAAAGTATATCGAATGACATCTCTAATGAAAGAGCATGAAATTTTAAGAACACCCATATAATTTTTATAATATTTATCGATAATGCTTTGTTTTATAATAATTGATATCTATTTTTTTTTCTTTTCAGAATACTAATAATAAAACTGAACTTTATGTTGATATAAGAGCAAGTTGAACAATTTTTTTCCTCAGTAAATGAGTGACTTTAGTTTTACAATGACGAGAGAAAGTACCCGTGCATTGCGGCGGTAAGATGGTGGAGGTGATACGTCATAGGAGATGATAAGTCATAGAGTGTGATAGCCAAATGCCTTAGCCGTACGGGCTCCGCCCCAGATTTAAAAATTCGTCGAAAGTATATCGAATGACATCTCTAATGAAAGAGCATGAAATTTTAAGAACACCCATATAATTTTTATAATTTATCGATTTACGGTTTTTGAGATAAAAGATTTTGAATGAATTAGAGAAATAAAATGGTTTATGGAGGAGAGAGAAAAAAATGAGTGGTTGAGATTTAAGGGTATTATAGGTATATTAGGTAGAGATGTTTAAATTAGTAAATAAAAAAGAGTGGTAATTTAGGTAGTTTAAAGTTGTAATTTGAGATTTAAAAAAAGGGGCTCCTTTATTATATAGGAGCAAAGATAAAGATAGAATGAGTAACTAATTGTTTGTAACAATTTTATAAATAATCAATTAAAAATACTCAAACCGGTTCAACTACTTAGGCTTTCAGGAGTAAAGCGTCCTCCTTCGTTGGCACGCCCAAAAAGGTACCGGAACGCCCCGGGAACGCCGGCTACACCGCCCCGAGGGGCGTTCCAGGGCAAAAAATCGTCCCCCTCGTTCGAAATGGAACGGATGAAAAATTGAAGGTTTCAAGGTAACTAGCCGTTACCAACGACTCTTTTCTTGTTTTTTTTTTTAATTCATTTATTCCATATATATATATATACATACTACACACATTTTATACATAAACCACATATAAACACACATACAAACACACTTATACATATATATTATATGGAAAATTTCGTTTTTTCGTTATCTTCGTCATCATCAAGCGAAGTGTCTTATGGGTCCGACGATTATCAAGCGAAGTGGCTATTTGCCAAGATTTTGATGAGGAGGATCCCACATGACTTTCAGCCCGTTGAGAATCCGTTTGCAGACTTTGGTGATTACGTTAGCTCCGACGAAGAGTAGTTTTATGTTTAATGTTTAGTATTGTGTACGTTTTAAAACTTTTATTTGGTGTGTAATTTGTATTTTTTTTCAAGAATTATGTAAGAATATTATGTCTAATTATTTAATGTATTTTTATGTATTAGTTTTATGTATTTTTTTTTCAAAAACTTTTAAGTTTATGTTTAGTATTATGTTATTAAAAAATAAAAAAATAAAAGTATATACTAAAATAACACAAATTAAACAATAAAATAATAAAAAAAACAAAAAAAGAAAGGAACGCCCATTAGGAGGAACCCCTCACTCCAAGGGGAACCCCCCAAAATCAAAGGAACTCCACATGGCACAAAAAGAAGCAAAAGGGGGTTCTAAGAACCCCTTACTCCCCATAGCCTTCCAATAGTCCAATCGGGCCAACAGGTTGAACTAGATGTTTCGTTTTGACCGTCCTGATTAAAAAAGTGGATTTAAAAACATTGCATGACGTGGGGGCTCACTAGTACCTTCTGCAATCAAAGGAGGTATTGTACAAACACATTACGTGGAACGAGCATTTACGTCAATACATAGGCTTCCAATGTACTAAAAAGATATTTTTATTGTATCGGCAAATTTGTACATTCACGGTTCACCTTAAAGCATATATCTATACTCCTTATTAAAAATTATCCACCCCCTCAAAATAGAAAGTGTTACAAGAAAGTTACATACAAAATTACTAAACTGCCCTTAATAAACACCCCACTATAGAAGAGTTTTTATAAATTACCAAATTTGCACTTAATGAATTAATTTACACCTAAACCCTTATCTTGCTAATTTACATTCTAAGTCCTAAACCTTTATCTTGCTAATTTACATTCTAAGTCCTTATCTTATAAAATATTTCTATTATTTTAACATCAACTTACACCACTCGACACCAATTGTCGATGTCATCACCACGCGTCACCAACACCACTATACCGCCGTCGCCGTTACCGTCACCGCATTGCGCGGGCACCATGCTCGTATGCACTTAATATGCACATGCTTTTTACTTGTAACACAATTTTCTGAATAGTATCATTCTCACCCTGAAGTCCTGAACCTACTACACGTTTATAAAGTGTCTTTTATATGTACTGTTGATTATGTATGTATAAAGGCATTGCAAGCAGTGGCGGTACCACATTGGGGCAAAGGGGACCAATGCCCTCTCAAAATTTAGATTTTATCATTTATTTTTATATATTTCATGGATTTTTAAAATTTTCTTATAGGTTTTATACATTTTGACCCTTTTATATTTATTTTCACGGATTTTTTAATTTTGCCCGCTCTGAAATTTTTTTCTGGTATCGATTGCAAGTTATCTTTTGTATCAAAACTAGACAAGTCTCAAAGATATTTATGTACATTATTATTACGATATAATGGAATATATGTTAGTAAAAATTGAATCAAGTGGAAAACCATATTGCTTGGTATTATTTTATGCCTTTTACCTTCAGGCTTCAGGGAAAAAAAAGCAAATGGAAAACCTCTTCGTTTTTACATACAGAGGTTAAAACTTCGATTCACATGCACTTCCTACAAAATGATCGGGTGTCTTTCTGAAAGTATCCTCTTCTATTACCACATAAAGATACGACTGTTTACATCTTATCTCTTCTATACCTCATTAAAAACGAGATTAAATATCGTTGTTGCTTGTCACTAAAAGGGAAGTATATGTTAATAAAACTAGCCAAATGCCCACGCGATGCGACGGCGGTAGCGGCGATGGTTGGCGGTGGTGGCGGTGACGACGACGGCGGTAGTGGCGGTGGTGGCACCGATGGTGGCGGTGTAGTTATTAATCTAAAAGTAATTGATGTTAAAGTGGTAGTGTAGTTATTTTCATAGTTGAAGGATGTATGTTGTAAATAATTTCATTAAGGGTATTATAGGTATATTAGGTAAGGATATTTAAATGAATGAATAAAGGAGATGGTAGTTTGGGTAAATCAAGTTCTTTTTTGAGAAATTTGGAGGAGTAAATGCTTTATAAGGTATATTAGGTAAGGATATTTAAATGAATGAATAAAGGAGATGGTAGTTTGGGTAAATCAAGTTCTTTTTTGAGAAATTTGGAGGGGTAAATGCTTTATAAGGTATATTAGGTAAGGATATTTAAATGAATGAATAAAGGAGATGGTAGTTTGGGTAAATCAAGTTCTTTTTTGAGAAATTTGGAGGGGTAAATGCTTTATAAGGTAGTATAGATATAGATATAGAGTGAGTTAATTTAGGGACATTAATAACTTACACATGTGTAAGTTGTAACTTACACATGTGTAAGTCGTGGTGGCGGTGGTCGCCGTCGCCGGAGGATCATGGTGGTGGTCGGAGATGATGGTGGTGGTGGTGGTGGTGATGGTGGTTGTATAACTTACACATGTGTAAGTTGTAACTTACACATGTGTAAGTTGTAACTTACACATGTGTAAGTCGTGGTGGCGGTGGTCGCCGTCGCCGGAGGATCATGGTGGTGGTCGGAGATGATGGTGGTGATGGTGGTGGTGGTGGTGGTTGGAGATGGTGAAAAATAAATGATTGAGAAGTGTCCCTAATTTAACTTTTCTCTATATATAGATATAATATAGATATAGATATAGATATAGATATATCGAGTTATGAGAATGCTAAACGAATTCAATCGTAGTGGTTGAATGGAAAATGGTATGGGCCGGGCCTAATGATCGAGTGTGTAAAGTAATGGAGTCATTGAATTTGGTAATTGAGGCCAAGCAGAAGATGACGGCCAAAACATGTGAAATTGAGATGGTAACATTTAGCTACTTGCCAATTCCATGTCTCCTCCATCCCTCTTTTGTGCCATTTCCATGTGCAAATTCTACATCAAATTAAATCACTTTTAGCTACTATACATCATCAATAATAGAATTATAATGATCTGGAATATGTTTAAAAGGTGTTTAGAGAAAATCACCTAACAAACCCGTTCGTTGGAAAATATGGATTCATTGTACATACATGAAGAGATGAGGGATACTACTCACATGCTATGTGAAACTTTTGCAATTAATTTCTTGACACAAATACGGGATATATGACCTAATAGTATTAGTGGTGAACCGATCGATAGGTAGTTGTGGGTTCGAGTCTTGTTAGAGACAAACGTCTGAATATTTTTGTGGCGTAAAGGTATACGCATATCGGGACACATGTTAAATATGTGTTAGTGCTGTTTTTTATTTTTGGAACAGCAAATATTAAAATTATATATACTCCAGATAATTCCAAGCTACCCCATTACCAAGGATTGAACCTTGGTGTTTTACACCAAGAGGCAATGCCTCTACCACCTCACCAAAGTGGTGATGGCATGTGTTAGTGTTGTTGATCCTTGATTGTTTATCGTAATTAAAACACTTATATCAACAATAAAAGCGGTTTGTTAATCAATTCAGCAAAAATAAACGACACCAAGATAGAATCCAAGGCATAACGGCAACTGATGATGTACCATGATGCATCGCTCTCTCACAATTGTGATTGATTCGAACCTACTTTTCAATTTATATCCAAGAATATGGTCGTTTCCTAGTTCTTAATTTCTCATCATGCTACAATCTACATTAACGACACCTGGTATTTTGTTAAAAGCAGTTATACCATGTTATGTCATTTCAAGACTTAACTTTCATGAACAAGTAACTTCATGAAATGTTCATTTCCACCTAATACTTTACGGAATTATGTTTTTGTTTTCTTGCCTACATATATGTATCTAGGTTCTAGGTAAAATAAAACAAGTATTAAGGTAAAACAAATAAAACAATAGGTTTTTCTTCACTGAAAATCACCGTACATCATGAAAATCACCGTGTATCAATAAATATACTTGTACTTCGTGAATCTTCGTGCATCAATTTGATCATGATCTAAGGGTCAAGATCTTATCCTACTTGTTTTACCTTAATACTTGTTTTACAATAACCAACCTCTATGTATTTATATGTTTCAAATGGCCTATTTTGTCTATTACAAAATAAGTGAATATTCTGGAAACGAAAACGAGTAAAATGCATACAATTGTAGAAATGAGTAACCGATGTGTATAATGGTTAATATACATTTTAGTATTTTACTTTTATCTATTTCATGTTAGTCACTGAGTTATGAGATACTGAGTCGATTATCCATAAGATGTCCAAAGTTGTATTATATTATATTATATTATATATACTATTAAAGGAAATGGCATGATGAATACTAACTCGCCTACGTGGCGAGTTACTATTCGTCCGATGATACACCCTCATCTACTATTCGGATTTTGTCATATCGCATTCCGTTTGGATTTTCAACTACGGGTTGGTTATTGTTTTTTTGCACATTTTTTTCCTTTGGGGTTTCCAACTAATATATTGCAACTTTTATGTCCATATTCTGTACACTATTCGGATTTTACCATATCGCATCCTTTTCAAATTTTCAACTAGAGGTTAATTATTGGTTTTTTACACAAATTTTCCTTTAGGGTTTCCAACCAATATATTGCGACTTTCGTCCATGATACACCCTCATCTAATATTCGGATTTTGCCATATCGCATCCCTTTGGAATTTCAACTACGGGTTAGTTATTGTTTTTTGCACGTTTTTTCCTTTGGGGTTTCCAACTAATATATTGAAACTTTTTCGTGTCCATGACTAATACTTTTGAATTAAGTCGTTGAAGGTTCAACACAATACACTAAAATAAGCAACCGTTTCAACACGACAACTCAAGCCCCGCAATACAGGGGCGCACTTTACTAGTTATTAAGATGCCCAAAGATTTTCTTGCAGCTAGGTTGGTGGTTTGTATAAAGAAAGAAATTGTTGGACGTTTTGCCTAGTAAGTAGTAACAAAGTATTAGTTAGTCTATATAAACCATAACCTATTTTAGGTAACTTAGTTTTCATTAGTTTTCAAAAGTTATTTCAAATAGCTTGTGATTTTTATAAACTAATAATATCTACTTGCAACTAGGATTCGTCTAAGTGGTTTGTTTATTTTTGTGGTTTACACCCCTTCTTAAAAAAAATTCGTGAAATAGGCTCAAACTAATGAGTTCGTTGCGAGTTACATACATTAAGAAGGATGTAAACTACGAAAAATAAACTAACCATAGAGATGTAACTCACAACAAAACTAATGACATCATGGATGCAATGTAACTCACAGCAAAATTGAATAATGGACTTCTTCCATAGACGGAGAGGAGGGGGCTAAAGGGTATGTGCCTATGTGGTACCCGTCAATTAGCCCAATAACTCAATAAGTATGAGTATTTAATAGCCCAAAATCACATATTCACTTAAGTTGTAAACGGCCATGTTAAGTGTCTAGACTGTCAAGTGTTAACATAAATTTATACCTAATTAGACTACATTTTCCGATAAACAACTATTGACTTATCTCAAATTTTCAATCTCAACTTTAGCAAAATAAAGTAAAAGAAAGCAACGGCGTTATCACTCGTGAGGTTGAGTGATCAATGACCTAATCCATTTATAATTTATTATTATATATATATATATATGATATGATTCTTTCATGAATTCATGTGATCGATCATCTTATAAAAATTTTCGGTCCCCCTCAGGCCTCAACTTAAGATCCTGGCTCCACTTTTGCCTATTTCACTAATTATTTTTGAAGAGAAATGTAAATCACGAAACGAAGAAAGCACAAAGATGAATCCCGCAATTAACGCTAAATTCTATAAATAGTGTAGTTCCAGACCTAACGTTTGAATCTTAAAAATCACTTTCAGAATATTGAAATTTGACTTGGGGAGTACTGGGCTAGTAAATGAAAGTTCAAGTCCACTAAACAAATTCGGGCCTGACAAAAAAAAGTTTGGATAGTTTTAGTTTGAAGTCCAAAAACAGTAATTACTTCTCGACTCTCGAGTAGTCGAGTATAGTTTGGGCTTATTTCATCTATTTTGATTTTGAGTTAATTGCATTTTTGGTCCCTGTGGTTTGTATGTTTTGGCAGGTTCAGGACCTTTTCAGGTTTCATTGCATTTTTGGTCCCTATTTCGGAAACCTTTTGCAAATTTGGTACAAATTAACGGTAGTTGTTAAATAAAGCCGTTAAGTGCTGTTAGAATTAAAAATGGTGTTTAATTGTAAGTTTCTAAAAGTGTAAGGGGTATTTGTGTCAATAGTGTTAGTCAAAAAGTTTGTCCTGTTAATACAATTTATTCCTTTTATTGCTTTTATATCCATTTCTTTTATTTAAAAAAAAAAAGAAAAAGAGTTTTTTTTCTACAAACTTCCCTCTTCGATTCCGTTTTCGCGATTTGTCAAATTAATCTGAAAAAATCCAGGTTTTGTTCGCGATCCCATTCCGGTCATATTCATATTTTAAGTTTTCCGATTCATCGAGATTCGTTGACAGTTACTTTTCCGGCAAAGTTTTTTGACAGAATAATAGGCTAGGGTTTGTGCGGAATGCAAACCTAAGCATTTTTGTACCGGTTTCGTGTTTTAATTCGTAAAAACAAAGGAGAAATCACAAATTTAAGTTTTCCGGCATATTGCCATATTTTCCGGCGACGATTTCTAAAGTTCATTTTGGTCCGGGTTTGTGCGCGGTGGAATTCTGAGTCGATTGGTATCAGTTTCGTGTTTTTACTCGAAGAAAGGAGAGAGAAATCGTGAATTTCGTTTTCCCGGAGCGTTTTGAATTTTCCGGCGAACTGTTGAACATTCTGGCTGCCATTGTTTCTTACATTTAGCGAGCTAAATTACAAAACTTTCTTTTTAGAGCTCGTAAATTTTTATAAATTTTTACAAAATAATCACGTGTATATCTTAGTGACAACATGACAAACTTTTTGACCAAAACTATTAACACGAATACCCCTTACACTTTTAGAAATTTACAATCAAACACCATTTTTAATTCTAACGGCACTTAACGGCTTCATTTAACAACCATCGTTAATTTGTACCAAATTTGCAAAAGGTTTCCGAAATAGGGACCAAAAATGCAATGAAACCTGAAAAGGTCCTGAACCTGCAAAAATATACAAACCACAGGGACCAAAAATGCAATTAACTCTTTGATTTTTGAACGGTACATGAGAAATGTGATAAGCTAAACAAATTTTATGAGTTTTGGGAAATTTTGAAGAATTATTAAAATTTTGAATGGTTTATAATGTTTATAACATTATTAGATATTTTAAGGATTTGATAAAAAAAAAGTTAGTATTTGAATGACAAATTTAGATTTGGCGACATTGTCTCTTCATATATCGAACACTAATTTATGAAGAAACTCGTATATTTTCCCAAAAGAACCTTGTCTTTAGACTGAATAGCAATTTGTTTACATTCGGATTAAAGATCAAAACCTTAAATTAACTGTTTCGAATCAAACTTTGGAGGGATTTGATCATGATCGAAGAGTTTAGAACGTGCACAATATTTGTACGTAGAACTCGAAGGAGTTGTACTAAGAAATGGGCGTATGATTGCTTCAATGAATTCCTCAAGTCAAACAACGCCGATGAAGATCATATTCTGCTGATAAAGGATGCAATGAAGAAAATTTACAAAAGTGATCATAAGATTTGGAATACGGAAGTTTGAGGTGTGTCATGACAATAGAAGGAAATGCTCTACAAAGGCTAGCTCTTAACATGTGTGAAGAAATTTCAACCTCGAAATTTCGAATGTCCTTACAACAACTTTTCGATCAATATTTCCCTAGAGGATCATAGTTGCTCAATCAACCTATTCAATCCGAGTCCACCAAGAACGAGTCAATTGAAGATGAATATACACAATTCCCATTAAATAGAGAATGTTAGAAAATTAAACTTGAGGGGTGTTTTTGTACTTTATATAATTATGTACAAATACCCTCAATACATTGTAAGGTTATGCCACATTGGTTTTCACTCAGTGTTATTTTTGGTAAGGTCCCAAACCGGTCACGAGGATATGCTCCAAAAAAGACATTGAAACATTAATTGAAGAAAATACATAGAGTATTTTTCCTCCAACTTAGTCTCTCTAACTTTCTCACTGTAAATCTTATTAATTCATTCATATGTCAGTAATTACTTGATTTACGTCTGAACATTTTATCTTAAGAAACTTGCCTCAAGAAATGAAAAAGTTATTATCCTTACAAGTTACAATCTCGAATATCACATTGAGTCAAAATGAGGAAATGACAATAAGTTAACCCACCTCCAAGATGGCTAGTGGTTAACATCCTGAAATATTTATAAAAAAAAGTCTCGGGTTCGAATATCTGATTAGATATAATCTTGGAGTGGCCAATAAAATGTTTGGAACAGTGGTAGAATATTCTAGTTAGGTTGCGTACATCTAAATAAAAAAGACTCGTCTTCCCCAAATAATACGAATAGGAAAATATAATATAATCCGTTTACTCGTTTACTAGATGTTAAGTTAATGATTTTGTTGTCAGAACATAAGATCCACCACATTAAACAATGATACGAGATTATTTGGTGATAGTTATGGTTAATCACATGATTAAATCCACGATGAAAAGGAGAAGAGGGCATCATCATTTCGTAAATGATTGCGTTATTAACAGAACATATATAAGATCTAGACCACGTTAAATGATATACAAGTTTGGTGATAATTAGGGATGATCACATGATAAAATCCAGGATGAAAAATGAGAAGAGGATGTTATTTTGACCGCTAATGATTAGTTCACAAACCTTCCAATTCTCCAAAACATGTGAGAAAACCCTAAGGAGAAACTAAAGCTCTTTAACTTATAATTTTCCAAAAATTATGAATAATATTAATCACAAACAGAATTATGTTGCCAAGTTGTTCGCGTAGGAACAATTTATTAATCAACCCAATAGAAATGATGATCTATATGTTAATTTCCCAGAATTTTGTTCCACTCTATAGTTTAATACATTTTTGGTATATATGCAAATGCTTGAAAGTTTAACATATATAAAGGCTTATACAGTTATACTAACCGTTTATTCGATCATTCTATCAGATTTTTAAAGTTATATTACAGAAAAAAAAAACATTTTGTGCGTCCAAGTTTCAAAATTCTATACTTAAATCACCTACTTCAAAAATCCTTTACATATAAAGTAAACCTCTACCAAAAGTAGAGACTGCTTTCAGGTTCTATCAAAAGTAGAAATAAAATCTCCGAGCTTTGCTGGACATGAGAATCGAACTCTTAACACCTGTCTTCAAAGACAAGAACTCTAATCACTTGATCCAACTCAGTTGGTTTACATAATACGGAGTGATTGGTGTCTTAATATATTCTCAATATTTTTTCATTTTAATTTGAATAAATACATATTTCAGATGTGATTAAGGTAGTAGTTAGTAATAAACTAATAATAATAATAATAATAATTGTTATAACAATAATACTTATTAATGGATTTACTCTAAGAGCCAATGATATTATTACACATCAGCTTATGTTCAACAAAGGAAGCCCAAGAGTCCTAGTAAAAAAACATTAACAGCCGTCCGATCCACCTGTTGAACAACGGTCGTGATCACAAACTACAATGTAAAATCATATCTCGGCTTAGTACAAGTTAATTCGTCTATAGTCATGTTTTTCTTACAGAATAAAAGGTGTAAAATTACATAAAGAGCCATCATTTCTTCTCCATTTAAGCTTCTTCAATTCCCCTTGCAAGAATTTAGAATTGTGATGTCTAAAGCCTTCCCTCATTCTCATTAATTCTCGGTCTTTTTTTTTCTTCTTAAAACGACAACTTTTGAATTGAGACTTGCCTCCCACCATCAGTCTTTGACACATACACACGCAATAATGGAAGGTCAGGGCGGCAATGGTTCTTACGATTATAGTCGAGGTAATGGACTCACAAAAAATCCAAATGCACAAACGTTTCCTCTAGACTCTCCTTCATGGTACACTCCTACTCAATTTGCACCTCAAAACTTTAAGAATCACCAAGGGACATTCTTTCCTTCAATTGCATTTGGTGAATTTTCTTTTTCTAGTAAAGGGATCGATAATACGTTCCAAGAGGATGGAGTTGTGGCACCATTGGCCATGGATCAAAGCTTAGGTGTTGATTGCATGTTTCAAGATAAACGACATTGCACACCTTCGGAGCAAGTAAAAGGTTATGCCAATATAAACTTTGCCAATGGCGTTATCAATCTTCCAAACAATATCGTCATGGATACTAATGGTCCTATTACTCCTAGGAATTATACAAAGAGACTATGGACAACCGACGAGGATAGGTTAACTAATCGACTTCCTTTCAGTAATTCCAATTTGTCGTTAAAAAAAAACTTATATATTTATTTATTGGTTTGATATGTTGCGATATACTAAAGATTATTGTGATATTATGCAGCAAACTGTGTAAGCTTGTTGATCAATTTGGGACTAAAAACTGGGCAGTGATATCTGATTATATGGATGGTAGAGCTGGGAAACAATGTCGTGAGAGATGGTACAATAATCTGCGTCCTGATATCAAGGTCTTATTTTTCATACAACTATATATGTTACGCCATTGAGTTTGATTTTAACCAATGTTTTTGATCTTAAATATCAGAAATTTTAACTTCAGAAATGGTTCAATTGTTTTTCTATTTGAAATAAAGTTTAAGTAACTTGATAAACCAATTTTGATTTTTGTAATGTGAAATCAATCTAAAAGTTTTATTTATAATTCAGATCAACTACATATGCTTTTTGAACTTTTTAACTAATATTGTCGATTTAAATGTCTTAATTTATTTTTATTGATTTTTAACTTTACCAAAAATACTTTTGTTTTAGTTATATAATATATGACTTTTTTTCCCCCGACTATTATATATAACTTGTTAATTCTCAAAACTCAATAAATAAAACCAAATTAATAAGGAGAAAACCAAACCAAATATGATTATTTAGTTTCCATTAATAAACCAAGCTAAACAATTTTCGAATTATATAGATTTTTTGTTTGCATAGTATATTACATCCAAAATTAATTTTAGCAAATGAAAATCATCATTTACCACTAAAAGGGTAATAAAAATAAAATCATTCAGGTTCTGAAAATTTTTTTTGTGAGAAAGTTACCAATTTATTAACAAATTCAACTTTAAAACAAATTGCAAATTTGTTTTGAAAAGAAATTCAATTTTAAAAATTTGACCTCGTTTTGGCTTGATTTTCAATTTTTCCTACTTGAATCTATATATTATATTATATATATATACACGCTTGATGGTTAATTTTTCTTTTAATTACACAATAATTTTTTGAAAGCAAATCAAAAGCGTCAACAGATCGAAATTCGTCCAGGTCATCTAATTTTCACCTCGTATATTCTTCGTTGCTATGTAAAATTTTCTACATTGATGTATAATTGGCACATCGATCATTGTCTCTTTATTTCCGACACCTACTCAATATTGGGTGTTAATTAATTTTCATGTGATATAGAGGAACAACCCTTTTTAATCATAATGTTTTGCAAAAGTGTTCTAAGCGTTAAAGTAGTTAAAGAAGGTTTAGTTCAAGTTTATTTCACTTTTCCCTGCTTAAGATTTTTTCCCCCCAAATTTCTACATTTTAATTAAATTTCTATTTCCTTTGTGTTTTAGGCAGATGATTGGAGTGAAGAGGAAGAGCGAATTCTCGTTGAAGCACACGAGAGAATGGGCAATAAGTGGTCTAAAATTGTGAAACTTCTTCCAGGGAGAACAGAAAACGCGATCAAGAATCATTGGAACGCAGCAATAAGGAAAAAAACAATGCGTATCAAGAGTAAAAAGGATGAACCACTCAATAGAAAGCCAAAATCTACAATTTTGCGCGACTATATTCGAGGAATAGCTTCCACCTCCACAAACAACAATGCAAAGACTAATTTCAGCACTAATGTCACTAAAGGCAATGTCACTGCCATTCCACCCGCCGATGAACTACTAAATTCATCATACTGCTTTTATTCACCAGCAATCGACGACCTTGTCCCATCTTTTGATGACGAGTCCACTTTCTTCCAAACCCTGTTTCAAAATAATGGCGGCACCACAGCTAGACAACATGAAATCACCAACTCCATTAATGAGCCCTTGGTTCTAGCTCAAGAACCACAACCGCGCCTAACTAATATGAAACCCCAAGAATTAAATGGACATTCGGAATATGGGTCAGCTTCTTCATCAGTACTTCCAAATGGTCCTTACCTCCCAATGGGGGAACCTATTTCATTTTCTAACTCTAGTAACCTTGACTATGGTTATGGAGACATTAACATGGACTTAGGACATGTTTGGAAAAACTAGCTGTGGCTCGGGCTAGGGGATGATGGAGTTGGTAGTTGGAGTTAGAAGTCGCGGTCATCCTTCTTTAGAGTGCCCTTTATTTTCCGGGCTTTCTGGAGTTATGTCTTTTAAAGTTTCAGCCAGATGTTTTTTTTTTTTCAAAACGAAAGCGTCAGCCTTGAAAGCCCCAAAAGCAAAAAGACCCAATGCCATACATATATACACTTGGCGTTTACATTTCAAGGTCGTGATATCAGCATTTCAATGTTCTTTCCCAATAAGTCATGTGTTTTGTACGTAGTCTTAGATTACTTTTCCGAGATTTCTTGTTCAAAGGACTGAAAATATATAAGTGATTCGTGCTTTAGATGACAAGAGCTAACCTGAATTTAGTTGGCATTGTCTTAGACATTAATATGAAACAGGTGGGACATATTGTTAACTTCTTGGGTAAAAGAGAAGTCTGAACTCTAGTTTGTGCTTTATAATTTTTTTTAGAAAATAATATGAAAAGCAGAAAAAATGTTCTAATATGATTTTTCCAAAAACATTACTTTCACTTGGAGCTAGAGTTCAATTTTTGATTTGACTTTTGTGCATGGGCTTGTTCTTTCCTGCACTTCCACTTGGAGAGATCAATTTTTTATTTTGAAAAATCAGCCTCAAAATGAGAGATGAAACATTGTCATGATGATTGAGATCATAAAGGCATGTTGGAATGGTTTCTGGTGTTAGTTTTGACTTTTGGGGATGAAATAGGTTTAACAACACCCACTTTTGTTAACACTTCAAAATTTTGAAACTTGAAACTTAATAATTTACTCAACCAAACTTTTATTTTACTTAAAGACTTTTATATTTTTTTTTTATCATTCCCTTAAGTTCATAATATAATTAATTGGTCAAAATATTTGTTATAGTAAATTGAAATTGAATGTTCCCTCCAAATGTTCCAAATGCTTCTTTGTTTTTTTTTTCTTGTGTCGTCCTACTCTTTCTAAGAATTTGACCGGAGTATCTAACGAATTTCAACACCACCAATGTTGGATCGAGGCAGATTCACATACGTCAGTTGAATGACGATTAGACTGATGATGATTAGTTGGATGACGATTAGTTAGATGACGCGCGATTAGTTGGATGACGATAGTTATGTCTAGTAATTTAAATGCTTATCTAAACACAAGATTTATCATGTCATCATAAGATCGGTTATAATAATCACTAGATCAGACACAAGATTTTTCATGTCCTTATGAGATCAGTTATAATAATCATTAGATCAACACGTGACTATTACGTTAAGTGACGTGGATGGTTGTCGTGGAACTTGTGTCGTTGGTTTAGTAGGCAATGCATAAAAGGTTCTCCATTTTTAAAAGCATGAAACACCAGGCCAGTTATAGATTATAATGATACCCAAATGAACACAAGATCAATGAGAGTTCTCTCAAGGTGTCAAAAGAGTGAAAGAAGGTGAATACAGGCACTTAAAACTTTTCATATACTCAACTCCAATTTTAGAGGAAACTAAGTTATTTATAAGAAAACCCCTGTCTCTAATTCGATGAGCATTTTGCTCACACCCGGATTCGAACTCAAGACCCCATAGACTCAAGTCCTCCAAGTACCAATGCTGGTCACTCTTAAAATTTTAAAACCTCAGATGGTGCAAAGATTTTACAAGTATTAGCCTGCCACATAATGCCAAGCTAAATAAAAAGATATCTTAAATTTGGTATCCATATAATCTTATTAGGAAAACAATATTAATAACATTAAGGTTACATACACTTAATAGGCATCTTCACTCCTGGTGTGCCTTTGAACCAGAATAGTTACTAATTACCTTGTAAATTAGGCTTGTTTAAGCCCATTTGACCCCCAATGGTTTTTTTGCATTACTGTTCTGCCCATAATCATATCAGATATGGCTCTTATCACCAATGATTATGTAGCAAGCAAAAAATATATGGCTAGAGGACGGTATGCAACTATGATATTTTGGCCTTTGCAAATAATATACCAGCAAATAAACCTGAAAATATAGCGCATATAAAAACATTAAACAAAAAACATTCCGAAATGGTTGCTGGAGAGTAGTTAAGATGATGTTGCTTACCAAATAGTATGCTGAAAAGATTTGGCAGGCTAAGTGGAACATTGAACAGCACTAAACCAGCAATGGAGATGGGGATCTTGTTTAACGAGCCCACCAAACTGCAGAAAAATTATATCACAGAAGTGGTTGTAAATAGATCTTACTAAACCATGATCAGAATTGGTTTATGTTTGTTGAGTGGATCATAGACTGTTACCTGTAAGTTGTAGGACCGGTTTGGTTTAGAAACCACATGGAGGTAAAGCTAATGGCAAGTCCAAGAATCCCGCTGGCAGTTGCCACAACCCAAAACATGGGAATCTTGATTACATCCCTGAAACCCATAGCCCGAAAATATGAGGGTAGTGATTTTTGGAATAGCTATTAAAAATGCTTGTAGAAATGAAGCATTTGCTTACGCATTGGCTACATAAGTCCATTCGTTGAATAAAATAATTAAGAAAGCGCCAAATGGTAATGATAACAGATTATTCAGCAACACCATTGAAACTTCATTCAGAGATCCAGATTTTGTCATGGCCTTTGCTGTGTCCATGACTCTCCGTAGGGTAAGCTGTTTACAAATTTTAGAAATACGTATTCATATACAAATCAGACATATATGTATATTGCTTAATTGATAAATGAAAAGGATTGAAGCAATGTTATATAAATGTTAAGTAATAATAGAAGAAACAACATACTGAGTAGCTTGCAGTAAGAATGCAATTCACTAGTTGCCATGTGTAACCCGTTGCATCAAACGACAGGTCTGTGATACCGCTTGTTACAGCAGAGACAATCTGCAGGATTTTATAATCTAGTCATAATATAGACTTTAGAGTTCTTGGTAAATGGAATCAAAGACTAATTACTAAGGTAATACATGCAAAATATAACGTAGCAGCGTATAGCTGCATACCATAAAGAACATTGCGGTCCACACTTTCTGATTCTGTCGCTTACGAAATATATATAGTTCACCAACTGCTGTTATTATGTTGGTCACGTTCTTCAAGATTGTGACCATTGCAATATTTATGTGCTTTAAACTGAAATTTTTTGACAGAAAACCCAAAACACATGAGATTACAAGATTGGATATCTCAGACTATTTCCATAAACAAAACTATATATCCATCCTACTAATCTACTATCATATTTATAAAGGTGGCAAGTTTTCTTATTAACTTATGCAAGGGTTAATTCTGATTGTACTAAACCAAATAAGTCAGCCTAACGGTAAAAGGGTCAAACTGGCTGAAAATTGCCGGGTATAGTTCTTGTTCCAGGATATATTATATTTGTTTCAGAAATCATAATTAACAAACTAAACTACTTATAAACGATTTTGAATGGTCAAACATGTGTTTGCAAATGTACAAAGC
The DNA here is from genome assembly GCA_034093135.1 of Erigeron breviscapus. Classification (NCBI taxonomy): domain Eukaryota; kingdom Viridiplantae; phylum Streptophyta; class Magnoliopsida; order Asterales; family Asteraceae; genus Erigeron; species Erigeron breviscapus. The sequence goes on along the minus strand of CM067172.1, from coordinate 74,917,252 downwards.
CCGGCCCAAACCCCTACCAAAAAAAGATCTTTTGACATGTTACCCAACCCTTCCGTCCGGCCTTTATTGCCACCTCAATTTGTTCTGGTTAACAAGAACATATACTTTTATTCTATGTAAACATTAGAATTTATAATGACATACCTATACATGCCCGAAACAAGCATGGATACAAATATTAGATTGACGGGTATCCAGACTTTAATCAGTTTCCAGTTAAGCTTTTCCAGTGAAACTACTCCAGAAAAGCCCAAAATGATAACTATGATAGTACTGATGAGATTCTGCAAGAATTACATGTGGAAAGGAAAAGCCTAAACATCAAATCATCCAATACTCCAAAAATAGTAATGAAAGTCACACATTAGATATGTATACAACAATAATTGCACATATATATTGTTTCATATCTAATCCAAAATTGTCAAAGTTACCTGATAAAACATCAATGATATTCCGGCATTGAAAGAATAACTTGAAAGGACAACTTTGTTAAGCAAAATCATGCTGCAAGAAGAGAGACAGTATGCAGCTCCAGAGATTAACGGTCCAGATCTAGCTTTAAGTTCATGTGCCCTCTTATCACCTGGGTCAAGACTGATTTCATCCTTCTCAGACATGACCCGATTGGCTCTAGATCTGCTTAATATGTTAAAAATTGTGAAATGTTAAATCTTTCATACTTCTATGTAGGGGTTGCAATACTTCAACATGATATAAATGGCATTATTGTAATCACACCTTTCATTTGTTCCTCCGTATTCTGTAGCTGATAATATATTGCCGCCTAGATGCTTCCCTCGTGGAAGGAAACCACCAATGAGCCTGTGAACCAGATTCACTTTCCCACCAAGTGGAGAATACTGAAGTGAAGAGTTGAAATCTGATTCCGTGACATCAGGATTAACAGTAACATTCAGCCTGAGTTCAGTCGACATTCAAACGATGCAAGATGCCTGCTGCAGCAGTAAGCAAGTGGAAATCATCATCAAATCTTACACTTTTATGAAGCAATTCTTTCAGAAGTGGACATCGCAATAATCACTTTTAGCCTCGTTATAATCTATACATACCCATCTAAACTATTACTCCTATTCATTGATAATCAAATTTTGAAATTATACTAAAGGAATATCCTGATCATATATTATGAAATCTACATCACAAGAACTCAAAGTACCGAATCTCTTCATGGTACCCAAGGGCCTTCTTCATAGCAGTATTCGAAGTGACCCATCAACCAAGATGTTGTGGGTTTAGTCCTATTCTGAAAAATTTGTAAATATCTGTGGATACTTTGCCTTTTTATATCTTTCTATGGTAACCAAAACTTCTAAGATTAAAACTTTTACACTAATTAGTTCATCAATCAAAAAGGTTGATTTCCTTTAACCCCAACCAGCCCACATTAAAACTCTAAAAGCACCAACCGACGTAGTACTCCGCATATGCAAATCATAAGAACTTAAGTTCAAAGTAAATATAATAGCTATATATAAAACATATATTCTAGTTATGCAACCGATGAACAACCTGTCTTAAAAATAGACTATAAATTAGCAGTGCCATCTAGTAACGAAGAATATATTTACCTTCAATTACTGAAATTGTGGTCGATACAAACCAAGTTATAAAAAACTGAACATAAGCAGCAGAAATCACCAGATGAATAAAAACCGGGCTATAGTGTGAAATCTTGGTTAGAAAACAGTGGGAATTGATCCAAAATGCTGTAAGAATCACTCAAAGGAGAAAAGATATAATAAAATGCGTGCAACTGAAGTGCTGCAACGGATCTAACAATACGAAATTCCGAAAAGAAATGAGAATCCATCTGGAAGTCAAAGGGGAAAAATGTAGATTCTGGATTGCTTCAACAACAAGCGTGTGTTTGTGAATGTGTGTTTGAGATGTTTACAAGTTATGATTAGATAATATATATATATATATATACACACACATAATGGTGACAGATATACGGATGTGTGTGTGAATGATAATAAACGCTGTGAAGAGCAGCAAAGTGTTTGATGGTATTGTGGAATACTGGGAGTTAGTGCTTCTAGCCGTTAATACTGGCGCCTTTTTTGCGAGTTCTTTTTTGTTATTGTGAAAGTATTCTACTTCTACTTTAAATTACTCCTAATTATTATAATACAGGGTAAATTACAAAAATCATACCCGAGGTTTGTTCGAAACTACACTGGTCATACCTACAATTTAAAAATTACGCGAGACATACCCATCGTTGTCAAAAACTTACACTGACCAAACCTATCACTGACATACCCGAGGTTTGTTCGAAACTACACTGGTCATACCTACAATTTAAAAATTACGCGAGACATACCCATCGTTGTCAAAAACTTACACTGACCATACCTATCACTGACGGTCGTCTATTTGGCCGTTAAGTCAAGTCACGTGTTGTGCATGTGAGGTATCAAAACCGTAATTTCGTGCATACTTCAGGTATTATACTTGTAATTCACCATAAAAATAATTATTAAGAATTTTAGAGTTTTATTTATACTTCAGTTATTAAGTTGGGTAGATATGAAATTTATTATGAAAAAATAATTTTTGTTCTTAATGAAAAGTATATCGAGAAAAATAGTTGATACAAGAATGCATTTATTATTATATATGTCATTATTATTTTGTTATATGTGTATAGTGAATATAACAAGGATGAGAACCATGAAAACCAATAAAATTTTAACTTTTATATTATTTTATTATTATATATGTCATTATTATTTTGTTATATGTGTATAGTGAATATAACAAGGATGAGAACCATGAAAACCAATAAAATTTTAACTTTTATATTATTTTATTATTATTTTATTTTATTTTTTATAATTTATTCTTTTTAATAGAAACCTATTTAAAAAGATACAAAAGAAAAAAAATTAAGAAAGCAATATAATTTTTTCGTATGGTTTGATGACATCCCCCTCATATTAGAGGGGTAAAGCAAAGTCGAAGACTCGTCACGGTTTTGGAATATACCTCAGATTAACAATCTGTAGCATTTTGGGTTTGAAGTTCTAGGGTTAGTCGTTAGTCTGACCTTAGAGTTTCTAAGCCTAAACCTGTATCGTTTGATGACATCCTTTCATAAATTTTTTATTTTTTATTTTGAAACAGGTTTTTAAAAAAAATAAATATATGTATATATATGTGAATTTTAATATAGAATATCTACCTACTTTAATAAATGAAATATAAATATAAATATCTTAATAATTTTTTATTAGGGTAAATTACATGGATGATACCTGAAGTATACACGAAATTACGGTTTTGATACCTCACATGCACGACACGTGACTTGACTTAACGACCAAATAGACGACCGTCAGCGATAGGTATGGCCAGTGTAAGTTTTTGACAACGATGGGTATGTCTCGCGTAATTTTTAAATTGTAGGTATGACCAGTGTAGTTTCGATCAAACCTCAGGTATGATTAATGTAATTTACCCTATAATATATAAAATTGAACCAAAGACTTCAGAATATACCCCGTGCATAAAGACGGAAGACCTCATCAAAGAGTCACAATGGTCACTAATCCTGTTGACTTGTTTAAATATGTTGGTTTCGGCTTAAGAATAAAAGTCTAGCCCATATAACATCTTATGAACAGCCCACTGAACAGCCCACTTAGATTCAAAACCAAAATATTTTATAACTGACTTGTAGTCGGTAGTCCACCTACCAATAGACATGGGAAAAAAAATCGGTTCCTTAAGTACAGATACAGAAAAACCGAAATCGGAAACAAAAAAAAAATCGGTTCTTGAGGAACCGATAGTCGGTTTGGAACTGGTTCTAATTTTCGGTCCAAAAAATCGGTTCCTTACCGGTTCGAAATCGGTTCGGTTCCGGTTCTTGGAAAAGACTGGTCAAAGTTTACCAAAATCGGTTCCGAACCGGTTCCGGTTCCTGGTTAAAACCGATCCCACAGTTGACCAAAACCAGTCCGGTTCTTGAGGAACCGATTTTTGCCCATGTCTACCTACCAGTCTCATGGATAACACAAAAAAATAAATCGCATAACATTATAATTAAAAAATCATAGAAAGGGAATTAAACTCCTAACCTGTGTTTTTAACTTTTGTGATGCATTAAATAACCAATGTGTACGTCTCATACCATTCTAGAGGTAAATGGTATAACCTTTAGTTGAAAAGGAACTATAGATGGAATTAAAATGAAAGATGATATTAATATCATTAATTTTAATAAACTTATCGTATTGTAAAAATTATACATAACATGTTATACAAACATCTAATATATGTATAACTTTTATAAACTAATAATCAATATTTATAGTTCCAATATCGATATTCCAAGTTCCAATCAAAATACGTGACTTGTGTTTTTAAGGTAAATTTTTTGGTCTTGGGTACTTATGTCAGCATTTGGGCCTTGGGGTCCATAATCATATCTTCTATATATCATTTCTATATATTATAACTAAAAGAGGAGTTTGGGGTACACTTGGCACCCTAATCTCTCTTTTTATGCCTAAAACTCTCTTCTAATTACTCTAGCTCTCTCTTTTCTAGATTTTTTATATTTTTTATTTGCTTATTAAATATATAATTATATTTAAAACTCTATCATAAATTTTTTTTATCAAAACAAATCTTTTTAAATTCTAAAGATATATAATATCATTTATATATTTTATATCAAGTATGGTATAACACAACAAAAGATAATTACGGTCAAAGTTCAAAGAAAAAGACTTTGAAAGTCAAAATAGGACACTTAAAATGGGACGGAGGGAGTACTTCATACTTATCCCTTATTTTTCTATGTTTTCTCAAACTTTCACGTTTATAGGTTTTAGGGATATATAAATTTCAAACACAACTCGTATTCTATACCTTTCGATATTTATAATGCAAAATATATAACAAACATTCATAATTGCAGCAAGGCGCAATAGTACATTTCCTTAGTTACGTGTATATATAAAATCGAGAACCAATTCTTTTAAACCTGTATCAAACTTCCTACCAACCATATTTGGATGTAAAGAAGTCAGTTATGTAGCTGGTGACTTTGTCTTTCTTTCTATATAAGTTGAAATTTAGAGAAAAAAAATTCATCTAAAATACATCACTATATGTCTTTTTAAAGCAATCTTTTGTCGGTATACTGATTGTGTGGTTTAGAGCTTTTTTTACAACTTGTTTAATCAAGCGGTATTTTATAATTTTTTAAAGCATGATATTTTAAACGAGAAGGCTAACACGACCAGGGCAAAAAAGGTCAAACCCCGACCAGGGCATTAGCGGCGACGTCGCCGCTAATGCTGCGGGCCCCCCATGTCAGTTATGGCTAATCTGGCAGAGTATAAGTGGCCCCCCGTCAGTAACAGAGTATTAACGGCGATGTCGCCGCTAATGTCTGTGACGGCGCTGTCAGTAATTATTGTTGGCATGTGGGGTCCGTCACGTCACCAGCATTAGCGGCGACGTCGCCGCTAATGCCCTGGTCGGGTTGACCTTTTGCCTGGTGGTGTTATCCTGTGCCTAATGCTTACGATAGAGCAGTCAACAGAAATATAGTAAAATCCTTTTCGAATTTACCTACCCCTAACTATTTCTTCTTTTATCAAATTAAAATTAAAATATTATAGTAAAAGAAAGATTACCAGCTTTGTTTATAGCAATGACTATGACAAATATGGTGATACATAACCAAGAAAGTGGCATACTGGTTATTTAATGATAGTGGTCAGGGTTTTTTTTTTTTAAAGAAAAAATACTAGATTCAAAATCATTTTAGGTAAAAATGTTAGGAACTCAACTGCGAGAGAAATGATTAAAAATTAACAGTCAAAAAAACATCTTAATTAAACCATATACATCAAAGTCAAAAAGAGAAGAAAAAAAACTTGTTAACCTCGAGTAACAGAAATAAGAAAAATACATATCTATATTAAAAACATCTTTTTTTTTTCCTGTAAACTTTAAGTCTTTAAAAAACCTATAATGCCTTTACTTTTTCAAAATTTTTCTTATATACCTAAATTACCTTTAATTAAATAATTTTTTAAATCTATTACTCGTATTCAACTCTTGAAAAAACTACACTACTGTTTTTATATCAATTACTTTTATATCAATAACCATACCGCCACCACCACCACCACCACCACACCACCACCACCACCACCACCACTACCACCACCACCCCACCACCGCCACTGCCACCGCCACCACCACCACCACCACCGCCACCACCGCCACCCGCTCGCCGCCACCACCACCCGTCACCGCCACCACCACCGCCACCACCACCGCCACCACCACCACCACCACCACCACCACCACCACCACCACCACCACCACCACCACCACCACCACCACCACCACCACCACCACCACCACCACCACCACCACCACCACCACCACCACCACCACCACCACCACCACCACCACCACCACCACCACCACCACCACCACCACCACCACCACCACCACCACCACCACCACCACCACCACCACCACCACCACCACCACCACCACCACCACCACCACCACCACCACCACCACCACCACCACCACCACCACCACCACCACCACCACCACCACCACCACCACCACCACCACCACCACCACCACCACCACCACCACCACCACCACCACCACCACCACCACCACCACCACCACCACCACCACCACCACCACCACCACCACCACCACCACCACCACCACCACCACCACCACCACCACCACCACCACCACCACCACCACCACCACCACCACCACCACCACCACCACCACCACCACCACCACCACCACCACCACCACCACCACCACCACCACCACCACCACCACCACCACCACCACCACCACCACCACCACCACCACCACCACCACCACCACCACCACCACCACCACCACCACCACCACCACCACCACCACCACCACCACCACCACCACCACCACCACCACCACCACCACCACCACCACCACCACCACCACCACCACCACCACCACCACCACCACCACCACCACCACCACCACCACCACCACCACCACCACCACCACCACCACCACCACCACCACCACCACCACCACCACCACCACCACCACCACCACCACCACCACCACCACCACCACCACCACCACCACCACCACCACCACCACCACCACCACCACCACCACCACCACCACCACCACCACCACCACCACCACCACCACCACCACCACCACCACCACCACCACCACCACCACCACCACCACCACCACCACCACCACCACCACCACCACCACCACCACCACCACCACCACCACCACCACCACCACCACCACCACCACCACCACCACCACCACCACCACCACCACCACCACCACCACCACCACCACCACCACCACCACCACCACCACCACCACCACCACCACCACCACCACCACCACCACCACCACCACCACCACCACCACCACCACCACCACCACCACCACCACCACCACCACCACCACCACCACCACCACCACCACCACCACCACCACCACCACCACCACCACCACCACCACCACCACCACCACCACCACCACCACCACCACCACCACCACCACCACCACCACCACCACCACCACCACCACCACCACCACCACCACCACCACCACCACCACCACCACCACCACCACCACCACCACCACCACCACCACCACCACCACCACCACCACCACCACCACCACCACCACCACCACCACCACCACCACCACCACCACCACCACCACCACCACCACCACCACCACCACCACCACCACCACCACCACCACCACCACCACCACCACCACCACCACCACCACCACCACCACCACCACCACCACCACCACCACCACCACCACCACCACCACCACCACCACCACCACCACCACCACCACCACCACCACCACCACCACCACCACGGCACAAATTCACTGGTGAATTTGTTGCCTATAAATACAAAGTCATTTCCTTGATAAAAATACTTTTAAGCATTCCTTTTGCATTTAAGTGAATTTGTCCAAATACTCTCGATCTTAAACAGGGATACTTCACAACTTTAAGTATCTCGATCCTAAAGAGTTATTTGACAAATATAGATCATATTGTAACTCATAGGTTGTTAGGATACTCACTTAATTGTGTTATCTTGATTCCGCAACAACCTTGTATTTTATTTAAACATCAATAAATGAAATACCCATGAAACATACATAATGGTCCACTTTATTTGTTTATTGCTTTAAGTCTTGTATTACTTTGTTTATATATCTTGCATCTTTATTTACAAGTAATACTAGTCCAACTCTAGTGATTATTAGACTTGTTGTATTTTACACTTTCTATTGGTTAACCATCTCGAAGTTAAAGGGACTCACATTTGGTATCAGAGCAGAAGGCTAATCATTGCCTAGATCTGTTCTTGATGGCTAACCAAGAAAATACACAAGGTTTTAGTCTTGGTCCCGATCCTAATGTAAATATTCATGATCAAAATGAACCACAAAACGTTAATAACACTAATCCTCCACCTCCTCCTCCTACTCCTGCTTCTCCACACGTGCATGTGCACTACTCGAATAATCCTGTTCCTAAATTCAGTGGGAACAGTGATGAATTTGGTACGTGGAAGGCTAGGATGGTTTTGCATGTCACTGGTATTGAGAGGAACATGATGAAGATTTTAAACGAAGGTCCTTATGTACCTACATCACCTCTCAATCCACTTCTTGATCCTTCTGGATCTAGAAGGGGAAGGGAAAAGAGGGAGGAACATTGGTCAGAAGAGGAGAGGAGATTGGTGAATCTTGACACCCTCCTTAAAAACATGATCCTCGGGGCCGTTCCAGAAACCCTAATTCCCACACTAGTTCTTTTTCCTAGTGCCAAAACCATGTGGGATGAACTTCTTAACCAACATGAAGGAGGAGATGACACCATTGTCACCAGAAAGGTCTCCTTAAACAAGAGGTATGAGTCATTTTTTGCTCAACCTAACGAGTCTCTCACTGGTACTTACACCAGATTTATGAGTATCATAAACCAATTGAGAGGTCTTGGGGTTGAGAAGGACAAGGATATACTTCTGGAGAAATTTTGTGACATTCTACCCACCAAATGGTCTCACATGATACTTGTTTTACGACAAGGTAAAACTCTGCACACACACACTCTCTCAACTCTATATGGAGCCTTCAGGTACACTGAAGAAAATCAAGCTCAGAGAGTGGTTGCAGAACAAGATGCTTTTAACCATGCCTCCAGTACTCCTAAAGTGGTTAGTTATTCTGAACCACAAAGTACAGCACTGATATCTTCTGAGAATGTATTTTCTATGAAGAAGATGGTGTCTGAACTTATGGATTCTGGAGAGTCCAGTCAAGTCTCTCCAGACTGTTGTGATGAAACTGAAGATGATGACCTTATTGCAATGATTGCTAAAACGTTTAACCGTTTCAAAGCAAGAGCAAATAAGCCATCTGGACAATTTGCATCCAGTTCTTCCACTGACAAGACCAATTTGACATGCTTTAAGTGTGGCAAAAAGGGTCATTTCATGAAAGAGTGCAGGTCCAACCAGTTTGCATCCAAGCCTGGTCCATTCTCTTCTAATAATAAGCCTGATGATAGCTATAAATTGAAATATAAAAAGCTTAAGGCCCAAATTGCTCTCATGGCACAACAAATGGAAACAAATAATAAGTGCATGATTGCTACAACTGAAGAGAAGTGGGTTCCTTCTGATGACTCATCTGTTGATGAAGAAGAAGAAAGAGATTGCTGTTACATGGCTCTGGAAGTTGATGAGCACCTGGTGAAGGAAGATGTCACATCTGGACGATGGGTGGACATAGTTATTAAAAAGGTTAGTGATTATGATAATGCAACTGACCAAGAACTAAAATTGGACATTGCTGAAGCTTTAAATTCTGATTTGATTTTTGTAGAAACTGTTAGATCTGATTGTGTAAATGGTCTAGAAACAGATTCTTCTGAAATAAATGCTTTAAAATCAAAATTAAAAGAGCTTCAAGACATTGAACTGGCATTTCAAGCCCAGGTTCTGGTAACTGAACAATTGATTCAAGAAAAGCAAGATCTTGAGATCATTCTAGAGAAAGAAAAACTGGTAATAAAGTCATGGCTAGAAACTAAAAAGCCATATGATGCTTCAGTTAAACAATTTCCTGCTCAAAAACGTGCATATTTAGATGGAAATACTAATGTTGCATCATTAATACCAGTAATCGATCGGTTACCAGAGGTGTTAAGGCCCACAACTGTTTATGATATGCCTGTAACACCCAAGACCAATTTAGACCCAGTTCAATCCCCAGAGGTTAAGACTGGAGCTGTCCAGATGACTGCTCCAGTTAAAAAGGTGAAGCAGAATAGACCTTTACCTCAGACCAATCCCTTACCAAAGCCTTTGACTGGAAAGGCTAAGGTATCATCTGAAGAAAATATTTTGTCCAGGATAGAGAGCCAGATTCAAATTCTGACTCGTCAATCACAAAGTTTTAATGCAAGATTAAACTTTCTTGAGGGTACTTCATCTGGCCCTAGACAAAATACAAAACCTTTTTCAAAGAAAGACAAATTTATTTCTCCAGTTGAGAAAAATGAAAAGGTTTTAAAACCATCAACCCCAGTGGTCTTCTCTTCTAAGACCACTATTGAACAAAGTGAACTAGACCAGATTGCCCCAGGGACCTATAAGGGAGGGTCCAGTGAACCCATCAGTCGATGGGTTCCCAAATCTAACTGATAAATATCTGGTGTATGTGTAGGGCGATCGAAAGAAGCTTATCTGGTATCTTGACAGTGCAGCTGGCAGGACGATGACCGGATGTAAGACCCTACTGGAGGAGTTCACCATTTCTGATGGACCCTCCATCACGTTTGGAAATGATGGTTGTGGGAAGACTGAGGGATATGGTGTTCTGAACAATGGACAAGTCAAGTTCAGACGAGTTGCATTTGTGAATGGTTTGAAATATAACTTGATCAGTGTAAGTCAACTGTGTGACGATGGCTATCAAGTCTTATTCAATGTTGCTCAGGGCATCGTATTCAACAAGGACTGGAAGGTAGTGTTGATTGCTCCCAGAAAAGGGAATGTGTACGTGATGGATATGGAAAGCTCTCCTTCAGAGCAGTGTTTCTATACTCAAGCTGATGAAGACACAAACTGGTTATGGCACAAAAGGTTATCCCATTTAAACTTCAAAAACATTAACAAGTTGTCCAGAAAACAACTTGCAGATGGGATACCTTCAGTCTCCTTCAAAAAGGAAAGACCATGTCCAGGATGTGAGATGGGTAAGCAAAAGCGTACCAGTTTCAAGACCAGACAGAATTTCAGCATTACTGAACCTCTTCACATGCTTCATATGGACCTTTTTGGTCCAGTGAACCCATCAGTCGATGGGTTCCCAAATCTAACTGATAAATATCTGGTGTATGTGTAGGGCGATCGAAAGAAGCTTATCTGGTATCTTGACAGTGCAGCTGGCAGGACGATGACCGGATGTAAGACCCTACTGGAGGAGTTCACCATTTCTGATGGACCCTCCATCACGTTTGGAAATGATGGTTGTGGGAAGACTGAGGGATATGGTGTTCTGAACAATGGACAAGTCAAGTTCAGACGAGTTGCATTTGTGAATGGTTTGAAATATAACTTGATCAGTGTAAGTCAACTGTGTGACGATGGCTATCAAGTCTTATTCAATGTTGCTCAGGGCATCGTATTCAACAAGGACTGGAAGGTAGTGTTGATTGCTCCCAGAAAAGGGAATGTGTACGTGATGGATATGGAAAGCTCTCCTTCAGAGCAGTGTTTCTATACTCAAGCTGATGAAGACACAAACTGGTTATGGCACAAAAGGTTATCCCATTTAAACTTCAAAAACATTAACAAGTTGTCCAGAAAACAACTTGCAGATGGGATACCTTCAGTCTCCTTCAAAAAGGAAAGACCATGTCCAGGATGTGAGATGGGTAAGCAAAAGCGTACCAGTTTCAAGACCAGACAGAATTTCAGCATTACTGAACCTCTTCACATGCTTCATATGGACCTTTTTGGTCCAGTGAACGTTCAGACTCGTGCTGGTAAAAGATACACCCTGGTGATCATAGATGAGTTCTCCAGATATTGTTGGGTGATCTTTCTGAGGTCCAAAAGTGAAGCTGCTGCTGAAATCATCAGTCTTATCAAGCAAATTGAGCTCAAGTACAGTCGAAAAGTGTGTCAGTTAAGAAGTGACAATGGAACAGAATTCCAGAATGCAACTCTGGAGTCATTCTGTACTGACACTGGCATCTCCCAGAACTTCTCTTCAGCCCGCTCTCCAGAGCAAAATGGAGTTGTGGAAAGGAAAAATAGAACGCTGATAGAAGCTGCCAGGAGTATGCTTGCTGAATCTGGACTGTCTACCAGTTTCTGGGCGGAAGCAATTGCAACTGCTTGCCACACCCAGAATCGATCAGTGTACATCAAAAGACACAAAAAGACAGCCTATGAAGTCTTAAGAAATAGAAAACCAAACATTGGTTATTTTCACGTTTTTGGATGTCCAGTTTACATCCTGAACGACTCCAGTCAGCTAGGCAAATTTGATGCCAAAGCTGATGAAGGGTATTTCTTAGGCTATTCAGCCATTCGCAAGGCCTTCAGAGTCTATAACAAGAGACTGGAGAAGGTCCATGAGTCAATTCATGTAACATTTGATGAATCAAATGCCTCAATCAACAAGAAGCCAGTCCCTGACACTCCCCAGTAACACCAATTGTCTTTTGTGAATCTGATCCAATAAACGACAAAAATGAAGATTCACCAGACTCAGCTTCCAGTCATCCTGATCTGGAACCTGTTCAGAAAAAGAAACTCTCCAGTAGTACTCCATTCTATCCCTCTATTATTTTCAAACTACCCTCTGAAATTAATATTGGTTCAGATGTGCGTACTACTCCCCCAGTATCAGTGTCAGTTGAGAACATACCAGAAATGTCTTCTGGTGAAGAATTTCATACTGAACCAGTACTCCAGGAAATGCCTTCAAATGAAGAATTTCATGATGCAAATCGTGATTTAAATGACTCAGATGAAGATACTGAAGTAATTTGGCAAGACCCTCCTCCAGAATCAACTCCAGAGGAGACTCAACTGAATTCTTGCACTGATATTGTTGTCAGTAACAATCCTGGTCAGTACTCCAGATGGACAAAAGCTCACCCTATTGATCAGATCTTAGGTGACTCCAGTCGTGGTGTTCAGACCAGAAGAGCCTCCAGTAATCAATGCTTATACGTCAGTTTTCTATCTTTGATAGAACCTAAGAAGATTGACGAGGCTCTGGAAGATCCAAACTGGGTGACTGCTATGCAAGAAGAGCTTCACCAGTTTGAAAGGAACAAAGTATGGTATCTGGTTCCTTTCCCAGTTGGAAAGAAAGAACCAATTGGAACAAGATGGGTCTTCAGAAACAAAGTAGATGAAGATGGCCACGTAATAAGAAACAAGGCCAGACTGGTAGCACAAGGCTACTGCCAGTCAGATGTCGACTTTGATGAATCTTTTGCTCCAGTGGCTAGACTTGAAGCGATCAGAATTTTCTTAGCATTCGCTGCTAATCATCAGTTCAAGGTCTACCAGATGGACGTAAAGAGTGCTTTCTTGAATGGGAAGCTTGAAGAAGAAGTTTACGTCAGACAACCTCCAGGTTTCGTTGATGACAAGCATCCACATTGGGTATATCGTCTGGACAAAGCGCTATATGGCCTCAGACAAGCCCCACGTGCCTGGTATGATACTCTGACTAAACATTTGTTGAAAAATGGTTTTAAACGAGGTGCAATTGACAATACCTTGTTCATTCTTCATGAGAAAGGTAATCTGTTAATGGTACAAATTTATGTTGATGATATAATTTTTGGGTCTACTGATGAAAACATGTGCAAGAAATTTTCTAAAATCATGTCCACTGAATATGAAATGAGTTTGATGGGTGAATTAACATATTTTCTTGGACTCCAGATTAAACAAAACAAAGATGGAATTTTTATTAATCAGGAAAAATATGTTAGAGATCTTTTAAAGAAATTCGATATGAATTCTTCACCATCTAAACCAACTCCAATTTCTGCACCACTGACACTGGACTCGGATCCAGATGGCAAACCAGTGAACACCACTGTCTATAGAGGCATGGTTGGTTCACTGATGTATTTAACGGCCAGTAGACCAGATATTATGTTTTCAACATGTTTATGTGCCAGATATCAGTCTAATCCAAAGGAATCTCATATGCTTGCTGTAAAGCGCATACTGAAGTACCTTAAAGGTGTCCCCAGTCTAGGTCTTTGGTACCCCAAAGGCTCAGGCATGGATCTAATGGGTTATTCAGATTCAGATCATGCAGGTTGTAAGATAGATAGGAAATCCACAACTGGTGGATGTCATTTCCTAGGTGGCAAACTGGTCAGCTGGACCAGTAAGAAGCAAACTTCAGTTTCATTATCCACTGCTGAAGCTGAATACGTGTCTGCAGCCAGTTGTTGTGCTCAGATACTCTGGATGAAGAACCAGTTGCTTGATTATGGTATTAAATATTCAAAAACTCCAATCTTTTGTGATAATACCAGTGCCATCGCTATCTCCAACAATCCAGTCATGCACTCCAGAACCAAACACATCGATCTAAGGTACCATTTCATTCGCGATCATATTATGAAAAACAACATTGAACTCCATTTTATTCCCACTGACAAACAACTCGCTGACATTTTTACTAAACCACTGGATGTAAAAACTTTTGAATATCTTGTTGGTGAGTTGGGAATGTTAAACCCTTAAATCTGGAACCTTGGTATTGAACGCCATTGTGTACTACTAAGGATCTTTGATTTAAAGATTCAAAAATTTATTTCTGGATCAACATTCCAGGGAAGACTTGAAAAATATTTTCTCTTAAAAATGTTTAAGTTCAGGGGGAATTAATTTTCTCACTGGACAAATTCTTCAGAAAATATTACTGGTGCTTTGTAAATATGTCCCTCTCACTGGTAACTGGACAAGTTGAAGTGCGTGTTTGAGTTGACTTTTGTCTCCTTGTAAATGTGTCCCTCTCATTTGTCTGTATTAGTTGACGTGCAAGTTTAAGGTTTCCAGTCTTTCAAAATGGTTTTCACTGGTACTTTACTGGAGTGTCCCTCCAGTGTACCATCAGTACATGTTCACTGGACTAATCCACCAGTGATACTGGACGGTCCTGTCAACCTCCAGATGCACTGAAATATGTCATAATATTTTCAAAATACTTGATCTTTGTATGTGCCACGTAAGCAAACTTTTTCAAAGATATTTATCTTATAAATCCTACGTGGCATGTAAGTTTTTCAAAACAATGATGGTCTTTTTACTTTGGGAAAACAAAAAGTACAAGTTGTTACTGTTTTGTGGGCTGTAAACCGTCATGCATTTATGTGTGATGTGATGTAATTAATGCGGATCTCAGAACACAATCAAAAATTGTATTTGATAATTTCAAATTAATCGTTTTGAGTTCCACATTCCTCTCCTATAAATACCCACTTTCACTTTCAATTTCATTTACTTCGAACATTTACTCCCAAATCTAAAATTCCTTCATTCAATTCTTAAATTCTTCATTCATTTTCCAATCATAATACTCTCATATTAACTTCATTCATTAAATTCTTCATAAAACCTTAAATATTCATTCAATTTCATCTTTCATCTATAATCAAATGGCACCTAGACAATCAAACTCACCAAGAAATCTTCTATCCGCTGAATATGTTCCGGCTACAGATGTAGTCAAAGCACCTCATATCACCCTTGAAGCAAAGGCTATAAGGATGAATATGAATAACTGGATGGCAAAACTCTCGCTATCCAGTGTCCATGATCCACAATCAATAATTGGGAGATTAAATACCTTTTTTCTCTCATGTCCATTGTATGGTGCCTTAACCATTAATCCAGAAAAGATGTATCACGATTATTTGTGTGAATTCTGGTACACAGCCGAATACAATGAAGCAAATTCATCTATTGAATTTTCTCTTGAGCAAGGGACCAGACCCTTGGCTTTTACAGTAGATTCTCTCAGAGCAGCTCTTCAATTAGGCTATCTGGATGAGAATGAGATGGCAATACCACTCCCTACTGGTATCAACTTCAGAGAGGTATGCAGATTGATGGGGCATACAGAGATAGTGGATGAGCATGGTCAGTTGCTAAGGAAGGGAACGATATATATGAGCAGACTGACGGATTCGTGGAGATACTTCTTCACACATATTGTCGAGTGCCTTGGAGGTAGTTCTGGAGGGTTAGACCAGATCAATCAAACCCACCTCCAGATTGCCTACTGTTTGTGGTTTGGGCTAAGGGTTGATTTTGCCCAGATATTGTTTGACGATCTGGTAGAACGTTTAAAGGTAAAAGGTAGAAAGCCCTTTGTACCATACATTCGCTTTCTTTCAATCATATTTAAAAACGTTCTTGGAGCCCAGTACGATTTTGAAACCACTCATTTTTCAATGAGTGAGTACATGAGAGATCTGACCAACTTAAGGTCCAGAGATGGTGAGGTAGATATTCCTCAAGCAATGTTGTCTCTTCAAAGAATAGAAGAAAATGTGGCACCAGGCAGGGTCCAAGTTGTTGAAGTACCTGCTGGTAGTGAAGATGTTGAAATTGTTGAAATGGTTCAACCTATTCGACAAGTGGCTCCAGTTGGTGGACCAGAAACTGTGGAGCTCTCCAGACGACCAAGATCACATAGGCGTCTGATGAGAAGAGGAGTCCAGGTAAACCCATCAACCCATCCTGGTGATACAATAAATATTGATGGTTCTCCTATCTTTGAAGAAAATATTGAATCTCTTGTACAAACTGAACAGAGAGTGGACACTGAAGTCCAGGCTGTGGTACAAGAAGATATTGCTGAAATTGTTGAGCAGGTTGAAGCATCTGGTGAGCAAGAGGCTCCACTAGATTTGAATGTTGAGGTTGGTGAACAAGTAGAGACTGGTGAACAGTCTGGTGAACAATTTGTTGGGAATATTCCAGAATGGGATGATATTGACTCCCCCATGTCTGAGGGATTTGATGCAAGTTTAAACTTTCTGGGTGAAGATGTACAAGAAGAAGAAACTCTACCTGAAATACCAACACCTTCACCAGAAATACCTACCCCTACACCAGAAATACCACCACCAGAATCAACTCAACCCCCACCAGAATCAATACCACCTCCTACCACCAGAAATACCTACCCCTCACCAGAAATACCACCCCTCACCAGAAATACCTACCCCTCACCAGAAATCCACACCCCACCAGAAATACCTACCCCTACACCAGAAATACCTACCCCTCACCAGAAATACCACCCCCACCAGAAATACCTACCCCTCACCAGAAATACCTACCCCCACCAGAAATACCACCCCTCACCAGAAATACCACCCCTCACCAGAAATACCACCCCTCACCAGAAATACCTACCCCCACCAGAAATACCACCCCACCAGAAATACCTACCCCTACACCAGAAATACCAACCCTCACCAGAAATACCTACCCCTACACCAGAAATACCACCTCACCAGAAATACCTACCCCTACACCAGAAATACCACCTCACCAGAAATACCTACCCCTACACCAGAAATACCACCCCACCAGAAATACCTACCCCTACACCAGAAATACCACCCCACCAGAAATACCTACCCCTACACCAGAAATACCACCTCACCAGAAATACCTACCCCTACACCAGAAATACCACCCCACCAGAAATACCTACCCCACACCAGAAATACCACCCCCACCAGAAATACCTACCCCTACACCAGAAATACCACCCCCACCAGAAATACCTACCCCTACACCAGAAATACCACCCCACCAGAAATACCTACCCCTACACCAGAAATACCACCTCACCAGAAATACCTACCCCTACACCAGAAATACCACCCCACCAGAAATACCTACCCCTACACCAGAAATACCACCCTCACCAGAAATACCTACCCCTACACCAGAAATACCACCCTCACCAGAAATACCTACCCCTACACCAGAAATACCACCCTCACCAGAAATACCTACCCCTACACCAGAAATACCACCCCTCACCAGAAATACCTACCCCCACCAGAAATACCTACCCCTCACCAGAAATACCACCCCCACCAGAAATACCACCCCTCACCAGAAATACCTACCCCTCACCAGAAATACCTACCCCTCACCAGAAATACCACCCCTCACCAGAAATACCTACCCCTCACCAGAAATACCACCCCTCACCAGAAATACCTACCCCTCACCAGAAATACCACCCCTCACCAGAAATACCTACCCCTCACCAGAAATACCACCCCTCACCAGAAATACCACCCCCACCAGAAATACCACCCCTCACCAGAAATACCTACCCCTCACCAGAAATACCACCCTCACCAGAAATACCTACCCCTACACCAGAAATCCCACCACCAGAATCAACTCAACCCCCACCAGAATCAATGCTACCACCCCACCACCAGAAATACCTACCCCTATACTGAAAGCGTTATTCAAAGTAAACAAGTGACTGGTACTGATGCCAGTGCACGTATTGCCCAGAGAGCACTTGGCACTGAAGCCAATGTGCAGACTGAAGAAGAGGCTGCTGGTACTGAAGCCGAGCCCCAGTTTGAAAGCTTCCCAGACATTCCTACTACATTGAAATCTATTAAAGGAAAAGAAAAGGTTGTGCCTGGTGAAGAGGAAGAGCAATTTGAAGATGTTGACAATGAAACATCAAGGAAATTGCAACAACAGTGCATAATGATCGAAATCTTCAAGAATAATCAAAGAGATGAACTGCTGGCCCATCATAGGGATATGGCAACAATGGGTACTCTGGACTCCTACAACGCTGGCAGGTTAGGCGTAAATATTGAAGTTTTCAAGAGGATGAAAGAGGATCCAAGAGTTCATCAGTGTCTTGATGCACTGAATGATGTTCATATACGCTCGTTCTATGCTGAAGAAGAACAGGTATATGACTCATTGATTTATGGTGTAACCATTCCAGAGCTTATCAGACAAAGAAAGGAGGAGCTGGTAAGCCTCCAGAAGAAAATAAGAAGAAATGCTGGTGCTCTGGAACTGGAATACAGGAAGAGAATGACTGGTCTACCCAAGCTTACTGCCAAGCAACTGAAGGCAATTAAAGATGGTGATGTTAGCACCTTTATTCCTCTGGATACAACTCTGAAGATCAACAGACAAGAACACCAGTCCACTGAAGGACAACAGAGTGGTGTATCCAGGGAAACTGAAGATATGGTTCAGTTGGCTAAGCAAAAGGCTAAGTTTGAAGAAATGATGACGTTCAGGGCCAATGCAAGAAAGATTGTAAATGCTGAAATCAAATTGGCTGAAAATCATCAAGGTATGACCAGGTTTAATGTAAAGTTGACCAGAGAAGGTAACTTTACTGATGAAAGAAAGGATACGTCAGTCCAAGCGTTTGGGTGGACTGAGCTAAAGGAGATAGGATTGACCTTCAAAGGTAAGACTGATCTCTCTCCAGATGTGAAGGCTTTTATGAAAAGAATTGAGAAAGTCTGGAAGAGAATTCAACAAATGGAAGCTGTGTTGGGTCTGAGACCACCAGTGTCTGTTCCATCATCTCCATCTCCTAAAAGGAAGGCTACTGAAGATGCACCAGAAAGGACATCAAGAAGAAGGGCCTGAACCTTTTTATCATTGTACTTATTGTAATTAAATGTGTTATGAAGGTTGTAATTATTTTCCTTTTTGGTGAAAGTAATAATAGTTGCAATTTTTTATTTTCTATAAGTAAATGACCAGATTTAGTCTAAGTTAGAACTTAAAAGATGAAACTGAAAAACACTCATGATCTATAAAGTGTTTTCCAGTAACTTAGATTTTTTAGACTTAAATCGACCAAGTGTTTTCCAGACATACAAATTTGT
>CM067172.1:74802199-74894699 GCA_034093135.1 Erigeron breviscapus | reverse complement strand
TATTATTAAATTGGACGACATTATCAATATTATATATATATATAATACTATTACCTCCTGTATCTGACTCTACATCCTCCTCATCTCCTGTATCTGTATGGACTGGGTCCTGCTGCGATGTATTAGGAGCTGATGGGTTGCTGACATCATCAGTGTTTAACCCACATAAAGCATCATATGGGTTATCTGTAGTGATAGCTGGTGCTGAAGTAAAAGGAAAATCCTGCTGAGGAGCAGCACATGTACCTAAATGTGTATCCGGTGTGACCCTGACTGGCTGAGATGAATCTGTAGATGCTGGAATGTCTGGGGTGGTCACCGGGGCCTTACCTTTTGAGTTGATAGGCCTCTCTTGTCTTCTGGGGACATACTGAATCTTGGGCTTAGGAATCTAAATGCCCGCTGCAACTTGGGCCTTTTTGGCCCTTCTTCTTCTCTTCTTGGGCTGCTGGAAGCCCTGCTCATCCTGTGGAACCTGTGAATAATGTGTTTTAGTGCCAGAAGGACCTGCTTCAGTAGTTGGAGCAGATTTGGGTGCTCCAGCTTCCATTTCCTCAGCAGACTTTGGCCTGTCAACACAATCAAGAAATTTGTGCCAGATTTGGGTGCTCCAGCTTCCATTTCCTCAGCAGACTTTGGCCTGTCAACACAATCAAGAAATTTGTGCCCAAAAACAGCACAATGAGAACATCTATCCGGCTTCCAGAGATACTGTAATCTAAATTTCTGCATTTTACCCAACACAAGTGCCTCAACAAAAGCTGGAATATCATGATCCGCATTCACTTTTATCAACACCCTAGCAAATAGAGCCCTACCCGACTTTTTCTCAACCATCTCCTCAGTAAACCTATCCAAAGCCACAGGTACCCCAATAACACTAGTAACGTGACTAAGAATATCATAATCCCACATAGTAGAATCCAAATCATAAACATTGACCCACATATGAACTGAGGTAGGTCTAATCTTATCATTCTCAATACCAACTTCCCATTTTTTCAACAAAACAGGAACATCATTAAACAACCAAGGACGATTATTAATCACAAATTCTAAGCCCTCAATATTATCAAACTTAAAATAAAATCTACCCTGATTGTTCAACACCACATCAACAAGACCATATTTTTTCCACAATCTAAATGCATGAAAACGTACAAAAGGAAAAGCAGGTCTTTTACCAACAAAACAACCAACCAAAGTCAACAGCCATTTCTCATTTTGTTTAACAATGAGGTCATCGGGAATAACAGCATGTCTAGTACCAATCTCAGTATAAACAGGTGGAATG
Source organism: Erigeron breviscapus (assembly GCA_034093135.1). Lineage (NCBI taxonomy): Eukaryota > Viridiplantae > Streptophyta > Magnoliopsida > Asterales > Asteraceae > Erigeron > Erigeron breviscapus. The sequence goes on along the minus strand of CM067172.1, from coordinate 74,893,405 downwards.
AAACGAAGCTTACCAGTCCTACGAATATTTGCCGCTTCTTTGAAAAGATTGGCAAAAGAGTTAGGCGTTGGATTACCTTTCGGACTAGAATGAGCAAAATGTTGATCAGTAATAATTGGCTCCTTATTTGCATCCACAATACTCATTTCAACCGCGCCATCTGTAGTGCCATTAGTGTCATGTCCTAGCCATGTGCTTTTTTTAACATTGCCATGATCATCCAATAGCTCAATGGTTCCCACGGATTTAATATTAATGCCATTGTTTTCATGGGAATCAACATGCAAATCGGCTGCATGTGTTAATTTATCCAAGAAATCTACAACAGTGGCATTAGCATTTGAATTCACATTCGACAAATGAGAAGCCGAATTGTTATGCACACCATGTAAACCAACATTAATTGTATCATCATTCTGACCCACAATTGAAGTAGTCTGAGTAAGAGTCGCGGCAGTACTTGTTGAACCAACAAATGGGTTAGGAGAACCCGAAAATGTCGACCCGCCAAGTTTAGCAGCTTGTAATTGTTCTTGTAAAAAATTGCTCATACGATCAAGTGAAGACTTTGGAATGGAGTTAACAGCCCCATCAGTCGGTTGTGCATTTGTTTCATTTAATCTTGGAGGGGTTGTCGAATCACCATGCAAATCGCCTGCCGGAGGAACAATGGTGGCCAGCGGTGGTGGAGTAGAAAAGAAGGGGCGGCTAGGGTTTTCTTTTGAAGCAGGCGAATCATTCTCCTCCAACCCTAGGTTCTGATCGGAATTGAGCATAGTGGCAGCCGGAAGTGGAACAGCTGAAACAGTGGGTTCAACCCCCACGACCGCATCATCCATCATGGACACCCCCTTGGGCATATCCCCATTGCCGGAGCTCCGACCAACAGTGGTCGGAATAGCAGCAACAGTTACTTGCGGGATCGAGGGTTTGAGCGGGGGAGAGTCGTCTTGTGAACAATTAGATCCCAAGTTTAGAAAAGCTTTATCAGTTTCCCAAATTGTAGGATCATATTTAGGGTTTCTTGTTTTTTTTCTTGACTTTCCAGGATCTTTTTTTTGATTTTTAGGCATGGATGGAAGGAAGAAAATAGAACAAGATGGGATTGAATTGAATCAAAGATTAATACAATTTAGTGATTGTAAAGCAAAAGAGATATTGTAGCTGAGAAAAAAGAGGGATGTCTGCTTTGTGAAAATGGGGATCGCCCATTAGATTAGTAGATATATGCATAAATTGTGTAGCTAGCTCCAAGTTTGTTAGTAGTTTTTACTTCACAGCGCCACTTATTATAAATCTTCTACAATAAATAAATAAATTTGTTAATCTTACAATCTCACAATCTCACATTATGACTCTATCGTGTATTTTCGATTAATTTCTCTACGTATCCATGCTTAATATAATCATTATTAGTACTCAGGCCCGTCCAATGGACGGGTAGTGTCAAAATATATTAATCAAAGCTAAAAAATTGGAATTTAGGTATATTAAATAGATACTGGAAAAAATTAAAATACCTAAAAATAAAACATAAAACGATTCAAATAAGGCAAAAAGCTCCATATAAATATTGATTCCAGTTTACCCTTTTTTTCAACTTTAGTTAAATAAAAAATTTGCAGTTTGTTATATCTAAACTTACTACAAACACAAACAACAATTTTAAACTAAACGATTTAGAGTCAAGCTCAACAAAAAGAGAAACAAAAAGTTCAACAAAAAGAGAAACAAAAAGTGTATAGTATATAATTTGTTATATCTCGAACGTTTTGATTTTCTTCTGGTTGTTCCACTCCGAAACAGTCCATACATGTACAACACAGAGTCGTAGATGATGGTTAACATGTCTGCCAGACGGTCTTTGACAATAGTACTACCATCCTCCCTGCTGGTTGTATGGGTGGGTCGAGCATTTGACAAACTCACACCATCCATTTCAAATGCAATCTAAATTTCCAAAATATATCAATATGGGGATATTGGTTGTCTTTTACACAAACTCGAACAACATTTTAACTGGTGTAAATGACCTTGAAGTTGAACAGATTATTGTTATAGCACGTGCAGTAAGCTTTTGATATTTAACAAATCACCAAATTAAGAACCATTTTATATGTCAATATGAAAGAGTAGAAAATAAACAATTAAGATGTCACTAATTTTGATACACGTACCATATCATACAAATTGGAGTGTCTCTTGTTAGGTCCAGATTCAGTCCAGATTTACTGGACTCGCTCCAGACTCGACTACTGGAGCCTTACTGAAGATCTGTCCAGAAACGTGTTCTACTGGACCTACTCCAGACTTGGAATCTGGAGTCCCTCTGAAGATTTGTCCAGAAATAATGGAAGACCAGTGAGCAAATACTTGTATAGGAAATCTGGAGTATTCTCCAGATTATCTCACTGGACTTCACCCCAGTCCAGATCAACTCTACTGAAGACATTCTCACTGAAGTCAGAATAAAGAAGACTTACAAATGGCGGAGTCCACTGGAAGTCTTACCAGATCTGTACACTGGAGGATTGTCAGTGTTCTAGACCCTACAAGTCTGAACACTGATACCGAGGATTGACTTTTGCCTTTACACACTTTCCAAAGAACAATCCACTTGTTCTTTACCAAAGTATACGTGTGTAAAGATGGTTGGATAAAAGGATACAAAGTCATTTGATGTGACTTTATCCTTATTCCTTATCCAATACATTTAATGTTCTTGTCGGATCATTAAATGCATGCAACCAGATTTGTACGGCACAAAATTCACTGGTGAATTTTGTTGCCTATAAATACAAAGTCATTTCCTTGAGAAAAATACTTTAAGCATACATTTTGCATTTAAGTGAATTTGTCCAAATACTCTCGATCTTAAACAGGGATACTTCACAACTTTAAGTATCTCGATCCAAAAGAGTTATTTGACAAATATAGATCATTTGTAATTCATAGGTTGTTAGGATACATACTTATTTGTATTATCTTGATTCCGTACAACCTTGTATTTTATTTAACATCATAAATAAAATACACAATTGAAAAATACATAATGTTCCACTTTACTTGTTTATTGCTTTAAGTCTTGTATTACTTTGTTTATATATTCTTGCATTTATTTACAAGTAATACTAGTCCATTCTAGTGATTATTAGACTTGTTGTATTTTACACTTTCCTGGTTAACCATCGAACTTAAGGGACTCACATTTGGTATCAGAGCAGAAGGCTAAACATTGCCTAGATCTGTTTCTTTGATGGCTAACCAAGAAAATACACAAGGAAGTTTTAATCTTGGTCCCGATCCTAATGCTAATATTAATGATCAAAATGAACCACCTATTGTTAATAACACTAATCCACCTCCTCCTCCTACTCCTGCTTCTCCACACGTGCATGTGCACTACTCAAATAATCCTGTTCCTAAATTCAGTGGGAACAGTGATGAATTTGGTACGTGGAAGGCTAGGATGGTTTTACATGTCACTGGTATTGAGAGGAACATGATAAAAATTTTAAATGAAGGTCCTTATGTACCAACATCACCTCTCAATCCCCTTCTTGATTCTTCTGGATCTAGAAGAGGAAGGGAAAAGAGGGAGGAACATTGGTCTGAAGAGGAGAGGAGATTGGTGAATCTAGACACCCTTCTCAAAAACATGATCCTAGGGGCCGTTCCTGAAACCCTAATTCCCACACTAGTTCTTTTCCCTAGTGCTAAAACCATGTGGGATGGACTTTTAAACCAACATGAAGGAGGAGATGACACCATTGTCACCAGAAAAGTCTCCTTAAACAAGAGGTATGAGTCATTTTTTGCTCAGCCTAACGAGTCTCTCACTGGTACTTACACTAGATTTATGAGTATCATAAACCAATTGAGAGGTCTTGGGGTTGAGAAGGACAAGGATATACTTCTGGAGAAATTTTGTGATATTCTACCCACCAAATGGTCTCACATGATCCTGGTCTTACGACAAGGTAAAACTCTGCACACACACACTCTCTCAACTCTATATGGAGCTTTCAGGTACACTGAAGAAAATCAAGCTCAGAGAGTGGTGGCAGAACAAGATGCTTTTAACCATGCCTCCAGTAGTCCTAATGTGGTTAGTCATACTGAACCACATAGTACAACACTGATATCTTCTGAGAATGTATTTTCTATGAAGAAGATGGTGTCTGAACTCATGGATTCTGGAGAGACCAGTCAAATCTCTCCATACTGTTGTGATGAAACTGATGATGATGACCTCATTGCAATGATTGCTAAAACGTTTAACCGTTTTAAAGCAAGAGCAACTAGGCCATCTGGACAATTTGCATCCAGTTCTTCAACTGATAAGACTAATTTGACATGCTTTAAGTGTGGCAAAAAGGGTCATTTCATGAAAGATTGCAGGTCCAACCAGTTTGTATCCAAGCCTGGTCCATTCTCTTCAAATAATAAGCCTGATGATAGCTATAAACTGAAATATAAAAAGCTTAAGGCCCAGATTGCTCTCATGGCACAACAAATTGAAAACAATAATAAGTGCATGATTGCAACAACTGAAGAGAAGTGGGTTCCTTCTGATGAATCATCTGTTGATGATGAAGAAGAAAGAGATTGCTGTTACATGGCTCTGGCAGACGATGAGCACCTGGTGAAGGAAGATGTCACATCTGGACGATGGGTAGACATTGTTATTAAGAAGGTTAGTGATTATGATTGTACAACTGACCAAGAGCTAAAACTGGACATAGCTGAAGCTCTTAATTCTGATTTGATATTTGTAAAAACTGTTAGATCTGATTGTGTAAATGGTCTAGAAACAGATTTTTCTGAAATAACCGTCTTAAAATCAAAATTGAAAGAACTTCAAGACATTGAACTGGCATTTCAAGCCCAGGTTCTGGTAACTGAACAATTGATTCAAGAAAAACAAGATCTTGAAGTCATTTTAGAGAAAGAAAAACTGGTAATTAAATCATGGCTAGAAACCAAAAAGCCATATGATGCTGGAGTAAATCAATTTCCTGCTCAAAAACGTGCATACTTAGATGGAAATACTCATGTAGCATCATTAATACCAGTAATTGATCGATTACCAGAGGGGTTCAGGCCCACCACTGTTTATGATGAGCCTGTAACTCCCAAGACCAATATTTACCCAGTTCAATCCCCAGAGGTCAAAACTGGAGCATTCCAGATGACTGCTCCAGTTAAAGAGGTTTATCGGAATAAACCTTTGCCTTAGACCAATCCCCTACCTAAGCCTAGGACTGGAAAGGCTAAGGTGTCATCTGAAGAAAATATTTTGTCCAGGTTAGAGAGCCAGATTCAAATTCTGACTCGTCAATCTCAAAGTTTTAATGCAAGATTAAACTTTATTGAGGGTACTTCATCTGGCCCTAGACAAAATACAAAACCTTTTGCAAAGAAAGTTAAATCTATTTCTCCAGTTGAGAAAAAGAAAAAGGTTTCAAAGCTATCAACCCCAGTGGTCTTTTCAACTAAGACCACTGTTGAAGAAAGTAAACTAAACCAGATTGCCCCAGGGACCTATAAGGGAGGGTCCAGTGAACCCATCAGTCGATGGGTTCCCAAATCTAACTGATAAGTATCTGGTGTATGTGCAGGGGGATCGAAAGAAATATATCTAGTATCTTGACAGTGCTGCTGGCAGGACGATGACTGGATGTAAGACCCTGCTGGAGGAGTTCACCATTTCTGATGGACCCTCCATTACTTTTGGAAATGATGGTTGTGGAAAGACTGAGGGATACGGTGTTCTGAACAATGGACAAGTCAAGTTCAGACGTGTTGCATTTGTGAATGGTTTGAAATACAACCTGATCAGTGTAAGTCAACTGTGTGATGATGGCTATCAAGTTCTATTCAATATTGCTCAGGGTATCGTATTCAACAAGGACTGGAAGGTAGTGTTGATTGCTCCCAGAAAAGGGAATGTGTACGTGATGGATATGGAAAGCTCTCCTTCAGAGCAGTGTTTCTATACTCAAGCTGATGAAGACACAAACTGGTTATGGCACAAAAGGTTATCCCATTTAAATTTCAAGAATATTAATAAGTTGTCCAGAAAACAACTTGCAGATGGGATACCTTCAGTTTCCTTAAAAAAGGAAAGGCCATGTCTAGGATGTGAGATGGGTAAGCAAAAACGTACCAGTTTCAAGACCAGACAGAATTTCAGCATATCTGAACCCCTTCATATGCTTCATATGGACCTCTTTGGTCCAGTGAATGTTCAGACTCGTGCTGGTAAAAGATACACCCTGGTGATCGTAGATGAATTCTCCAGATATTGTTGGGTGATCTTTCTGAGGTCTAAAAGTGAAGCTGCTGCTGAAATCATCAGTCTTATCAAGCAAATTGAGCTCAAGTACAGTCGAAAAGTGTGTCAGTTAAGAAGTGACAATGGAACAGAATTCCAGAATGCAACTCTGGAGTCATTCTGTACTGACACTGGCATCTCCCAGAACTTCTCTTCAGCCCGCTCTCCAGAGCAAAATGGAGTGGTTGAAAGGAAGAATCGAACGCTGATAGAAGCTGCCAGGAGTATGCTTGCTGAATCTGGTCTGTCTACCAGTTCTGGGCGGAAGCAATTGCAACTGCTTGCCACACCCAGAATCGATCAGTGTACATCAAAAGACACAAAAAGACAGCCTATGAAGTCTTAAGAAATAGAAAACCAAATATTGGTTATTTTCACGTTTTTGGATGTCCACTTTACATCCTGAACGACTCCAGTCAGCTAGGCAAATTTGATGCCAAAGCTGATGAAGGGTATTTCTTAGGCTATTCAGCCATTCGCAAGGCCTTCAGAGTCTACAACAAGAGACTGGAGAAGGTCCATGAGTCAATTCATGTAACATTTGATGAATCAAATGCTGCAATCAACAAGAAGCCAGCCCTTGACTCTCCCCCAGTAACTCCAATTGTCTTTTGTGAATCTGATCCTATAAACGACAAAATTGAAGATTCAAAAGACACAGTTTCCAGTCATCCTGATCTGGAACCTGTTCAGAAAAAGAAACTCTCCAGTAGTACTCCATTCTATCCTTCTATTATTTTCAAACTACCCTCTGAAATTAATATTGGATCAGATGTTCGTACTACTCCCCCAGTATCAGTGTCAGTTGAGAATAGACCAGAAATGTCTTCTTATGAATAATTCCAAACTGAACCAGTACTTCAGGAAATGCCTTCAAATGAAGAATTTCATGATGCAAATCGTGATTTAAATGACTCAGATGAAGATACTGAAGTAGTCTGGCAAGATCCTCCTCCAGAAGCAACTCCAGAGGAGACTCAACTGAATTCTTACACTGATATTGTTGTCAGTAACAATCCTGGTCAGTACTCCAGATGGACAAAAGCTCATCCTATTGATCAGATCGAAGGTGACTCCAGTAGAGGAGTTCAGACCAGAAGAGCCTCCAGTAGTCAATGCTTATACGTTAGTTTTCTATCTTTGATGGAACCAAAGAAGATTGACGAGGCTATGGAAGATCCAAGCTGGGTGACTGCTATGCAAGAAGAGCTTCACCAGTTTGAAAGGAACAAGGTCTGGTATCTGGTTCCTTTCCCAGTTGGAAAGAAAGACACCTTTACCGTCGGGAGTAGCGATACGGACTATCTTTTTCGAACATAGGACGACAGCATCATTCTTAGACATCCAGTCCATACCAAGTACAACATCGAAACTAGGAATGGTAGCGGGTAACAGGTTAGCAGTAAATGAACGACCCTCTATTTCTATCGGACAATCAGAATAACCTTCCCGAATAATAGACGTCGCACCATTAGCCACCTCTACTTCTATAGGGCACCGTAAAGAACTAGTAGTCATGTCTAACTTAGGAGCAAACAGAGTAGACACAAAAGATTTGTTCGCACCAGAATCAAATAACACATTAGCAGGTTTGGAGTTAACAATAAGGGTAGCAGTAACTACCTGATCATCGTCTTTTGCCTCCTCAGCCGTCATCTGAAAAGCACGGGCTTTGGCTTTGGAAGCTTCTGCCTTCTTTCCCTCATCTTTCTTCATCTGCGGGCAGTCTGCAATACGGTGCTTGGTGTCTCCACATTTATAACATCTAGCCTTGTCAGTGCATTGATCAATGGTATGACCCTGAGTTCCACACTTATTGCACCTGCGGGTCTTTGTAGAACACTGACCAGAATGGATAGATTTGCAGCCAGGGCACCATTTTCCATCCTTGTCTGCCCTTCCCTTGTCAGAGGACGATGAAGATCCCTTAAATTTCTTTCCAAAACGATTTGACCCACCAAACCTCCGCTTATTGCCAGACTTCTTCTCATCTTCTTTCTTTTCAACTTTCTTATCCGCAGCAAAATCATCATCAAGCTTTTTGGATTCTTTGATTGCTTCAGTTAGGGTCTTATGCTGCCTACAAATACCTAGCATGCGCATCTTAAGTTTAAGTCCAAATCCTATGGTCAATAGGCCTTGGTTCACTTAAACTACTTCTCTGATACCAACTTGTAACACCCGTTTCGTAAAAATATGGATTTCCAAAAATTTCGCCTAACGGCGTTAAATCATGCGGAAACGATTTAGGAAAATACTCAACTAAGGAAAACAGTTGAGAAACATAAGTGGTGTTACTAATAGCATCAAATCAGTAATAAAAGAAATCCATAAGATTGCCCAACATAAAGCAATCATAACATAGTCATTACATAAGTTCCATAAAGGAACGAGCATAATCATTGACTTTACCAATTTCAGCCGTCAAAGCACGAAACTCCTTTTCCATCTTGCGCTGTTCATGAGTCCCGATATACTCCTCAATAAACTTCTGCTTGAAGGTAGCCCATGTGATAGCAGATACCATATCTGGAGTCATCGAAATAGTAATGCTCTTCCACCAATCTCGAGCACCTTCTTTCAACATTCTACTCGCACACAACACCTTTTTATCCTCTGGACAGTCACAAGCTTCAAAGACCATCTCAGTATCATCAAGCCATTCCATACAGCCTACTGCGTTAAGTGTTCCATTGAATTTCTGAGCTCCACACTTCTGGAAACTTTCGAACTTGAATCGAGGAGCTTGAACTACATTAGGAGGAGCCACATCAACATTAACAGGGGGAACGACAACATTATCCACTGGTGGCTCAATGTGGTGAGATGGCACTGAGTAGTTGCCATCAGTTCCTTCAGCATTCTCAGCAAGAGCGTTGTTCAGTTGTTCTTGAGTCTGTGCTAACTGGGCTTGGAGAGTCAGCACAAGATTGTACAGTTCAGCTGCATTAGGGATTTGCTCCACCACTGCTTCGTTAACTCTAGGTGGATTGCCGGGAGGTGGAGGCATAGGACCTAATGGGCTTGGCTGATTTACTTGCTGGGGGTTTCCTCGATTTCTATTCGTATTGGCTGCATCAGCAGCAGCATTGGCAGCATTACTAGCACCGGCACCTGGATGGACAGGTGGGGTAATGCTTGCAGTAACTCCATCGCGTCGTAAGTTGCCTTGACGAGTGTTAACCATCTTTCCTTCACTGAAAGATAGAGTCGATAAGCGCAAAGATAAGGCTAAAACATACTTCGTATCGTAAACATCTCATAAGCCCTATCACACTCGCACTCGTCCCAACCCATCCTATATCATCTTACGTTAAAGCTAAGGCATCCTACAAATACCTAGCATGCGCATCTTAAGTTTAAGTCCAAATCCTATGGTCAATAGGCCTTGGTTCACTTAAACTACTTCTCTGATACCAACTTGTAACACCCGTTTCGTAAAAATATGGATTTCCAAAAATTTCGCCTAACGGCGTTAAATCATGCGGAAACGATTTAGGAAAATACTCAACTAAGGAAAACAGTTGAGAAACATAAGTGGTGTTACTAATAGCATCAAATCAGTAATAAAAGAAATCCATAAGATTGCCCAACATAAAGCAATCATAACATAGTCATTACATAAGTTCCATAAAGGAAATCAATAACATAGTCATTACATAAGTTCCATAAAGGAAATCAATAACATAAGGTTTATGCGAAGCTATTGGGTAAACTAAAGCCAGCTTGATCATCTACCCATCTCTCGCCAAAGCTTCACACGTCATCTCATTGCCTAACCTGAGGGGTGTCAACACATTAAAAGAAACAAGTGTTAGCTATAAAGCTAAGTAAGATAACACCAGGTTTAAGCAAACATTTCATCCATTTAAATCGTCACTTTAAAGCATTACGTCATTTTAATTAGGCATTCATACCACCGTATAAACATATCCACATCACATATAAGCATAGAGTTCATGACCCTAAGCGTGCCTAATCAATTTCGTCATTTCATCTCATCTCATTAAGTTGTGACTAGGTCACCGTTAAGTTGTAACCGAAGTTACCATTAAGGAAAGACAATGTCGATCCATGAGTAGCACGTTATGTTCATGACATTAGGTGGGTCATCAGGCCACCCGAAACTACTCGCCACATATGACTTGTTGCAAGGAACCACCCGAGCAACCATTTTAACATACCTATAACCACCGTCAGGCACCATTTATACGTACCTATTACCACCGTAAGGCACGATGTACCTATTACCACCGTAAGGCACGATGTACCTATTACCACCGTAAGGCACGATGTACCTATTACCACCGTAAGGCACGATGTACCTATTACCACCGTAAGGCACGATGTACCTATTACCACCGTAAGGCACGATGTACCTATTACCACCGTAAGGCACGATGTACCTATTACCACCGTAAGGCACGATGTACCTATTACCACCGTAAGGCACGATGTACCTATTACCACCGTAAGGCACGATGTACCTATTACCACCGTAAGGCACGATGTACCTATTACCACCGTAAGGCACGATGTACCTATTACCACCGTAAGGCACGATGTACCTATTACCACCGTAAGGCACGATGTACCTATTACCACCGTAAGGCACGATGTACCTATTACCACCGTAAGGCACGATGTACCTATTACCACCGTAAGGCACGATGTACCTATTACCACCGTAAGGCACGATGTACCTATTACCACCGTAAGGCACGATGTACCTATTACCACCGTAAGGCACGATGTACCTATTACCACCGTAAGGCACGATGTACCTATTACCACCGTAAGGCACGATGTACCTATTACCACCGTAAGGCACGATGTACCTATTACCACCGTAAGGCACGATGTACCTATTACCACCGTAAGGCACGATGTACCTATTACCACCGTAAGGCACGATGTACCTATTACCACCGTAAGGCACGATGTACCTATTACCACCGTAAGGCACGATGTACCTATTACCACCGTAAGGCACGATGTACCTATTACCACCGTAAGGCACGATGTACCTATTACCACCGTAAGGCACGATGTACCTATTACCACCGTAAGGCACGATGTACCTATTACCACCGTAAGGCACGATGTACCTATTACCACCGTAAGGCACGATGTACCTATTACCACCGTAAGGCACGATGTACCTATTACCACCGTAAGGCACGATGTACCTATTACCACCGTAAGGCACGATGTACCTATTACCACCGTAAGGCACGATGTACCTATTACCACCGTAAGGCACGATGTACCTATTACCACCGTAAGGCACGATGTACCTATTACCACCGTAAGGCACGATGTACCTATTACCACCGTAAGGCACGATGTACCTATTACCACCGTAAGGCACGATGTACCTATTACCACCGTAAGGCACGATGTACCTATTACCACCGTAAGGCACGATGTACCTATTAAACGAATTTAGCTTGAAAACACTTAATCACAAACGAATTTAGCTCATAATCCACTAAACGAATTTAAACTCTTGCCAAACGAATTAGACACCAAAACGAATTTAAGACACAATTTCGCCCAGAATTCATAAAACGATTTGTTCTTCGATTTTTCCAGAAATCAATCGACTTAGGCTGTTTCCAAAACATGTTTTTGACACATATAAACATATTTTGATCATAATGATCGATTACAAACTCGTTTGACACCATTTAGATCCTTAATTTGCTTAAACACGTTTGAAACCCTAATTACTTCAAACCCTTATTAAAATCAGATTTGATTAACATAAAAACAACCTTTGAATCTGAAAATACAATTAACAAACCATGGATTACCTGATTGCTTTGATAGCCAATTGAAAGTAATCCAAAATACTCAATCAATTCATTGACCAAAACTTGGAGATTCCTTAAGAAATCGATTAGGGAATTTGCAGGAACTGTATGTGTGTGTTTAGGAAATGTAATTAGGCTGCAATTCAATGAGATTAGGCTTAACCTAATCCCTAATCCCGTTTTTCAAGTTTCACTTATGTCAATTTTAGTCCCTGGACTTCATATTAGCTTTATTTCGCATTTAAACACCTATTGGGGATACATACAACACACTAAAGCACTTTCGCACACTACATAGGCCTTTTACACATCATTAAGTCCACTTTATTGTCACTCATTAAAGATAATTAAATCTCACATATAGGGCACATAAACATATAAACACGTATTTCCACGTAAACATATCACGGACTTATAATTTGACCTAACGACGTTAGTCAACATATACGTTTAAGTTTTGGGATGTTACAATTACCTCCCCCTTAAGAGGATTCCGTCCCCGGAATCACTTCAGCATCAAAAAGGTGGGGATAGGTCTCCCGCATTACGGACTCGGTCTCCCAAGTCATACTTTCGCCGTGATTGTGTTTCCACTTTATGAGAACTAGATCGATAGTCTTTCGTCGTAGCTTCTTTTGTTTCCTTCCAAAACACGTTTTTGACATAATTAAACATCTTTCGATCATCAAGATCGTTTATACACCCGTTAAACACCATTATGAACATCAATTAACCAAAACATCTTTTAAACTCTAATTAATTGCAAAACCTTTTTAAAAAGTTATGATGAAACATCCAAGAAGCTTGAACAAGAATGCATCATGATAGAGATTTTCAAAAAAATCAAAAAGATGAAATCAAAGGGAGATGGAAAAAAAAAAAAAAAAAAAAAAAAAAAAAAAAAAAAAAAAAAAAAAAAAAAAAAAAAAAAAAAAAAAAAAAAAAAAAAAAAAAAAAAAAAAAAAAAAAAAAAAAAAAAAAAAAAAAAAAAAAAAAAAAAAAAAAAAAAAAAAAAAAAAAAAAAAAAAAAAAAAAAAAAAAAAAAAAAAAAAAAAAAAAAAAAAAAAAAAAAAAAAAAAAAAAAAAAAAAAAAAAAAAAAAAAAAAAAAAAAAAAAAAAAAAAAAAAAAAAAAAAAAAAAAAAAAAAAAAAAAAAAAAAAAAAAAAAAAAAAAAAAAAAAAAAAAAAAAAAAAAAAAAAAAAAAAAAAAAAAAAAAAAAAAAAAAAAAAAAAAAAAAAAAAAAAAAAAAAAAAAAAAAAAAAAAAAAAAAAAAAAAAAAAAAAAAAAAAAAAAAAAAAAAAAAAAAAAAAAAAAAAAAAAAAAAAAAAAAAAAAAAAAAAAAAAAAAAAAAAAAAAAAAAAAAAAAAAAAAAAAAAAAAAAAAAAAAAAAAAAAAAAAAAAAAAAAAAAAAAAAAAAAAAAAAAAAAAAAAAAAAAAAAAAAAAAAAAAAAAAAAAAAAAAAAAAAAAAAAAAAAAAAAAAAAAAAAAAAAAAAAAAAAAAAAAAAAAAAAAAAAAAAAAAAAAAAAAAAAAAAAAAAAAAAAAAAAAAAAAAAAAAAAAAAAAAAAAAAAAAAAAAAAAAAAAAAAAAAAAAAAAAAAAAAAAAAAAAAAAAAAAAAAAAAAAAAAAAAAAAAAAAAAAAAAAAAAAAAAAAAAAAAAAAAAAAAAAAAAAAAAAAAAAAAAAAAAAAAAAAAAAAAAAAAAAAAAAAAAAAAAAAAAAAAAAAAAAAAAAAAAAAAAAAAAAAAAAAAAAAAAAAAAAAAAAAAAAAAAAAAAAAAAAAAAAAAAAAAAAAAAAAAAAAAAAAAAAAAAAAAAAAAAAAAAAAAAAAAAAAAAAAAAAAAAAAAAAAAAAAAAAAAAAAAAAAAAAAAAAAAAAAAAAAAAAAAAAAAAAAAAAAAAAAAAAAAAAAAAAAAAAAAAAAAAAAAAAAAAAAAAAAAAAAAAAAAAAAAAAAAAAAAAAAAAAAAAAAAAAAAAAAAAAAAAAAAAAAAAAAAAAAAAAAAAAAAAAAAAAAAAAAAAAAAAAAAAAAAAAAAAAAAAAAAAAAAAAAAAAAAAAAAAAAAAAAAAAAAAAAAAAAAAAAAAAAAAAAAAAAAAAAAAAAAAAAAAAAAAAAAAAAAAAAAAAAAAAAAAAAAAAAAAAAAAAAAAAAAAAAAAAAAAAAAAAAAAAAAAAAAAAAAAAAAAAAAAAAAAAAAAAAAAAAAAAAAAAAAAAAAAAAAAAAAAAAAAAAAAAAAAAAAAAAAAAAAAAAAAAAAAAAAAAAAAAAAAAAAAAAAAAAAAAAAAAAAAAAAAAAAAAAAAAAAAAAAAAAAAAAAAAAAAAAAAAAAAAAAAAAAAAAAAAAAAAAAAAAAAAAAAAAAAAAAAAAAAAAAAAAAAAAAAAAAAAAAAAAAAAAAAAAAAAAAAAAAAAAAAAAAAAAAAAAAAAAAAAAAAAAAAAAAAAAAAAAAAAAAAAAAAAAAAAAAAAAAAAAAAAAAAAAAAAAAAAAAAAAAAAAAAAAAAAAAAAAAAAAAAAAAAAAAAAAAAAAAAAAAAAAAAAAAAAAAAAAAAAAAAAAAAAAAAAAAAAAAAAAAAAAAAAAAAAAAAAAAAAAAAAAAAAAAAAAAAAAAAAAAAAAAAAAAAAAAAAAAAAAAAAAAAAAAAAAAAAAAAAAAAAAAAAAAAAAAAAAAAAAAAAAAAAAAAAAAAAAAAAAAAAAAAAAAAAAAAAAAAAAAAAAAAAAAAAAAAAAAAAAAAAAAAAAAAAAAAAAAAATGTAAATTTATTGTTTTATGAAACTAGTATACTATTTATCAGTTGATGTATGTAATAATAGTTGCAATTTTTGATTCATATAAGTAAATGATCAGATTTAGTCTAAGTTAGAACTTAAATGATGAAACTGAAAACACTCATGATCTATAAAGTGTTTTCCAGTAACTTAGATTTTTAGACTAAGTCAAAACTTATGTTTTTCAAGCATACAAAATGTATAGATTCAAGCTTGAAAACACTTGCATTATTTCTAAACAAATAGGGGGAATTTGTTAGGTCCAGATTCAGTCCAGATTTACAGGACTCGCTCCAGACTCGACTACTGGAGCCTTACTGAAGATCTGTCCAGAAACGTGTTCTACTGGACCTACTCCAGACTTGGAATCTGGAGTCCCTCTGAAGATTTGTCCAGAAATAATGGAAGACCAGTGAGCAAATACTTGTATAGGAAATCTGGAGTATTCTCCAGATTATCTCACTGGACTTCACCCCAGTCCAGATCAACTCTACTGAAGACATTCTCACTGAAGTCAAAGACTGAAGTCAGAATAAAGAAGACTTACAAATGGCGGAGTCCACTGGAAGTCTTACCAGATCTGTACACTGGAGGATTGTCAGTGTTCTAGACCCTACAAGTCTGAACACTGATATCGAGGATTGACTTTTGCCTTTACACACTTTCCAAAGAACAACCCACTTGTTCTTTACCAAAGTATACGTGTGTAAAGATGGTTGGATAAAAGGATACAAAGTCATTTGATGTGACTTTATCCTTATTCCTTATCCAATACATTTAATGTTCTTGTCGGATCATTAAATGCATGCAACCAGATTTGTACGGCACAAAATTCACTGGTGAATTTTGTTGCCTATAAATACAAAGTCATTTCCTTGAGAAAAATACTTTAAGCATACATTTTGCATTTAAGTGAATTTGTCCAAATACTCTCGATCTTAAACAGGGATACTTCACAACTTTAAGTATCTCGATCCAAAAGAGTTATTTGACAAATATAGATCATTTGTAATTCATAGGTTGTTAGGATACATACTTATTTGTATTATCTTGATTCCGTACAACCTTGTATTTTATTTAATATCATAAATAAAATACACAATTGAAAAATACATAATGTTCCACTTTACTTGTTTATTGCTTTAAGTCTTGTATTACTTTGTTTATATATTCTTGCATTTATTTACAAGTAATACTAGTCCATTCTAGTGATTATTAGACTTGTTGTATTTTACACTTTCCTGGTTAACCATCGAACTTAAGGGACTCACATCTCCCAATCATAAAACCAAGCAGGCCAATCCATTTTCTATATACCCTGTAATAAAGCAAGCAATATACAACAGAATAGACAATAGCAGACAACATAATGAACATCACTGATTATTTATTATTTTCAAATTATAAATCTAGATAACAAAAAGAGTATTTCCGTTGTGTCACAATCCGGTTCCATGAAACGAAATGAGATTAAACCAAACGAAACTGTGAAATTTTTCAAGAGTAGCTGACTTGAACCGAAAGAAAATTGTAATAACTCGAAAAGCATAGCACTATTGTATAAACGGATTTACGTTTGCTAATTTATTATCCACATATAATTTGTTATTTATTAAACTAACTTAAAAAGATGGAAAAGAACAGATCAATTAGTTACAGAACTGGAATAGAAAATCTTATTGTAGAGCATACAAAATACGTAAACCAAAACCAAGCACCTTATAATGACATAAACGTAAAAGATAAGAATGCAAGACATACCAGAAGCTTTATAAAATCATTGTTGAGCAACTCTTAAGATATTAAGCTTTTATCATACTCCGCATTGATTAATATCAACCAAATATCAAAAATATGCTTCAAGCCATTACTCGTTTGTCGAGTCCTATTTCTGGTGATGGAAAAAAATTATGTCAATAATATAACAATTTAAATTTCCATACTTCACTTATTCCTTAATATCCCAAGTATTTATTTTTTTTTTTTTTTATTTTTTTTTTTTTTTTTTTTTTTTTTTTTTTTTTTTTTTTTTTTTTTTTTTTTTTTTTTTTTTTTTTTTTTTTTTTTTTTTTTTTTTTTTTTTTTTTTTTTTTTTTTTTTTTTTTTTTTTTTTTTTTTTTTTTTTTTTTTTTTTTTTTTTTTTTTTTTTTTTTTTTTTTTTTTTTTTTTTTTTTTTTTTTTTTTTTTTTTTTTTTTTTTTTTTTTTTTTTTTTTTTTTTTTTTTTTTTTTTTTTTTTTTTTTTTTTTTTTTTTTTTTTTTTTTTTTTTTTTTTTTTTTTTTTTTTTTTTTTTTTTTTTTTTTTTTTTTTTTTTTTTTTTTTTTTTTTTTTTTTTTTTTTTTTTTTTTTTTTTTTTTTTTTTTTTTTTTTTTTTTTTTTTTTTTTTTTTTTTTTTTTTTTTTTTTTTTTTTTTTTTTTTTTTTTTTTTTTTTTTTTTTTTTTTTTTTTTTTTTTTTTTTTTTTTTTTTTTTTTTTTTTTTTTTTTTTTTTTTTTTTTTTTTTTTTTTTTTTTTTTTTTTTTTTTTTTTTTTTTTTTTTTTTTTTTTTTTTTTTTTTTTTTTTTTTTTTTTTTTTTTTTTTTTTTTTTTTTTTTTTTTTTTTTTTTTTTTTTTTTTTTTTTTTTTTTTTTTTTTTTTTTTTTTTTTTTTTTTTTTTTTTTTTTTTTTTTTTTTTTTTTTTTTTTTTTTTTTTTTTTTTTTTTTTTTTTTTTTTTTTTTTTTTTTTTTTTTTTTTTTTTTTTTTTTTTTTTTTTTTTTTTTTTTTTTTTTTTTTTTTTTTTTTTTTTTTTTTTTTTTTTTTTTTTTTTTTTTTTTTTTTTTTTTTTTTTTTTTTTTTTTTTTTTTTTTTTTTTTTTTTTTTTTTTTTTTTTTTTTTTTTTTTTTTTTTTTTTTTTTTTTTTTTTTTTTTTTTTTTTTTTTTTTTTTTTTTTTTTTTTTTTTTTTTTTTTTTTTTTTTTTTTTTTTTTTTTTTTTTTTTTTTTTTTTTTTTTTTTTTTTTTTTTTTTTTTTTTTTTTTTTTTTTTTTTTTTTTTTTTTTTTTTTTTTTTTTTTTTTTTTTTTTTTTTTTTTTTTTTTTTTTTTTTTTTTTTTTTTTTTTTTTTTTTTTTTTTTTTTTTTTTTTTTTTTTTTTTTTTTTTTTTTTTTTTTTTTTTTTTTTTTTTTTTTTTTTTTTTTTTTTTTTTTTTTTTTTTTTTTTTTTTTTTTTTTTTTTTTTTTTTTTTTTTTTTTTTTTTTTTTTTTTTTTTTTTTTTTTTTTTTTTTTTTTTTTTTTTTTTTTTTTTTTTTTTTTTTTTTTTTTTTTTTTTTTTTTTTTTTTTTTTTTTTTTTTTTTTTTTTTTTTTTTTTTTTTTTTTTTTTTTTTTTTTTTTTTTTTTTTTTTTTTTTTTTTTTTTTTTTTTTTTTTTTTTTTTTTTTTTTTTTTTTTTTTTTTTTTTTTTTTTTTTTTTTTTTTTTTTTTTTTTTTTTTTTTTTTTTTTTTTTTTTTTTTTTTTTTTTTTTTTTTTTTTTTTTTTTTTTTTTTTTTTTTTTTTTTTTTTTTTTTTTTTTTTTTTTTTTTTTTTTTTTTTTTTTTTTTTTTTTTTTTTTTTTTTTTTTTTTTTTTTTTTTTTTTTTTTTTTTTTTTTTTTTTTTTTTTTTTTTTTTTTTTTTTTTTTTTTTTTTTTTTTTTTTTTTTTTTTTTTTTTTTTTTTTTTTTTTTTTTTTTTTTTTTTTTTTTTTTTTTTTTTTTTTTTTTTTTTTTTTTTTTTTTTTTTTTTTTTTTTTTTTTTTTTTTTTTTTTTTTTTTTTTTTTTTTTTTTTTTTTTTTTTTTTTTTTTTTTTTTTTTTTTTTTTTTTTTTTTTTTTTTTTTTTTTTTTTTTTTTTTTTTTTTTTTTTTTTTTTTTTTTTTTTTTTTTTTTTTTTTTTTTTTTTTTTTTTTTTTTTTTTTTTTTTTTTTTTTTTTTTTTTTTTTTTTTTTTTTTTTTTTTTTAAGGAATTGACTTTAATTCCTTAAATGCTCCCAACCATATTTGTACGGCCTGGTCCACATCAGCATGAACCTTGCCTATAAATATAAAGGCTTCTCACAACTTGCAAAGTGCTTGAAACTTTGGCATTGCAACTTGTGAGACATACTCTAAGTAATCTTAAGAGTATTTCCAAGTTATAGATCACTTGTATTTCAAGGTTGTTTAGATATTACACATTTGTGTTTATCTTTGTTCCGCATCAACCTTTGTATTTTATTTAACACAATTAATAAAATACATTTGAAAAGTACATCGTGTCTCAATGCTACATACTTGAATTATACATATTACTTATATAGTTTCAGCACTTTTGTTTCTTGCAATTTACTTTCAGTACATTACTTTATTGTTTAATCCATATCTGGATCGCATTCTGAACTGGTCTATTTCCAGAATAGAATTGCTTGCCAGACGGGTAAACCATCGTATTTGGGACTTACATTTGGTATCAGAGCAGAAGGTTAGAATATTATATTCATTAACCTAGATCTGCTGTGATGGCTATCCCTGAAAACAATGAAGGACCTAACCCTAATCCTAATGGTACCACCCCACCCCCTGTTATTAACAACAATATACCACTGCATAATGTGCATGTACACTTTCCAAACAATCCTGTTCCCAAGTTTGATGGGAACAGTGAAAACTTTATAACATGGAAAGCATGCATGCTCAAATATATTGCTGGTGTTGAAAGACATTTGACCGACATTTTAAAAGAAGGACCCTTTGTTCCCATGAATGTCTCTACTGTTGTCAGAACTGCCGATGGGACTCCTAGGATGACACCTAAGGAGAAGGATCATTGGTCTGAAGAAGATCATAGGCTGGTAGACCTTGATACCAAGCTGCAAAATATGATCTTGTATGCAGTTCCTGAAAGTCTCATGCCTACTTTTGTTTTACTTGAAAACTCTAAATTAATGTGGGAGGAACTTATGACTCAGTTTGAAGGCACTTCCGAGACAATTGTCACAAGAAAAGTTGCTTTGAATAAGAAATATGAATCTTTC
Organism: Erigeron breviscapus; assembly: GCA_034093135.1. NCBI lineage: Eukaryota > Viridiplantae > Streptophyta > Magnoliopsida > Asterales > Asteraceae > Erigeron > Erigeron breviscapus. The sequence continues at coordinate 74,873,469 of CM067172.1, read as the reverse complement.
TTTGCATTCCCTGGTGAAACTTTAACACAAACTTACATCAGATTTACAAATCTGGTAAACCAACTGAAAGCCTTGGGTGTGGAGAAAGATAAAGAAATTTTGTTAGAAAAATTCTGTGATATTTTACCTTCTAAATGGGAAAATTTGATCTTGGTTTTAAGACAAGGAAAAACCTTGCACAGTCACACTCTTGCTTCCTTATATGGAGCCTTCAGATATACTGAAGAGAACAAAGCTGAGAGAGCTGTGGCCGAGCAAGATGCCAAAAATCATGCTTCTACCAGTTCAGTCATGGTTCAGTATTCTGAGCCACATGGGACTGCACTGCTATCTTCTGAGAGTGATCATTCTGACTCAATGAAGAAGATAGTTTCTGAAATGTTAAAAACTGGTATTACTGATAATGTTACTCATGGTTGTGATGAGGATGACAATGATGATCTGGTTGCCATGCTGGCTAAAACGTTCAATCGTTTTAAGGCCAAATCTAATCGATCTGGCAAACCATCTGCTTCAAGCGCTTCTATTGATAAGTCCAATCTTGAATGCTTTAAGTGTGGCAAGAAAGGACATTTCATGAAGGAATGCAGATCTAGTCAACCTTCTTCATCACAATCTGCCCCTAATCATTCTATTTTTTAGAAATCTGATGATAGCTATAAGGCTAAGTACAAGAAGCTAAAAGCCCATATAGCTCTCATGGCACAAGACAACTCAAGCATTAATGGTTGTATGATTGCCAAAACAGAAAAATGAGAAGATTCTGATGAATCATCTGATGACGAGGAAGAAGTTAGGGACATGTGTTTCATGGCTCGTGAAGATCAAGGTCATTTGGTCAAGTCTGATGTTGAATCCGGAAGATGGGTGGATATAGTCATGAAAAAGGTTAGTGATTTTGGATTTGAAAGTAATGAGGAACATAAACTGGACCTTTTGGTTCTTTTAGAGGCTGACATCTCATTTGTTGAGACTGTGCGTTCAGAAAGCCTGAAAATGTTTGAAAATAATACTTCTGAGCTGAACGCCAGTCAAACCAGACTGAAAGAACTGAAGGATGTTCAGTTGCCTCTAAAAAGTTATCAGTCTATGGTTGCCACTTTGGAATTGGAAAAGGAAGAACTAAAAACCATCCTTGAAAAAGAACAGAAAATAATCAAATCTTGGATGAAATCACCAAATCCAGATGCTGCAATTAAAAACACTTTTGCTAATCAAAGAACATCATATGAATCTGGTGATCTTCACTTGGGATCTATAATTACTGATTTAGATGCACTTCTAAAAGAAATGAAACCAGAAATTATTTTTAAAGAAGTTGGCAAGCAGAAAACTGTGACTGAAAAGGCCCAGGAACAATCTGAGGGCAAATCTGAAACAGCTCAGACCACTGTTTCAGAAAAGAAGGCTAAATCCAAAAAGCCATCCCCTCAGTCTTCATATAAGGTTCTAAAAGGCCAAAAGAAGAAGAAAAATGTCTCCCCCACTGAGCCTTCCACCTCAGATTCAGGTAAGGCTCAAGTGTCTAATGATGAATCAATTTTGTTAAGGTTAGAGAGTCAATTTCAGTTGTTAGCTAGACAAGTGCAAAGTTGTAATGCACGATTGAAAAATGTTGAAAGCACTCCTCTTCAACCTAAACAAACAACTAAACCTTTTTCCAAACAAATTAAGCAAAAATCTGAGAAGAAAAAGGTTGAAAGTCCAATCAAACCAACTATTTTTGTGTCATCTGAGATCATGACTGAGATCCCCTTTGATCCCTCAGTTCCTCCTGAACCAAAGAAATCTGAGACATCTAAGGGAGAGTTCGGTGAACCCATCAAAAGATGGGTTCCCAAAAAGAACTAATCTTTGTTTGTGTGCAGGGAGATCGAAAGAAGTATATATGGTATCTTGACAGCGCAGCTGGCAGAACCATGACTCGTAACAAAACCCTGCTGGAGGAATATAGGGTGCAAGAGGGGCCCTCAATAACATTTGGGAATGATGAGAATGGACAAACTGAGGGATATGGTGTTTTGAATAATGGACAAGTCAAATTCACACGTGTTGCATATGTGAATGGTTTGAAATATAACCTAATCAGTGTCAGTCAACTGTGTGATGATGGCTTCAAGGTTTTATTTGATATTTGTCAAGGCACCATATTCAACAGGGATTGGAAGGTAGTGTTGGTTGCACCAAGGAAAGGAAACATCTATATCATTGATATGGAAACTTCACCAAATGAACAATGTTTTTATACAAAGGCAGATGAGGACACAAACTGGTTGTGGCACAAGAGGTTATCCCATCTGAACTTCAAGAACATCAATAAGTTGTCAAGAAAACAACTTGCTGAAGGGATACCTCCAGTGTCTTTCAATAAAGACAAGCCATGTCCAGGGTGTGAAATGGGTAAGCAGAAAAGAGCCTCGTTCAAGACTAAGCAAAATTTCAGCATAACTGAACCTCTTCACATGCTTCACATGGACCTTTTTGGACCAGTGAATGTTCAGACCAGAGTAGGAAAGAAGTACACTTTGGTTATTGTTGATGAATTTTCAAGATATTATTGGATGATTTTCCTCAGAACCAAGAATGAAGCTGCTGCTGAAATCATTGCCCTCATCAAACAAATTGAACTCAAACACAAGCGAAAAGTTTGTCAGCTCAGAAGTGACAATGGCACAGAATTCAGAAATGCCACTCTGGAGTCCTTCTGCACTGAAACTGGCATATCTCAGAACTTCTCTTCAGCTCGCACACCGGAGCAGAATGGTGTCGTAGAAAGAAAGAATCGAACGCTGATTGAAGCTGCTAGAAGTATGCTCAATGAATCTGGTCTTCCTAAGAATTTCTGGGCTGAAGCTGTTGCAACTGCTTGCTACACTCAGAACAGATCTGTCTATGTCAAAAGACACAAGAAGACAGCCTATGAAGTACTTAAAAATAGAAAGCCTAATATTGGATACTTCCATGTATTTGGATGTCCAGTATACATTCTGAATGATTCCAGTCAGCTTGGAAAATTTGATGCAAAAGCTGATGAAGGTTACTTCTTAGGATATTCAACAATTCGCAAGGCCTTCAGAGTCTATAACAAGAGACTTGACAAGGTTTATGAGTCAATTCATGTTACCTTTGATGAATCAAATTCTGCAATCTTTAATAAACCAACTCCTGTACCACCCTCAGAAAGTCCAATCAGTTTTGGTGAATCTGATCCCATTGTTCAACCTGATCAGTCACCTGAACCTGCTTCTGAACATCTCAGTTCAGAACCAACAAGAATCAAGACAAGCAACATTCCATTCTATCCTTCAGTCAGTTTTAAACTACCTTCTGAACTGACTATTGGATCAGATGTACGTGCTGCTTCAAATCAGATACCAGTTTCCACTGAATTACCCCAATCTAAAGAATATCATGATGCAAGTCATGATCTGCAGGAGGAAGATGATGAGACTGAAATAGTCTTTTCTGAAGCTCCTCCTGAAGTAAATCAGAGGAATTCTTGCACTGATATCGTTGTTCATCCTGGTCATTACTCTAAGTGGACAAAAGCACATCCAATTGAGCAAATCATTGGAGATTCCAATAGAGGGGTTCAGACCAGAAGAGCCACAAGCGATCAATGCTTAAATATCAGCTTCTTATCACTGATAGAACCGAAGAAGATTGACGAGGCTATGAAAGACCCAAGCTGGATTGAAGCCATGCAAGATGAGCTCAATCAGTTTAAAAGGAATGACGTTTGGGAACTTGTTCCATGTCCCAGTAACCTAAAGAAAGAACCAATTGGACAAGATGGGTCTTCAGAAACAAGATGGATGAAGATGGACATGTAATTCGAAACAAAGCAAGACTTGTTGCAAAGGGTTACTCTCAATAAGAAGGAGTAGACTTTGATGAAACTTTTGCACCAGTTGCTAGACTAGAAGCTATCAGAATTTTCTTAGCTTTTGCAGCTCATCATGAGTTCAAAGTCTATCAGATGGATGTTAAAAGTGCATTCTTGAATGGTGAATTGGAAGAAGTTGTTTACGTGTATCAGCCACCAGGGTTCACAAATGAAGAAAAACCTCACTGGGTGTACAGACTGAACAAAGCTTTATATGGTCTGAGACAAGCACCTAGAGCATGGTATGATACTCTTACTAAACATCTTCTGAATAATGGTTTTAAAAGGGGTGCAATTGATAACACTTTATTCATTTTACATGATAAAAGTGATATCCTACTTGTACAAATTTATGTTGATGATATTGTGTTTGGGTCTACAAATGACAAAACGTGTAAAAAGTTTTCTGAAAGTATGTCTTCTGAGTATGAAATGAGTATGATGGGTGAACTGACATATTTCTTGGGTTTACAAGTGAAACAAACCAGTGATGGTATTTTTATAAATCAAGAAAAATATGTTAGAGACTTATTAAAGAAATATCAATTTGATGCAGTCTCATCAAAAGATACTCCTATTTCTGCACCATTAACTTTGGACTCAGATCCTAATGGAAAACAAGTGGATCCCACAAAATATCGTGGTATGGTGGGGTCACTTATGTACTTAACTGCTAGTAGACCTGACATAATGTTTGCAACATGCCTTTGTGCAAGATTTCAGTCTGATCCCAGGGAAGCACACTCAAATGCTGTTAAAAGGATTTTCAGATACCTTAAAGGTGTCCCCAGACTTGGTCTTTGGTATCCCAAAGGCTCAAGTCTAGATCTAATGGGGTATTCAGATTCTGATCATGCAGGATGTAAAATAGATAGGAAAAGTACCACAGGTGGTTGTCATTTCCTAGGTGGCAAACTGGTCAGTTGGACGAGCAAGAAGCAAACTGCAGTGTCATTCTCCACAGCTGAAGCTGAATACATTTCTGCAGCTAGTTGCTGCGCTCAGATTCTGTGGATGAAGAACCAACTGACTGATTATGGTGTTAAGTATACAAGAACTCCAATATTTTGTGATAACACCAGTGCAATTGCCATCTCTCACAATCCTGTAATGCACTCCAAAACCAAGCATATCGATCTCAGGTATCATTTCATTAGAGATCACATTATTAAAGGTGATATTGAACTTCATTTCATTCCCACTGATAAACAACTCGCTGATGTTTGTACAAAACCCTTGGATGTAAAAACGTGTAAGCATCTCATCAGCGGTATGCTAAATCCTGAATAGCATCACCTCAGGGGGAAGTGTCAAATATATTTGTACTTAAAAGAATTTTCTCTCTAAGGGGGAACTTTATTTTCAGAAAAATATTTTGACTGAAATGTTTCAGATTTTCTGAATGATTTCAGAATAAGGTGTAAACTGAGATGGTTCGGATTCCTTAAAACTGATCATTAAGTCGTTTAGTCATTAAGTCGTTTCTGAAATAATTCAGTCCTTTATAATGTCTTTTGGATACTTGGTTGTTTGTGTGGACAAGTGATGGTTACTATGCAACGTTTGAATAATGATTCTTTTTGCTGACGTGTCACACAAGTTGCGCCGTAAATGTAAAAGTGATGATCACTTTTTATTTATGAAGGTTGAAAAGTTTTCTAAAATGTGGGGCCCCAACCGTCTTTGCATTAAATGCGGACGTGTACCCCAAAATTATTTCGGATTTCAAACCCGATCAAAATTGATTTCAATTAAATAATATTTCTTTTTCATGGGTTTGAATTTCAAAATCATTTTCATTTTATTTATTTTGGAAAAACCCTTTGTATTCCATCATAAATATAAATATATTTTCCGAAAACAATTCCTTCATTTACTTCATCTTTTCATTTACTCCCAATCATCATTCTCTCTCATTCTCTCTTCTTCAAAATTCCAAAACCCTAACATCATCAATCAATTTCAGTTTCACCTTGTAGAAATGGCTAAATCTTCATCTTCATCATCATCTCAAATCAAATCACTCATCACTTTTGATTACAATCCACCAAAGGCAGTCAAGCCATGTCCAACATGGCCAAAGGGTTTCGCTCCTTCAACCCTTCGTTTCAATATGAACAATTTTGTTGCCTCTTTAAATATTAAATCTGCAACATTAATGGGGAGGATAAACAAATTTTGGGAAGAGTCTCCTCTCCATTATGCCTTGACTGCAAATCCACAAGCAATGTATCATAGATACTTGCTTGAATTCTGGTACACTGCTACCATAAGCAAGGATGAAAGATCCATTGCTTTTACTCTAAATGATGGCACCAAGCAGTGTGTCATTTCTCTTGATGGGTTCAGGGAGGCCCTTCAATTGAATTATGTTCAACCGCCTTCAGTCTATGCCAAAAGACTGAAAGGAATAAACTTCAGAGAAGTTTTAATGGCCATGGGTCATGATGGCATGGTTGATGCCAACAATGAATTGAAGACCTCCGGACACATATTTTTGTCTGGGTTTGGCAACTGCTGGAGGTTCTTCTGGACTCAAATAGTTGAGTGCCTTGGGGGAAATCATGGTGGCTTGGACCATATTTCATTACCCCAAGTGGAGATGGGTTATTATTTGTGGAATGAGATCCAAGTAGACTTCGCTGAGATGCTCTTCTCTTAGTTAATTGCAAAATTAAAAGGAAAGAGAAGTCTACATATTGCGTTCCCAAGTTTTTTAAGCATCTGCTTCATGAGGATACTTGGTGATGCTTACAACAATGGAGGGCCTGAGCTTTCAGTACCAGAGTTTTGCAGGGACTTTACAAATGCTTCTACCTCAGAAATTGAGCCTGAACTCTCTGCTGAAATGCTTCAGGTATTTTCTAAAACTGTCTCAGAAAGACCATCTGGCACAGAAAGATCATTGAGCAGGCCACAAAAGAATGTGGGACCCATCGGTGCATCTGGTGGCAAAATGCTGAAGTTGTTTAAAACCCCAACAACTTCTTCCACCCAGCCACCTCCCTCCTCCACTGACTAACCTGAGGACCTCCCAAAAGGTTCCTCAGGATCTCCAAAGGGCGTTTTAAAACATCGTAAATATAAGAAATCGTCCTCACTGCCCAAGGACATTAGTACCGAAGCTAACCCTTCTGGTTCTTCCCAAAAAGAACCAGAAGAATCGAGTCAAAGGGACAACCCACAAGCAGCCATCTCCAAAACTTCTTTAGGAGGAGATGGTGAAGAGAATATAAATGTGTCCGCCCAACACACAGTAGAGTCCGTGTCTGCACGTGCACCCCCTGTAACTTCACATATCTTACACTCCTTGTTAGGACCAGTTTCGCTGAAACTGGACAGTCTCCAGTTGCACCTGGAGACTAAGAAGATTTGTCCAGAAATATATTGAAGTCCAGTTGCAGCGTACAGTTAATGCAACTGAAGACTTCCTCCAGTTGAAAACTGATCAGTTGAAGAATCATTCCAGTTGAAGTCGAAGACAACAAGTGGAAGATAGAGAATGACAATGGCAGCGAGGCCCAGTTGACATTCTACTCAGTTACAAACTAGAGACCATCAGTGGAAAGCTCTTACAAAGCTTTACACTGATTACGAGGAATTGACCTTTATGCTTTATGTGCTATTACACGGATAAAAGGATTTATCTATGTATAAAGTACAAAAGGTACATAAAGCAGGTTGAGAAAAGTTACTTTATTATGTAACTTTACACAGCATTTTAAGGAATTAAATGCTATTCCTTAAATGTTCTCAACCATATTTGTACGGCCAAAGTTGACATCCCAATGTCAACTTTGCCTATAAATAGAGGTCTTTGCACAACAAGAAAACACTTTGCAACACTTTGCAAACCTGCAATATTCTTGGTGAACTTGTGCAATATTCTCTCAATCGCAAAAAGGAACATTTCACAACTTTAAGTGTTTCGATTGTCAAGAGAATTTCCAAGTGTAGATCAATTGTATTTCATAGGTTGTTAGGATATTTACATATTTGTATTATCTTGGTTCCGCAACAACCTTGTAATTTATTTAAAGTAAATAAATAAATTACACTTGAAAAATACATATTGTCTCATCAATTTACTTTACAAGTACTTTCTATTATTGCATTGTCTTTTACTTATTGTCACTTAAATAAGTAATCTATCCAAGAACTTGGTATATACTCACTGCAACTGGCCGTCTCCAGTTCAGCGCTTATATTGCAAAGTAACTCCACCATTGACATTGAGGTGTCTTCAGGTAGTACCATCTATTGAGTTGGGACTTACAAGTGGTATCAGAGCTGAAGGCTAAAATACTTGCCTAGATCTGCTTAGATGACTACGACTGAAGGTGGAGATGGTTCTGGTCAAGGTGAAAACCCTCTGAATGTTAATACACCACCTATTCAAAATGTTAATACAAACCCTCCTCCTCCTACTGCCCCAAACCATGTCCATGTACATTATTCTAACACTCCTGTTCCCAAATTTGATGGAAACAGTGAGACCTTCGGTACATGGAAGGCCAGAATGCTCTTGCATTTTGGTGGGATAGAGAGATATATGCTGAAAATCCTTAAGGATGGACCGTATATACCCATGTCTCTTGGGGTAAGTCCTCTTCTAGATCCAACTAGAAGAAGAGGTTCCAGAGAAAAGCTCGAAGACCACTGGTCTGATGAGGATAGTAGACTTGTAGATCTGGACACCAGACTCAAGAACATGATCCTTGGAGCTGTCCCTGAAGACCTAATTCCAACACTTGTGTTGTTCCCCAGTGCCAAGGAAATGTGGGATGAATTAGTCATTCAGTTTGAAGGAGGTGATGACACTATTGTCACCAGAAAGGTTGCCCTGAACAAGAAGTATGAATCCTTCTTTGCTCTACCCAATGAAATTCTAACTGGTACTTACACCAGGTTTTCTAGCCTCATTAATCAGTTGAGAGGCTTGGGTGTTGAGAAGGATAAGGATATTCTTCTTGAAAAATTTTGTGATATTCTCCCTTCCAAATGGGAAAATATGGTTCTTGTCTTAAGACAAGGTAAAACCCTGCACAGCCATACTCTTGCATCGCTCTATGGAGCCTTCAGATTCACTGAAGACAATAATGCTGCAAGACTGGTGGCTGAGCAGGATTCCATGAACCATGCCCAGAGTCCCAAGGTTGCTAGCGTAACTGAGCGACCTTGTGCTACTTTAATGTCTGCAGAGAGTGTCCAGTCACACTCAATGAAGGAGATGTTAAACAGTTTCTTGAACTCTGGCCTGACCACTGAAATTAGTGATGGTTGTGATGAAACTGACGATGATGATCTGGTAGCCATGATTGCTAAAACCTTTAATAGGTTTAAGCATAAATCCAAAAGATTTAATGGCCCAAATAATGCTTCCAGCTCCAGCTCTCTGGATAAAACCAATCTTACCTGCTATAAATGCGGTAAGAAAGGTCATTTTATGAAGGAATGAACAACCAAACTGGTCCCTCTGTCCCAAATTTCAATCGGCCTGATGATAGCTACAAAGCTAAATATAAGAAGCTTAATCCCAGATTGCCCTCCTGTCCATGGAAAAAGAAAAGGATCAGTGCTTGATGGCACAAACTGAGGGAAAATGGGAGTACTCTGATGACTCATCAGTTGATGATGAAGAGGAAAGGGACATGTATTTCATGGCCTTGGAAGATCAACAGCAACCCGTGGTAAAAGAAGATGTCATCACTGGAAGATGGGTGGACATCATTTTGAAAAAGGTATGTGATTATGACAACCAGGTTGACCCAGAACTGAAACTGGACCTTTGATGTGCTAAATCGAGTTTAAAATTTATAAACAAGAAATACCTAAAAACTCACTACTACACACTATCGGGCAGTGGACCCGATCGTATGCAATATAGTAAAAAGGTAAGTCCAGGTTCGTTCGCGGGGATTGGTTTGAATTAATTGTTTAGTAAAGGGGTTTGGAAAAGGGTGTTACTTTGCTTCTCACTCTGACAATAACTTTAAAAGACAAATGCGTATAAAGTAAAGGTAAGTCTCAAACAATAATGGTAAATATCATCCACCTTGACTACGCTAGACTTCAGACATGATTGCTTTCAGTTAAGACCAAATTCGTTAAGAGTTGACACGATAAACGTGAGAGAATGAAATGCTCGCGTGGTACCACCAACCGCTCACAAGTCACCCAAACACCTAATTGCTAGTTAAATTACCCAAGCCGGTACCACCAACGCCTAGACAATCTTACCAACACTTAGCTTGTTTGTTTACCCAATTACCAATTGCGCCTATGTGAATTAAAACGTGGTACCACCAACCGTTTCTAGACACGTTGACAAAATGACTCCTTATATTAATTTGACATTCACTATCATACCATGAACTAGTGATAATCGCTCATAGACAAGCGACCGTTAGAAAATCACATATGCACTCGACTAGTACCACTAACGACGAACACACATGCCACCAATATCAAATCAATAAAAATAAAGGAATTAAATCATCAAGATCACGACACAACGATAATTGAAATCAACTCTTTGAATTAAAATATAAAGCAATCACATCATTCGTCTAGTTTCATCAAGGTGGACAATAGAAGAATTAGCCACACATGATTATATTGAAATTACAATAAGAATCAAGAAAGAACATAAAGTACCAATTGTTTGAAGAAACGAAATTGCAAGACAAATAAGTAGATACGATCTAGGTGGGTGCACGTGAATCTCCAATGAATCGACGACGATTAGATCTGAATCGACCCTTGAAGAACTCCCTGAAGTGCAGCTCCTAGAAAGAGTATTTGATACCTAGAATAATAGGCTGTGAAAACTATTTATACTTCTTTAATTCTGATGCAGAAAACTCCTAAGACCCTTCAGTTCCGTGTACTCACTGCGGCGCAGTGGGCGTGTAAGGCCCCCACTGCGTCGCAGTCCCTCCACTGGTTGACCAACTGGTTGACTGACTGGTGCAGACTGCGGCGCAGTGGTCCACGTACACCACCACTGCGTCGCAGTGCATTTCCACGTCCCATTTTTCCCAATATCTGACTGCGGCGCAGTCCCCATCACACCATCCCCACTGCGGCGCAGTGGGGGTTTGCACAAATAATGCCGTGGAAATTGGCTGCGGCGCAGTGGACCACTTACATCTCCACTGCGGCGCAGTCAAATACTTGATGTACAACCTTCATCTTACGATCCCGACACTCGCTATCTCTTCCACTCGAAACGACTCTCGACTTCGCAAATGACTTCTGGCCAATAATCATCCGAATTTGCACAAAATGAACGCGTACTTGTTTAGAACCTGAAAACACTAACAAACACATAAACGCGCCAAATGCACACAAATTCGACAAAAAACATATAATATAACGGCCAAAACAATGTGGGCAATGGGTATAAGTTAGTCACATCAAATCCCCCCACACTTGAGCATTGCTTGTCCTCAAGCAAATCCAACATTTAAAGCACAAAGTAATCCTTGACAACGGAGCAAAATAAACAATGACGAGTATCAAAAAGAAGCCACACCAAGTATGTCAAATGACAAAAAGGTTGGGTGAAGCAGTTTTAATCTTAAATGAAAACTCGAAATGTTTGACAATACCTGAACAATCCGCAAGCCACGATAACAGAACCAAGCACAAGTGAAACAACCGAATCTATCAAAACCATTCTACTCCAACAAACTTACTTTTGGGGTTGAATATATTATGAAGAATCACTCATAGCACGGTCGTGATGTATGCTATTTTACCATAGGCTTGAACTAGGATCATTGCTCCCGGCAGCGGCGCCAAAACTTGATGTGCTAAATCGAGTTTAAAATTTATAAACAAGAAATACCTAAAAACTCACTACTACACACTATCGGGCAGTGGACCCGATCGTATGCAATATAGTAAAAAGGTAAGTCCAGGTTCGTTCGCGGGGATTGGTTTGAATTAATTGTTTAGTAAAGGGGTTTGGAAAAAGGGTGTTACTTTGCTTCTCACTCTGACAATAACTTTAAAAGACAAATGCGTATAAGTAAAGGTAAGTCTCAAACAATAATGGTAAATATCATCCACCTTGACTCCGCTAGACTTCAGACATGATTGCTTTCAGTTAAGAACAAATTCGTTAAGAGTTGACACGATAAACGTGAGAGAATGAAATGCTCGCGTGGTACCACCAACCGCTCACAAGTCACCCAAACACCTAATTGCTAGTTAAATTACCCAAGCCGGTACCACCAACGCCTAGACAATCTTACCAACACTTAGCTTGTTTGTTTACCAAATTACCTATTGCGCCTATGTGAATTAAAACGTGGTACCACCAACCGTTTCTAGACACGTTGACAAAATGACTCCTTATATTAATTTGACATTCACTATCATACCATGAACTAGTGATAATCGCTCATAGACAAGCGACCGTTAGAAAATCACATATGCACTCGACTAGTACCACTAACGACGAACACACATGTCACCAATATCAAATCAATAAAAATAAAGGAATTAAATCATCAAGATCACGACACAACGATAATTGAAATCAACTCTTTGAATTAAATATAAAGCAATCACATCATTCGTCTAGTTTCATCAAGGTGGACAATAGAAGAATTAGCCACACATGATTATATTGAAATTACAATAAGAATCAAGAAAGAACATAAAGTACCAATTGTTTGAAGAAACGAAATTGCAAGACAATAAGTAGATACGATCTAGGTGGGTGCACGTGAATCTCCAATGAATCGACGACGATTAGATCTTGAATCGACCCTTGAAGAACTCCCTGAAGTGCAGCTCCTAGAAAGAGTATTTGATACCTAGAATAATAGGCTGTGAAAACTATTTATACTTCTTTAATTCTGATGCAGAAAACTCCTAAGACCCTTCAGTTCCGTGTACTCACTGCGGCGCAGTGGCCGTGTAAGGCCCCCACTGCGTCGCAGTCCCTCCACTGGTTGACCAACTGGTTGACTGACTGGTGCAGACTGCGGCGCAGTGGTCCACGTACACCACCACTGCGTCGCAGTGCATTTCCACGTCCCATTTTTCCCAATATCTGACTGCGGCGCAGTCCCCATCACACCATCCCCACTGCGGCGCAGTGGGGGTTTGCACAAATAATGCCGTGGAAATTGGCTGCGGCGCAGTGGACCACTTACATCTCCACTGCGGCGCAGTCAAATACTTGATGTACAACCTTCATCTTACGATCCCGACACTCGCTATCTCTTCCACTCGAAACGACTCTCGACTTCACAAATGACTTCTGGCCAATAATCATCCGAATTTGCACAAAATGAACGCGTACTTGTTTAGAACCTGAAAACACTAACAAACACATAAACGCGCCAAATGCACACAAATTCGACAAAAAACATATAATAAAACGGCCAAAAACAATGTGGGCAATGGGTATAAGTTAGTCACATCACCTTGCTGAATCATTAAGTGGTGATTTGGCTTTTGTGGAAACTGTTAGAGCAGATAGTGAAAGATATCTGGATACTATCTTAATTGAACTGAACAATGTTAAACCACAACTAAATGATTTACAAAGTGTCCAGTTGGCTCTCAAGGAGTAAGTTTTAAAAATTGAGGCTTTAGAATTTGAAAATCAAAAATTAGTATCTTGATCTTGAAAAAGAACAATTGATTATCAAGTCATGGGTAAAAGCATCTGGAAAGAATTATGATGCATTTTCTAGAACAATTGATGCCCAGAAAAATGCATGGAAATTTGGAGATCTTGAAATGGCAGCTCTCATACCAGATCTTCATGCATTGCCTCCAGCTCTTAGGGTTGAAACTCCATATGATCAACCTGAGATTATCAAAACTGAACCCACTGAGACCACCCCCATTGAGGTTAAACCTGGAGCCAATCAGGCTAGTGCTCCAGTTAAAAAGGCCACTGGTAACAAGCCTTTACCTCAGAAGTCTAAGGAGCCCAAGACCCAAAAGACTAAAACTCCAGCTGAAACAAGGTCCAAGGTTCAGCAGCCTGATGAAAACAATATTTTGTTTAAACTGGAAAGTCAACTCCAACTTTTGTCTAGACAGGTTCAGAGTTGTACTACCCGGATTAAAAATCTGGAAGGAGGTTCATCACCTCCAGTTGAAAAACAAAATATTAAACCCCCTTCTAAACCAAAACAAAAGAATGTTCCATCTGGAACTAAATCTGATAAGAAAAAAGGGAGCAGGTATCAAATACCAATCGTTTTTACTCCTGCACCTGGATTTGGTGAAAAAGATCCAGATGTAGTCTTCAGTTTACCACCACAAAAATCAACTGTGACTTCTGTAGAGAAGTCCAGTGAACCCATCAAGAAAAGATGGGTTCACAATAATAACTGATGATTTTTGTGGGTGTGCAGGGCGATCGAAAGAAGAACACCTGGTATCTGGACAGTGCAGCTGGCCGGACTATGACTGGATGTAAGCCCCTGCTTGAAGAGTTCACTGTCCAAGATGGACCGGCAGTGACGTTTGGTAATGATCAAAGTGGAAAGACTGAAGGATATGGTGTGCTCAATAACGGATAGGTCGAATTCAAAAGAGTTGCATTTGTGAATGGTTTGAAATACAACCTGATTAGTGTCAGCCAACTTTGTGATGATGGCTACAGAGTTTTGTTCGATATTGCTCAAGGCACCATATTTAACAAGGATTGGAAAGTGGTGATGGTTGCGCCAAGAAAAGGAAATGTGTACATCATGGATATGGAACTAGCTCCAAAAGAGCAGTGCTTCTATACCAAGGCTGATGAGGACACCAACTGGCTGTGGCATAAAAGATTATCCCATCTTAATTTCAAAAATATTAACAAGTTGTCTCGCAAACAACTGGTTGATGGATACCTCAGATTTCTTTCAATAAAGAAAAGCCATGTCCAGGGTGTGAGATGGGCAAGCAGAAAAGGGCTAGTTTCAAGATAAGGCAAAACTTTAGCATCATTGAACCTCTTCATATGCTTCATATGGATCTCTTTGGTCCAGTGAATGTTCAAACTAGAGCTGGAAAGAAGTACACTCTAGTTGTGGTCGATGAATTCACCAGATATTGTTGGGTGGTATTCCCCAGATCCAAAAGTGATGCACCTGCTGAAATCATCTCTCTCATCAAAAGAATTGAACTCAAGTATACTCGAAAAGTTTGTCAGTTGCGAAGTGATAATGGTACTGAATTTCAAAATAAGGTACTTGAAACATTTTGCAATGACACTGGCATCTCTCAAACTTCTCATCAGCACACTCTCCAGAGCAGAATGGAGTTGTGGAAAAAGAATCGCACACTGATAGAAGCAACCAGAAGTATGCTATCTGAATCAGGTCTTCCCACCAGTTTCTGGGCTGAAGCAGTTGCATCTGCTTGTCACACCCAAAACCGTCCAGTCTACATCAAGAGACATAAGAAGACTGCCTATGAAGTACTCAGGAATCGTAAACCGAATATTGGATATTTTCATGTATTTGGCTGTCCAGTTTATATTTTAAACGATTCCAGTCAGTTTGGAAAGTTTGATGCAAAAGCTGATGAAGGTGTATTTTTAGGTTATTCAGATATTCGAAAGGCCTTTAGAGTTTATAATTATAGACTCCAAAAGGTTCACGAGACAATTCATGTTACATTTGACGAATCAATTGATGCAATCAACAAGCGACCAAGCCTTGATATTTCTCCAGTTGTTCCAATAGATTTTGGTGAAACTGACCAAGTTCATCAGTCAGTTGTTTCACCAAAAGATGTTTCCAGTTACATTCAATTGGAACCAGTTAATAAGAAGAGCACCACCAGTGACACTTCATTCTATCCCTCCATCAAATTCAACTTACCACAGAAATTGGTGATTGGATCTGATGTACGTGCCACTCCAATATCAGCACCAGTTCAAACCCCAACTTCTCCAGTTCTTCAAGAAATGCCTTTTAATGAAGAATTTCATGATGCAAATCGTGACCTCATTGACTCTGATGAGGATGTAGAAGTAGTTTGGACTGATCCTCCTCCAGAAGCTGCTGCAACTGTAGAAGATCGTCAGGTGACTTGCACTGATATTGTATTACACCAGCCTAGTCAATACACTAAATGGACTCGAGCACATCCAATTGAACAGATTGTGGGAGATCCAAGTAGTGGGGTTCAGACTAGAAGAGCCACCAGTGAGCAATGCTTAAACGTCACCTTCTTATCACTGATTGAACCGAAGAAGATTGACGAGGCTTTGGCAGACCCAAGCTGGGTGGAAGCTATGCAAGAAGAGCTCATCCAGTTTGAAAGGAATAATGTGTGGGAACTTGTTCCTTGTCCACCAGGGTTAAAGAAAGAACCCATTGGTACAAGATGGGTCTAGCGAAACAAGATGGATGAAGATGGCAATGTTGTAAGAAACAAGGCCAGATTAGTTGCCCAGGGTTATTGTCAAGCAGAGGGCGTTGATTTTGATGAAACTTTTGCTCCAGTTGCAAGACTTGAAGCCATCAGAATATTTCTGGCTTATGCAGCCCATCTGCATTTTAAAGTCTTCCAGATGGATGTCAAAAGTGCGTTCCTTAATGGAACATTGGAAGAAGAAGTGTATGTTAAGCAAACTCCAGGCTTCATCAATGAGAAGCATCCTCACTGGGTCTATAGACTGAACAAAGCTTTGTATGGTCTTAGACAAGCCCCAAGAGCCTGGTATGATACTTTAACTAAACATCTTCTTAAAAATGGCTTTCAAAGAGGTGCAATAGATAATACCTTATTTATCTTGAAAGAGAAAGGTAAAATCTTATTGGTACAAATTTATGTTGATGACATTATATTTGGTTCAACTGATGATGCAATGTGTAAAAGGTTTTCTAAAATCATGTCATCTGAGTATGAAATGAGTTTAATGGGAGAATTAACATTTTTCTTAGGTTTTCAGATTAAGCAAACTGAAAATGGAATATTTATAAACCAAGAAAAATATGTCAGAGATTTGTTAAGAAAATACAAATTTGATTCAATCCCATCGAAAAACACACCTATTGCAGCACCGTTAAATTTGGACTTTGACCCAACTGGCAAACCAGTGAACACCACTGAATATCGTGGTATGGTTGGATCACTGATGTATTCAACTGCCAGTCGACCAGATATAATGTTTGCAACATGTCTATGTGCCAGATTTCAGGCTAACCCTAAAGAATCACATTTACACGCTGTTAAGCGTATCTTCAGATACCTGAAAGGGTGTCCTAGCCTTGGTCTTTGGTACCCCAAAGGCTCAGGGTTAGATATAATGGGTTATTCAGATTCAGATCATGCAGGTTGTAAGATAGATAGAAAATCAACAACTGGTGGTTGTCATTTCCTTGGAGGAAAACTGGTAAGTTGGACCAGCAAGAAGCAGACGTCAGTCTCTATGTCTACTGCTGAGGCAGAGTACATTTCTGCGGCCAGTTGCTGTGCCTGGATTCTCTGGATCAAGAACCAGTTACTAGATTATGGTCAAAAGTATACAAGGACCCCAATCTTTTGTGACAACACCAGTGCAATTGCTATATCTCACAACCCAGTGATGCACTCCAAGACAAAGCATATTGACATCAGGTATCATTTCATTCATGATCATGTTATGAAAAGAGACATTGAAATTCATTTCATCCCCACTGACAAACAGCTCGCTGATGTTTTTACAAAACCTCTTGATGAAAAAACCTTTAAAAATCTCATCAGCGAACTGGGAATGTTAAATCCTTAAAACTGGAGATTTTTTTGTTATGAACGCGTCAGTGACACTGATGAAGTTCTCCAGTTGAGGAGGTCCAGATAATCTTTGCTCGCCAGGCTATCGAACGCCTTTGTGATACTATCCTGGCACTAATCGATTTCTGGATCATCATTTTATGTGGAAAGACTCAACATAATTTTCTGACTAAAATTCCTTTTGTTTGAAAATGGCAACTGGAGAACTCTCCAGTTGGAAACTGGCACTGGACTAATCCTCCAGTGTACAGGTTCAGTCTTGTCTTAATTTTTTTCATAACGTTGGAAAATACTTGGTCAATACTTGTGACACGTGATGGTACTCGAGTGTTTTAACCCACTCAATATCGTCATATGACGTGTTTAAAGTCATTTTTGTAAAAGACAACAGTTTTTATTGGGAAAATGAAAATTAGTGGGCGCGTGGGTAAGTTAAGCCGTCGTAGCATTTAATGCTGACACGGTGAATTATATTTTTGGTTCAAAATTCAAACTTCTTTTGTAAAAATATCTACTAAATTGATTTTTGATAATAAAATATAATTTTTGGTATTTCATTGGGATCATGATTTCCTTATAAATACTCTTATTTACTCCGATCACATTTACTTCCCTTTACATTCTTTCATTTACTTCCAATCATCATCAAACTCTTCATTTCTCTTTCTGCTTCATCAATCAAAACCCTAATTCCCAAATTCTCAGTTTCATATTCATATCTTTAGAAAATGGCACCTAAATCTAGAAGTAGGGATGTAAATCTGCTTACAGTCCCTTATAATCCATCGAATAATGTCAAACGAGCCAGTGGTGCCCCTTCAAATCCCACATCAATTAAATTAAATCCGAACAATCCAATGGCCAGTTTGAGAGGGACTCAAGCCCCCAATACTTTAATCGGGAGAATCCAAGCTTTTCTTCGTGATTCTCCCCTTGGCGAGTCTTTTTCTCTCAACCCACGCAAGTTGTACCATGAGTACTTGTGTGAGTTTTGGTACACAGCAGAATTATCAGAAGACTGTTCATCTATCTCTTTCACCCTTAAAGATGGATCAGTCCAGTGTGCCATTACAGCAGAAACGTCGAGGGATGCTCTACACCTCAACTACTGGAGAGAGGGTGAATCTCCAGTTGTAATATCCCAAAACATCAATTTTCGCCAAGTACTCCTGGATATGGGAAATAAGGAGTGCTTGGAGAATGGGGTATTGAAAGTTAAAGGTGCTATGACTATGAAGGGCCTCTCACCATCCTGGAGGTACTTCTTTATTCACCTTGTTGAAAGTATGGGTGGGAGTTCTGGTGGATTGGACCAGATCAACTCCACACAAGCAGAGATGGCTTACTGCTTGTGGAATGGACTCAGAGTGGACTTCGCTGATATTTTGTTCAGAAGCCTGGTGATTAAACTGAAGGGCTCCAGGGGATTATGCATCCCTTCTCCAGGTATTTGTCACTCTGTTTCCTTCAACTTCTGGGCAGTGAGGAATATCACAATACTTTATCACTATACACTGTCCCATAGTTGCTGAGGAATCTCGACTCCCTAACATCTGTCGATGGGGAGGTTGAGATCCCTCAGAGAATGTTGCTGGCATTCTCTAAAACCGATGCACCAGCCCAAGGTGAGTCGGAAAGACAACTGGGCGGGCCTCAAAATAATGAGGGACCCACCGGTTCGTCTGCTGGAATTGTGACCATTGCCGAACCCGGGCAACAGTCTAACCCCTCCAGCTCCAGCGTGTCTGTCCCTGAAACCATTTACCCTGGAGACCTCCCAACAGGTCCTTCAGGTGTTCCAAAGGCAAGAAGAACACGTCGCCCTAGGACTCAGTCAGCACTTGCCACTGACAGTAGAAACCCAACCAGCCCTCCAGTTTCCTCCCAACAGGAACCTGGAGAAAGTCAAATGGGACAACCGCAAGCAGCCACCCTCGCAATTTTCTGTAGAAGAGGGTGGTGAAGATGAAACTGGGCTACCCCAACCCAGATTAGAGTTTGAGTCTGCACAAAGTGTCCACGGCCTATCTTCTGATACTTCTATTGAACGAACTGACGACGTCTCTGGCCAGTCACTGCTGGAGACTGAGGTTCCCAACTCTACGGTCGATGATGTTATGATTGTGGATAGAGCAATTATAACTGAGGCAACCCCAGTGACCTCTATTCCTGGTGAAGTTACCTCGGTTCTGATCCTCCAACAGATGCAACCTTCCAGGAAACTGGAGAAGGTCATCTGGAGACTGACCCATCTGGTCAGCCCTCAGTTACATTCATGGATCTGGACATGAATTTTAATGACGAGAAAATCCTTATTGAATCTTCGGATTCGGAAGGTACTGCCTCAGACATTGAGATTTTTGATTCTTCTGTACAAGATCAAAACCCTTCATCTCATGTCTCGCCTCCAGATACTTCAATTTCAATTTTACCATCCCAAGAAACTAAGCTTACTAAAAATCCATTTCCCACTTATAGCTATATATCTGGAAACAGACGTTTGGCACCATCACCATCTGGGCAGTTCTCACTCCTTTGAGAAATGCCACCACCACCGCCGCCGTTGATCACACCTGAGCATTCTCAGCATGATCAACACATTGTTACTTCTGTTCCTTCTTCTTCTACCACTCCTATTATTTCTCCCTCGACTGCTGCGACGTCAACTGGGGAGGCTTCCCTTAATTTGCCTCCTCCAGTTACTCCAGTGGTAACTGCTGCTGGTCCAGTGACACCTTCCCCTCCATCACTGGACAGTCAATTTGTGTCTTTCCAAGCCGATATCCAAAACCTTCTTACCAGGGTGGAGGATATTCAAAAGACACTTGACAAAAACACTAAGTCTTTCTCCAGATACCACAAGGATCATTTGACCAATATTAAAGTGGTTGATCTGGGGATTAACAAGTTTTCAACCAATGAAGACTTGGTGTTAAAGAAGCTCAATGAGTTGGTCACTGGCTGCAACAATCTGGCCACTTCTCTGAAAGAAGCCTTTGACCTTACTCAGACCAAAGTCAGAACCTCAATCTCAAATTTGCTGGGTAACACTGTTAGAAGATCTGAAGTTGATTTAAGGGAGATTGAAAAGCAGGTTAGAGATTTAGTTGAAAAACCTGGGTTAAATGTGACTGAGCTTGGGCAGCAGTTGATGGTTTCAGTTGGTCAGAAAATTGATGATACGCTGGGTGCAAGAGAAACACAGCTGATTGAAAAGGTGATAGCTGAGATCACCAAGCTGGCCACTCCTCAGGTTGATCTGGCCCCACTCACTAATGAGATCAACCAGTTGAGAGGCAGCATAGATACTTTGAACACCCAGGTATCCAATCATACTCAGTCTATTGACAAGCTGACAACTGAAGCTGAAAATTTGAAGAAAAAGGATGAAAAGGTTAAGGAAAAGGTGGTTTCTGGTCTTGATGAGGATTCTAAAACCTTGGATGAATTGAAAACTAGTCAGGAACAGGTTGCAGCAAATGTTCTGACTCAGTCTAAAGAGACCAACCATCTGTGGAGAACTTTCAGATGATGTGCACAATCTTCAAAGAATGCAAGGACATGCAATCATGGCAGCCTCTTGACCGGTTGCCATCTCACCCTTCTGAATGGGAAGTTATAAGGGCAGGTCTAGATGCTGCCAAGGGGGAAAGAAGTGTAGTCCTTGCACCAATTGCACCTGGAAGTGCTCCATCTGGAAGTCAATCTGGTAGAGAAATGGTAGTGGCTGCCAGTACTGAAACTGGTGAGCAAAGGGTTGAAGAGAATGTAGATGTGATTGATAAGGGGAATGTGGATAAGGGTAAAGGATTAGCATCTGATGAATCTGCCCAGCCGGCCACTGATGTACCAATGCTTGAAGCTGGCAATGTTGACTTGCTTCCTCCAGTTTCAGAAAGTGATAGCAAGCGATTGGCAAGGCTTGGAGATCAAATAAAAGAAAGAAAGAAAATGAAACAAGCAAACCAAGCTGAAGCCAGAGAACATCTTGCTAAGATCAAACTGCTTGATATTAGTGATGCTCATCTTTTGGGAATCACTAAGGAGGAATATGCAAGAGTGAAAGATGATGCCAGGATACTGGGCATGTTGAAAGAAATGCTTGATATTGAAATAGACAGACACTATCCTGATGATGAAGCTGAGCATGATGCCAGAAATTTAAATATATCAGTGGAGAAGGCAAAAGAAAATAGGGCCAGTGGGATTCTGAAAAGAATTGAAAATGTAAAGAAGGTTGTGAAAAGGGTCTTGAATCCACCAAGAAGGAACCCTCAACCAAGAAAACCACTGCACAGAGATGCTGATCTTAGAACCTTCCTTGAACCAACTGGCGAAATCTCAAATGATGACATCAAGGTTGCTGTGCAGGCTGCTGGAGATGGGACTATTAAAATCTAAAATGAATCTGAAGCTAGAAGCTATTATTCCCAGATCATGGCAACCAGAAAGCACAGTGGGGCAATCAATGGTGTATTTGTAACAATCAAGCCAGGCACCAAGTACTTTCATGTTGAAGTCAGTTATACTAGAGGGCCACTAGTTAAAACTGACAATCCTGGTGTGATGCAATATGGGTTCTCGGAATGGGTGGAAATGGTGAACTTTTTGGAAGCTAAGGCACAAAAGAATAGGTTTGAGAAAGCATGGGTCAACTTCTTGAAGGGCAAGATTCAACACAAAGAGAATCTGGAGCTGAAGTTGAACATTGACCCCGAAGACTCTCGTCCTATCCCTTCAGTGTCAAAGAGAAGGAGAACTGGCAAAGGGCCATCTGATTAAGTTCTCTCTTCAGTTTATCTGCTTGTAATTTTATTTACATTCTTTAACTTATGTAAATTTCATTTCCTTGTATAAATGAAGTTACCAGTTTGTAACCACAAGATAGATAATAGATTAAATCTAACAAACTCAAAAGAAAAACCCAAGGCATTTGTTGATCTATAAAAATGCCTTGGAAAACTTAGATAGGTTTAATCGAACAAGTCCTTCCAGTTCATACTTGTATAGATACAAGAACTGAAAAAGACTTGGCAATATTTCAGGACAAATAAGGGGAATTTGTTAGGACCAGTTTCGCTGAAACTGGACAGTCTCCACCATTGACATTGAGGTGTCTTCAGGTAGTACCATCTATTGAGTTGGGACTTACATTCCTCTGCAGCACAGACTGATGAAGTTTCTGAGGTGACACCCTTGGAAACTGAGGTCTCCAACTCTACGGCCGATGAAGTGATTCTTGAAGATGGTACGAGAATCATTAAGGCAACCCCCGTGTCTACTGTCACTAGCGATGAATCTTTGTCTGAGCCAACACTTAATCAATCTGGTGACGATGCATCTGCAACAGCAGTTGTTGAACCAGAAGCTGGTTCAGGTACCAGTGATCTGAACCAGGGCATATCTGATCAGACTGCAGTCTTAACTGCTTTCTGGGATGGTAATGAGCCACCTCAGGGGAATCTTGATTCCTTTGCTGACTTTGAGTTTGACGAGGGCTTATTGGAGGAGAATCAGTCTTCTGATTCTGAGCCAGCCTTCAACCTCGCAAACGCCCCTCCTCCCCTAGAAATCCAAATTCTTGATCAACCATATCGCCCACCCCCAACAATCCATAAACATCCTTATTTTCCACATGGCTCAACACCTGCCTATGTCACTTCACCAACTTTTCAACCACAACTCCAACATATTCACCCACAACTTCACCAAGTACCAAGGCCCATCAATTATGATGAACCATCTGAAAAGGAGTTAGACTCTGCTACTGAATCTGAGAGTCCAACTGAAATGCAACTTGAAAAGGCATTGGATGGGCTTGGTAATATTTCCTTTGTTGCTTCTGCTTCTGCACAACCACCTCCTCCTTTGAGTGTGGAAGCACAGTTAGAGATACAAAATGCCGAAGTCCAAAGCCTACTTCTCAAGGTGGAGGACTTAACAAAATCTCTAACTGCCAACACTAAGTCCATTGCTGAAATGAAAGGTGCTCAGATATTTCTTGGCACTGAGTTGACCAAAGTTGCTGGGAATGAAGGACTAGTGGGTGGGAAGCTTAATGAGCTGGTGCATTCATGCAATAAGATTAGTTCAACCATCAGGGAAGCCTTTAGACTGACCAAAAAAGATGTGCAAGCTTCAGTTGTTGCGAACTTGACATCTAGTGTTGAATTAATCAAACAAGAGGTTATGGCAGTCGGGAAGGAGGTGAATGAGTTGGTCAAGAAGCCAAGTGTTGATGAGAAGGAACTTGGATCTTCTATAAGTGGTGATGTGTTTGAAAAACTGAAGTCTGAGCTATCTCAGAATCTTGTTGCTCAGATTTTGACTTCAGTGGCAGAAAAGGTTAAAGAAAGGGTCAAAAGGATGGTTGATGAACTCACAAGAGATACACATAAAAGAGTTGATAAGGCTGTTGAAGATGTTCAGAAGTCTGTTTCTACTATTGATGAAACTGTGAAAGGCCAGTCCAATCAACTTGATAAAATTCTGACCCTACTGAAGAAAGAAACTGTTGTTGCTCCTCCTCCTCCTCCATCATTTACTGAAGCAGATAGAAAGCAGCTGAATAAAATCTTTAATAAAGAAGCACTGAACCTGAACTTTAATTTCAGATTGAGGTCTCAGTTTGCTCAACTCTCAAAGGGGCTTGCTGACTGTCTGAAACAACAAAGTTGGGAACCACTGAAGAACATGCAAATGGCCATTGAAGAATTTGCCAAGTTACCTTCAGAGGTCCCCAAAGGGGGAAAAGATGTGCCTATTGGTTTGTTGGCAAGTACTCAAGAACTTATTGAAGCAACCAAGAAGCAAACTGGGGTGCCATCTGGTAGTGCCTCAGTTCAGGGGGAACAACTTCAGAAATCTGAAGTGCAAGTTTCTGAGCCAGCAAAGAAAGATAAAGGCAAGGCTCTAGTGGTGGATGAACCCAAGTCCAAAGGTTCAAAAGGTTCTAGACTTGTGGTTGGTGAGAACGTTGATGAGTTTGGGTATCCTATTCATGATAAGACAGCAGATGAGAAGAAACTCCTTGAACTTCAGAAAAGGGTTTCTAATCAGTTCATGGCTTGGAGGGAGAACAAGGAAAAAGAAAGGGCACAACATCTTTCGATGGGGACCCTTGATCATGTCGATGCTGCAGCTCTTGGTCTTTCATTGGAAAGATATTTGAAAATTAAGGAAGATCCAAGAGTGCAGAAGGCCATAACTGATATGGCTGATTATGAATATGGAAAGATGTACTCACCTTTGGAGCAAAAGCTAGAAAGTCTCACATTCAAGATGTCTATTGAGGACTTGCAAAAAAATAGACAAAGTGAGATAGAGATAAAGAGAAAAAATATTCTGGCTGAAGTTGCAAAGGTGGAAAGACAATTGACAAAGCCACCACCAAAAGTCAATTTAACTGGACCTAGATCAACAAGAAAACATGCTCGTGATGCTGATCTCTCAACCTTCAAACCAATTTCAGATGATGCTGCTGAAATCTAAAGGAAACATGAAAAGGATCAGTATGATCATTATCTGAAGCATCGATCTCATCCAGCTAAAATAATTGATGTTGAAATAACAAAGGCTGATGGATTGAAGCTATTTGATCTGGTGGTAACCAGAGAAGGAAGGGCAACAGCTGAGTACAATCAGGTCTCAGTTCATGAATTTGGCTTATCTGAGCATAGAGAGATGATCCCTATTCTGAAGGCAAAGCCAAAATCCTCTCTCATTGGTGCATGGATGTCAAGAATACAACAGAAAATGCAAGCCAAGGTAGAGATGGAAAATAGATTGTTTGGTAGAAAGGATCAGTCTCCGCTGAAGAGGAAAGCTTCCGAGAGTCCTTCTGGTTCAAGGCCCTTAAAGAAGTAGCTTTCTTATTTCAGTTTATCATGTACTTGTATATATTTTTCAAGTTTTACTCTTGTAACAAACATTTCACTTCAGATTGTATATATGTTACAAGTTGTAACCAACAAGTAGATGATAAGTTTAAGTTAGAAAAATCACAAGGAAAACTCTAAGACATCAATGATCTATAAGATGTCCTTAGAAAATTTTTACAACTTAAACAAAACTTGCATTTCAGACTTACAAACATGTATAGATAGAAGTCTGAGATGCATGCACTATTTCAGAACAAATGGGGGGAATTTGTTGGGTCGAAAATCGACCAAGTATAATTTGTTCAGAAATAGTTGAAGTTCAGTGAAGATACTTGTACAGAATTCTGAACCACTTCAGAATTAGTTCACTGAAGCTTCACTTCAGTTCAGATCAACACAAACTGAAAGCATTCATTCTGAAGTCGAAGACTGAAGACTGAAGAAAGAGAATCATCTCAGAAGCAGAGCCCATAGAAGATTCTACCAGATTGAAGACTGAAGCATCTCAGTGTAAAGTACTTACAACACTTTACACTGATTACGAGGAAGCCTTTTTACTTTACCAACCTTTACCCGGTTAATAGCTTTATCTATTTAAAGGTACAAGGTTGAGTAAAAGGTTGGGAATAAAGTATGAAATGTCACATCAAATGACTTTCACACTTAACCTTAAAAGTACACATGTTAAGGAATTAACTTTAATTCCTTAAATGCTCCCAACCATATTTGTACGGCCTGGTCCACATCAGCATGAACCTTGCCTATAAATATAAAGGCTTCTCACAACTTGCAAAGTGCTTGAAACTTTGGCATTGCAACTTGTGAGACATACTCTAAGTAATCTTAAGAGTATTTCCAAGTTATAGATCACTTGTATTTCAAGGTTGTTTAGATATTACACATTTGTGTTTATCTTTGTTCCGCATCAACCTTTGTATTTTATTTAACACAATTAATAAAATACATTTGAAAAGTACATCGTGTCTCAATGCTACATACTTGAATTATACATATTACTTATATAGTTTCAGCACTTTTGTTTCTTGCAATTTACTTTCAGTACCTTACTTTATTGTTTAATCCATATCTGGATCGCATTCTGATCTGGTCTATTTCCAGAACAGAATTGCTTGCCAGTCGGGTAAACCATCGTATTTGGGACTTACACGCAATATGAACAAGATAAAGGCAAGTAATAACTTACATGTAGCCCTTAAACAACCATGACACGTAATATAGGTTTGCTCATAGCGAAACCCCGTCACACACAAGTAATCATACAAGTAACTATACAAGAAAGTTAGTAAACGTTTAATGAACATGCATGTTATGGGTGAAATTTCAAGTATCAATATCTTGAAAGCTTAGGATCTTGACGTATCAGGATCTTGACGTGGTCGAATATTCTGATAACTTATTAATATTTTGCTAACATTATGTTTCAATTGTTATTATCGTTTCTACATGAGATAAGCATGCAGATTCCAGAATGTTTGATACAAGGCTATGGAGAATACCTTTAACGGTACAAAAAGCAAAGCAGCACATGGAATAATTCATCAACACGCAAAGAAGACTTGGTCTGCTGATATAATAGGACTTCAAGTTGATTTCAGCATGAGGAGAAAAGCCTCAACGTTCACTTGACTAGGCAAGATACGCTCCAACGTTCAATTAACGAAGACCTGGAAGATCCCTACAATTTCGGATAGTTAGTTAGATCTTAGGTCTATATAAATGAAGGAGGCTGATAGATTTAGGATATCTCTGGCTCACTTTTTACTTACTTACTACTCACTTGTATTCACACACTCCTCTCAATTCTTTCATCTTCGTTCTCACACTTAGCTATATCGATCAACCGAATTCCACCATTGTAATTATTTTAACAACCATTAATAAAAGAACAAAGGCAGGGACGATTGCTTCCTCCCGGGGTTTTTATGCCGGCGATCCATAAAGGATTAAGGGCTTTTCCTCGTCAACAAAAATCTCGGTGTTCTTGTTCCCTTATCTTTACTTTTGTTTTGTTAATTATTAGATCTTCATTATAATTAGCATTACATTCTGTTCTTAGCATTATTTCGATACATATTATTTTGTCCTTGATTATATTTGTCCTTTTGATCCTTGTTTAGTCGGCATCTTTTTAAGCAAATCTCATTCTTTATTACGCATCTTTGAAACTCAACATATTTTACAAGCCCTTAACCTCACGAACGAAAGTTTGGTTACATAATTAATCTAAGTCTTCAAGGTAGATTATCTTGGGTGATTTTTGACCAAAACAATTTGGCGCCCACCGTGGGGCAAAAGGTGCTTTCAATCGAATAAAAATTTTTCATTTTTTATCGAAGAAAACCAATTTTCGAAATTAATTCCGAAAATGTCGACTCAACCAACTAACTCCTCGCAATCTACTCCTGCTATTTCTTCTTCTATGATGGGTCATTCTGCAGGGAATAATTCGTATCGAAGAGGCAAGAACAATACAGCTCGACCTACGAATCAAAGCAAAGACAAAGGGCCTGCTGATCAAAGTACTGAATTCAACACTGCTGGTGACATCCCAGCAGGAAACCCATCTCAAACGAATACTGGATCTGGACAAGCAGGACGATCAGGCTTTTACAACGCTGAAGGCTATCCAGACCCATTTAATATTGGATCTAAAGATGCTGCTCAAAATCTTGATTCTGATGAAGTTCCTAACCTATTTACTATTTTGCAGAAACTTAGTGATACTATTACAGCCAATCAGGAATTTAATCAAACTCAGTTTAAGATCTTGGAGTCCAGGATTACAGAAAACGGACCCTCGTTCACTCCAAGAAACTTGTTTTCCACTCCAGGAGCATCTGCAGCCCCTGGGTCTGCACCACAAAGCACGTCGTTCCCAACTGCAACTCCGAATTTTGGGAGCAATATTCCGCAAAATACTCAGGCTGCTGGGACATCTGCGACCATGGGTGCAGGTTTACATAATTCTAATAATTTTACTAGTTCGTTTGGTTTTACTAATCCATTGCAGGGTCAAGGACCAAACGAATATATCGCAAGGGAGTTTCAGAGGCTTAAAGATATGATCTCTAGTGTTCCTGGGTTTTGCAATCCAATTCCTGAGGTCAACCCTGCATCCTATCTTATTAACAGATATGGTGACAGGATCGCAAATGTAGAGATCCCAAAGAAGTTCCAAGTTCCAAATATGAAGCCATATGATGGAACTACTGATCCTCAAGAGCATATAACGTTATATCTGGAGAAGATGGAAACTGTGCCCATTCCCTCCAACCTAAAGGAAGCTTGCTTATGTAGAAGCTTTGGATCTACACTTTCTGGATCAGCCTTAAAATGGCTGCAGAGTTTGCCTCCTTTATCTATTAACTCTTTTGCTGATTTAACTAAATTATTTTATAGTCAATTTTCTTGTAGTAGGACTTTTGAAAAATTGATTGATGATCTTTATAAAGTTACTCAAAAACCTCATGAATCACTTAGAGATTTTATGACTAGGTTCACAAAAGAATCTCTTAATATTCCTAAATTAGATATGTTGACCGCTATTCAAGCTTTGCAGAGAGGTCTCCATAAAGGATCTAAGTTCCAAGAAGATCTTATAATGACGCCATGCAAAAACTTGGATGAAGCAAAAGCAAGGGCTGCAAGATTTATCAGGCTTGAAGAAAATGAATTAACTTCTTCAAAATTGGAAGCTTTATCGTACGATCGTCCAAATCGGAAGGCAGAAACTGTAACATCCCAAAACTTAATCGTTTCTGTTGACTAACGTCGTTAGGTCAAATTCTAAGTCCGTGATATGTTATGTGGTAAAATGTGTGTTTATATGTTTATGTGCCCTATATGTGAGATTTAATTATCTTTAATGAGTGACAATAAAGTGGACTAAATGATGTGTAAAAGGCCTTTGTAGTGTGCGAAAGTGCTTTAGTGTGTTATATGTATCCCCAATAGGTGTTCTAAAGCGAAATAAAGTCAATATGAAGTCCAGGGACTAGTTTTGCCAAAGGTGTAAAGTTAAAAACGAAAATTGTGATTAGGGTAGCCTAATCTCTGATTAGTTTCAGCCATTTTCCCTAATCTTAAACACACATTAGGCCTCTCCAAACCCTTCTTGATTTCTTAAGCAAAATCTTCAAGTTTTGGTCAATCGAATCGAGTGTTTTGTATTGAATTGGATCGGCCATTGTTTGTTCAAGGTAATCATCGATTTATTACTTATATTTTCAGATTCAAGGTTGTTTTATAATTGAATCAAATCTGATTTTATAAAGGGTTTTTGATAAGTTAGGGTTTATTATGTGTTTAAGCCAATTAATGATCAAAACGGAATTAAACGAGTTTATAATCGATCTTGATGATCAAAATAGGTTTATATATGTCAAAAACATGCTTTGGGTGAAGCCCAAGTCGATCGATTTCTGAAAAAATTGAAGAACAAAGTCGTTTTATGAATTCTGGTCGAAGTTAAGTTCCTGATAGCTAAATTCGTTTCCTGATGGCTATTTCCGTTTGCCCAACGAAGTTTAACTTCGTTTGGGATCATTTTCGTTTGTTGTTGAAAGTCTAAAATCGTTTGGGTTTAAATTTGTTTGTGAAAATGGAACTTAAATTCGTATGCACAAAGTAAGGTTTAAATTCGTGTGAAGTGAAGTTCAAATTCGTTCCAGATCATCTAAATTCGTTTTATGTGGTCTAAGTTCGTTTGAAGGTGCTTAAATTCGTTTGTGGATGATTAAATTCGTTTGGCAAACGAATTTAAAGTTCGTTTTTATCAGAAAGCAGTTAAGTTCGTTTTATGGAATTAAGTTCGTAAGAACATATCTAAGTTCGTTTTCAAGTCCCTTTAATGTCCCAAATGACTTATATTTCATATATTAACGTACGATAGGTGTCGGGGATTACTGTTAAGCACTGTTAGCTATTTGGTTGCTCGCGTATACTACTACCAGGTAAGATACACTACTTTTGTCACGCTGAGGGTGCAACAAAAAAATGGTTTCATAAACTATAACCTCCATAACGGTAATGTATAACCTATAATGTGGATGGGTCGATATGGGAGGTACACGGGGATTAATGATATGACGATGCTTATGCCTAAAATGCTTCCCCGCAGATATGTTTATGACATGATATGTGATGTGTGATGATATGCTTAACGATATGATATGATATGACGAACGGTGGTTAATGATATGATGTAATGATGATATGTGCATGTATATGTGGCTTGTTCATCTAGAACACTAGACCTTTTTAGGTTGCCATGACACATGCACGTTTTAAGGGCCCTAACGTGAAATGATGATAGATGATGACTAGTTTAGGATAACATAAGAAACCTAAACTAAATGTGGTAAATGCTCGAGCTAATTAGATGATGAGTGTTATGCATAACCCGTGCCTGACGGTGGATATAGGTACGCTGAGGTGGTTGCTTGGGTTGCTCCTGCAACAGTCATACGTGGCGAGTAGTTTCGGGTGGTCTGATGACCCACCTAATGTCATGAACATAACGTGCTACTCAGGATCGACATTGTCTTTCCTTAACGACGCAGATGGACCGTCGAAAGACTTCTCCATCAAGTCGGGTGTGAGGCTTCCTTGGGGTCGTATGACCGCCTGCACACAAACTCATACCCTATATGATAACGGTAACTTCGGTTACAACTTAACGGTAACTTCGGTTACAACTTAACGGTGACCTAGTCACAATTTAACGAGATGAATCAAAGTGACGAAATGATTAGGCACATTTAGGGTCATGAACTCTATGCTTATATGTGACGTGGATATGTTTATATGATGATATGTATGCCTAATTAAAATGACTTAAAGTTTTAAAAGGACGATTTAAATGGATGAAATGTTTTGCTTAAACCTGGTGTTATCTTACTTAGCTATTTATAGCTAACACTTGTTCTTTTAAATGTGTTGTTCCCCTCAGGTTAAGCAGTGAGATGACGTGTGAAGCTTTGACGAGAGATGGGTAGATGATCAAGATGGCCTTAGTCTACCCAATAGTTTCTCATAGACTTTATGATATTGTTTCCTCTTGGAACCCTATGTAATGACTGCTGTTTTGATTGCTTTATGTTGGGCAATCTTATGGATTTTCTTTTATTATTTCTACGATACGTTAGTACACCACTATTGCTTCTCAACTGTTTTCCTTGTTGAGAGTTTTTAATAAATCGTTTCCGCATAATTGATGCCGTTAGGCAAAAGTTTTTGGAAATCCATATTTTTACGAAACGGGTGTTACAGAAACTCCAGTATTCAAGCCAAGAAACAAACCTTATACAAGACATGTTGATAATCAAGTCAATGAGGTTGAAGAGGATGATGAGGTTGAATGTAACATCCCAATCTTTTTAATTAACGGTTGACTAGAGTCGTTAAGTCAACATAACGTGTTCGTTAAGTTTATGGTAGATTTAATGCTTATATGTAGATAATGTGTTATGTGTGTGAGACTTGAATGTCTAATTGATTAATGTAGTAATGTGTTAAAGATGTAGTTATATGCTTTTTGAGGTGTTAAAAGTGTATAATGAGTTGTATATAGTCCCAATAGGTGTTTTGGGCTAATAATACGACTTTACGAAGCTTAGGGACCAATTTTGACATAGTGTGAAAGTGAAAAACGGGTTTAAGGTCCTAAGGATGATCATTAGTTGTTATTTGCTGATAATATTATCATTCCTCAAAGCCCTAGCCACCCCCTTGATCCCCATTAATTTCCTAAGCGAAAATCTATCAAAACGTGTGATTCAAGTGAAGTTTGATCAAGATCTCTCATCCTTGCTTTCATCTACAGGTAATATAGATGATTTCCCTTTGATTTGTGATCATAAGAGTCGATCATATGAATCTTGCTTCTGGTCTCTAGGGTTATGATTGATTTGATTATGTTTCATTGTCGATTATTGAGGTTTTCGGGTAATTTAATGTATTGTAATTGTATCCTCTTGTTCCTGGAACAAGTGATCATGTGAAATCATCATATGAGTAATATTTTGGGTGCATATGAGGTTTATAGGTCGTGATGGTTGCTATGGTCATCTGATGGTCGAAAATTGTTTGCAAAACTAAGGGTTTACTAGATCTGAAAATTTAGTGATATTGGAAAAATCATATCTCTTTCAATTAAAAGATTTATGAGATGAATTTTATATTTTTGAAAAGGTCTATGTGTCCTCTTGGTTCGGTATGAACAATGTTTCTTTTGATTTTGCCCAGATATGGGTGTAAAATGTCCATTTCCAGAAGTGGTCGGATTTAAGACGAATTCTGTAGGTCTGTTTTGCAGACGCCATAACTAATTCATTAGAGAACTTCAAGAGTCAAACTTTATATTTCTGGAAAGGTCTTTAAATTCCCTACATTTCATAAAAACTAAGTTTTGACTCATTTGGTCGTCTTGAGGTCGAAAGTCGCCTGCAAGTGAAGGGCGCGAGTCAGTCTTTAGACCAGCACTCCATATGCGGCGCATAAAGCCTATGTGCAGCGTATATCGGGGCCTGGGAGGTTTGTGGGTGATTTTTGAAGCAAATATGCGACGCATATTCAAAGCATGCGCCGCATAAAGGGTCTGTGAGCCCGTTTGAGTCCGAAACAAGCGTTTAAGGGTCCTATAAGTGTACCTAAGTTAATGTATGGTCTTATAACCTTATTAGGTTGGGTTTATATAGGTTTAATGACTATGAACTCGAGATAGGTAGTCGGGATCACAAACAAGATACATTAACGTTGCTTATTGATCGTCACGAGGTA
Source organism: Erigeron breviscapus (assembly GCA_034093135.1). Taxonomy (NCBI): domain Eukaryota; kingdom Viridiplantae; phylum Streptophyta; class Magnoliopsida; order Asterales; family Asteraceae; genus Erigeron; species Erigeron breviscapus. Next base: position 74,840,157 of record CM067172.1, on the reverse strand, counting down.
AGATACACTACTTTGACACGCTGAGGGTTCAACGAAAAGATGGTTTCAAATAATAACTTCCCAACTTATATCTTGAATTGTTTGTGGGTATTCGGGGTTACACGGGAGGTGATATGGGTTATGTAGTTGACCATTGAGACCTGAAATGCAGTCCCAAATGAAGTATAATGTAGTGTATGTTATGAAATGAAGTATAATGTAGTGTATGTTATGATATGAAGTATAATGTAGCGTTATGTTATGAAGTGATATGTAGTATCTTGTGATGCATTGAGATGTAGTATATGTAGCATGTGTTGTTTTGTGCATGATTATATGGCTTGCTCATCTAGTTCACTAGACTTGTTAAGTTGCCATGACACGTGCACGTTTAAGGGCCCAAAACGTAAAAGCAATAAACGTAGTAAATGTTTAGGTAATGCAGTCACCTAAACTAAATGAGATGCAGGTTCGAGCTCGTTAAAAATTTGATGCAGGAAAGTGTTAAGCTTAACCCGTAATTGCCCTAGCCCGGCTAAGTGCGTTGACGTAGGCTGCTTGGGTGGCTCCTAGCAACATGGTCATTGAGATGCAGTTGAGTAATACGAGGGTCTGACCCGCCCTCATTTGTCTTGTACATACGGATTACTCCGGGATTGGCTTGCCATTCCTTAACGACGTTTGATGTTCAACTGAATGTTGTCATCTAGTCGGGTGTAACTTATGTTACACATTGACGCAGTTAAAATGTAGTAAGGCAGTTAAAACGTAGAAAAGCAGTTAAATGTAGAAAGCAGTTATGTGGTTATATGTGTGTAATGAAGTAAAGCAGGATAGGCACATTTAGGGTGGTTCATCCTAATATGTTATGTTGATGACGTGGTATGTTTGATGTGTGTTGTGCCTTAATAAAGTATATAAATCCATAATATTTGAAATGGACAAATGTTTTATAACTTAAGTGTTATCTTACTTAGCTAATTCGTTAGCTAACACTTGTCTTTTGAAATGTGTTGCTCTCTCAGGTTTAGCGTAGCTGAGGTAGTTGATGAAGAAGAGCGAGAAATGGGTAGATAGCTTGCTGTTGACCTTAGCTACCCATAGATGCTGAACTTTTATAGACATTTGTTTATGTTTGTCTTTTATGAAGTTTGCATGTTATGTAGTCGGTTGTTTTGTGTTGGGCAGCCGACGGGTTTCTATTTAGACTTGTTTTGATGGTACAAATAAGTAACACCAATGAATAAGGAAACCAAACAGATTTTAATTGGTTTGGACTTTTAAAGTTTCTTCCGCTCTATTTTAACGCCGTTAGGCGAAAATTTTTAGAAACCCGTATTTTTAAACGAAGGGTGTTACATTGAATATCCTGCTCTTTCAACATACTGCTTTTCAGTGTCAACACCTATGGGTAGCTAAGGTCAACAGCAAGGTCAACAGCCAGAATAAAAATGACGCTTAGAGATCTTGGAGACAAAGTAAGATGGCCACAGAAGAAAAATGATTCTTATTTCAAAAAGAAGGATCCCAGCCAATGGTGCGCTTATCATGAAGACTTTGGCCACTTCACTGAAGATTGCAAGATGTTAAGAAGGGAGATTTCAACCCTTCTAGCTAAAGGGTATCTTAAAGAGCTCCTTGGAAGGAAGAAGGCTAAGGATGTTGAGGGCATGGACTTCTCAAACCCTAAGCCAACTCAAAAAGCAGATTCTCCACCACCAGATGCAAGAGTAATCAATACTATTTCTGGCGGGTCAGAAGTATGTGGGACAACATATTCAGCAGCCAAAAGATTTGCTAAGCAAAGTAAAACAAATAAAGGAGAAAAGAGCGTGAAGAAAGCATCAATTTCAGATTCAGATTTTGTCTCCCTTGAAGAAGATGATTTCGACGACATCCTGGAACCTCATCATGATGGTTTAGTTGTTACTCTATTCATTGCTAACCATTATGTGCGCAGGATCTTGATAGATAACGGAAGCTCAGTAAATATTATCAAACTGGAAACATTGAAGAGGATGGATATTTCAGAAGAAGATATTACGGGAAAAACGTCGCCTTTGATCGGATTCAGTGGAGAGACCAAATATACTGTTGGCGAAATTAAATTACCAGTATATGTTGGAGGAATTAATTCAATGCAGAAATTTTGCGTCGTTGATTCTCTCCCAGGCTGCAATATTATCTTGGGCAGGCCTTGGATTCACGAAATGAAGGCAGTACCATCAACATATCACCAATGTGTTAAACTACCAACACCTTGGGGAGTAGTTACTGTTAAAGGAGATCAACAAGAGGCTAGAGAATGCTATACCTCCACCATGAAGTCAGCAGCAAAGTCAACTTCACAATAGCAATTACAGAAGAGGATCTTCGATGTTATTGAGCCAGAATGATGTTAAAGAAATTATTCTGGCTCCTGAAGATCCCAACATCAAAATATTGGTGGGGGCTAAAATTTCGAAAGAATTAGAAGTCAAACTTACTGACTTTCTAAAAACTAGAAGGAAGACTTTCGCTTGGAAGTAAGAAGATATGACCGGAATCTCAAAAGATGTTATTACACACAAGCTTGGAATTGACAAAAGTTTAAAGCCAGTACAACAAAAAAAAGGAAGTTTGCTCCAGAAAGAAACGCTATTATTCAAGAAGATGTCGAAAGATTATTAAAAGCTAAAATGATAAGGGAAGTAAAATTCCCTGAATGGTTAGCTAACGTGGTAGTCGTGCAAAAGAAAAATGGAAAATGGAGAGTTTGTGTAGATTTCACAGATCTCAATAAAGCTTGCCCGAAAGATCCATTTCCACTGCCACATATTGATGCCATGGTCGATGCAACTTCTGGACACGAGATGCTCACATTTATGGATGCTTCTTCTGGATTTCAACAAATTCAAATGGAACCTGAAGATCAAGAAGCTACTGCCTTTATGACCCCGACAGGTATTTATTGTTATATTGCTATGCCTTTTGGTCTTAAAAATGCAGGTGCAACATATCAAAGGCTAGTCAACATGATGTTCAAAGACCAACTGGGGGATACGATGGAAGTCTATATAGACGACATGGTGGTCAAATCAAAGAAAGCTGAAGATCACTTGAAAGATCTTGAAGTGGCATTCAATATCCTGGACAAGTACAATATGAAGCTGAATCCTGCGAAATGCAATTTTGGAGTAGGCGCTGGAAAATTCCTAGGATATATGGTCACAAAAAGAGGAATTGAAGCAAGCCCAGAACAAATTAAAGCAATTCTGAACCTGAAGTCTCCATTGAATGCTAAAGATATTCAAAGGTTGACCGGGAGGTTGGCAGCTTTGAATAGGTTTATATCAAGATCTTCTGACAGATGTAAAGAATTTTACGACATCTTAAAGAAGAATAAAAATTCAAATGGGGAGAAAAGCAAGAAGAAGCTTTTCAAGAATTAAAGAAGTATCTATCTACACCACCTTTGCTGGTAAAGCCTGAAGATGGTGAGCCTCTATATCTCTATATGGCAGTTTCATCAAATGTAGTGAGTGTTGTTCTAGTAAAGGAAGTAGAAGGTCAGCAGCAACCAATATACTATGTAAGTAAAAGTTTAATTGATGCTGAAAACCAGGTACTCTCATCTCGAAAACTTATACTTGCATTAGTTATGGCATCTACTAAACTTAGACATTATTTTGAAACACATGCTATACATGTTAAGACTAATTATCCTATAAAATGTGTGCTAAGAAAACCTGAAGTGTCTGGTAGAATGGCTAAGTGGTCTGTGAAATTAAGTGCTTTTAATTTAATTTATGAACCTAGGACTGCTATAAAATCCCAAGCTCTAGCTGATTTTGTGGCTGATTTTAGTACTGATTTACAGCCTGAAGTAGACTTAGAGGTCAAAATGTTAGAAGAAGTCACTGAAAAATGGATTCTATATACTGATGGCGCAGCTAATGTTAAAGGAATAGGATTAGGTATCATACTAAAATCGCCACAGGGGGATATCATACCCCAAGCAGTGAATTGTCATTTTATAGCCACTAATAATGAAGCAGAATATGAAGCTTTAATTTCTGGTATGCAATTAGCTAAAGATATGAACATTAGAAATCTTAAGGTATATGTAGATTCATTACTTTTAGCTAATCATTTTAATGGAACATATGTTGCGAAAGGTGAAAAATTGATGCAATATCTAGAAATAGTAAAGAAACTAGCTGAGAATTTTGATTTATTTGACATAGAACAAGTACCTAGAGAAGAAAATACTGAGGCTGATGCTTTAGCAAATCTAGGATCAACACTTAAGATGTCACCAGATACTAAAATTCCTATAATTCATGTATTATATCCAGCTATAGAAAAAGAATTGACCAATATATTAGCTATTCAAGATAAGGAAACTGAAAATTCTAGGGACAATCAAAATTCATGGATTACACCAATAATAGAATATATAAATAATGGGACAATTCCCAAAGATGAAAACCCAAAGGTCTTTCGCATGAAAACAACACCAAATGAGTCAAAACTTAGTTCTTAAGGAATGTAGGGAATTCAAAGACCTTTCCAGAAAATTAAAGTTTGACTCTTGAAGATCTCTAATGAATTAGTTATGGCGTCTGCAAAACAGACCTACAGAATTCGTCTTAAATCTGACCACTTCTGGAAATTGACATTTTTCACCCATATCTGGGCAAAATCAAAAGAAACATTGTTCATATCGAATCAAGAGGACACATAGAACTTTTCAAAAATATAAGATTCATCTTATAACTCTTCTAATTGAAAGAGATATGATTTTTGCAATATTACTAATTTTTCAGATCTAGTAAACCCTTAGTTTTGCAAACAATTTTCGACCATCAGATGACCATAGCAACCACCACGACCTATGAACCTCATATGCACCCAAAATATGACTCATATAATGATTTCACATGATCACTTGTTCCAGGAACAAGAGGATACAATTACAATACATTAAATTACCCGAAAACCCCAATAATCGACAATTAAACATAATCAAATCAATCTCAACCCTAGAGACCAGAAGTAAGATCCATATGATCGACTCTTATGATCACAAATCAAAGGGAAATCGTCTATATTACCTGTAGATGAAAGCAAGGATGAGAGATCTTGATCAAACTTCACTTGAATCACACGTTTTGAAGGATTTTTGGCTTAGGAATTTGATAGGGGATCAAAGGGGTGGCTAGGGCTTGGGAGAAAAGTTATTAGATCTGATTTGATAAACTAATGACTCCCCCATTGACCCTAATCCCGTTTTTGACTTTCACACCATGTCAAAACTGGTCCCTAAACTTCGTAAAGTCATATTATTAGCCCAAAACACCTCTATGGACTATATACAACTTGATTAACACTTTGAACACCTCTAAAAGGCACATAACTTCTTCTTTAAACATATTTCTATATCAATTAATAAGACATTCAAGTCTCACACATAAAACACTTTAACTACATATAAGCGTTAATCCACCCTAAACTTAACGAACACATTACGTTGACTTAACGACTCAAGTCAACCGTTAATTAAAATGTTTGGGATGTTACAATTACCTCCCTCTTATGAGGATTCCGTCCTCGGAATCATTTCAGCATCAAATAGGTGAGGATAACTTTCGAATCAACTTTCACCATAAATATGATTCCATCCCACTAGCACAAGCTCAATTAACTTCCTATGAAGCTTCTTTTACTTTTGGCCAAGGATCTCAACCAGGCCAACTACAAACACTCCTTAACATCAATACTCATATCTCTCCACGGGTTCACATTGGTTTCATATCAACATATACATCATATCATCGTATACTCACATCTTAATCCATGTCTTATACCACATCAACATAGACTTACCACTTAAACGTAACTTCATAACATATCTTGCTTAAATCTCACGTCATACTGTAATCTCACATCTTACATCTTAATCAACTTACATATTACGCACTAGATTTACACTAGCACGATTTCCCACGTCTTACGCACTAGCATTACATCTAGCACGATTTCCCACATATTACGCACTAGCATTACATCTAGCACGATTTCCCACATTTTACGCACTAGCATTACATCTATTACGATTTCCCTTCAATAACTTGTCGTATCATGAAATGACATCCAACACCTATGGCATAATCATTGTTGCCTATGAACACAACAATAAATCTCGAGGCACCATCACGCCATCATATGGTTTTACCAAGTTTCTAACTCTTTCATTCTCTTTCCCATCAATCTAAGAGTGATAGGCATTACTTGAGTTCACCATTTTCCTCATACTTTGTCAAACATCTTTAAAAATTTTCATATAATGGCCGTCTCGATTCAAAACATTCAACCATTTACTTTCACACTTTAAGAGCACTTCTTGATCATACATTTTTTCTTTCATGTCCAAGGAAACGGTGCAATAGTTAACCATGAAATAAGCATTTTTGGACAACTTGCCTACTAATTGCTCATGTCATATCACTACCTTTAACTTCCCACACAACTTTGTCTCTTATTCTAAGGTGACGTGACCACTCACTTCCGTCAGAGGGCCATTAAACTCTTTGTATTGCTACCAAACTTTTGGTGTCTAGTCTTGGCTTTTAACCCAATCACACGTCAACATATAAAATTTACTACACCTCGTATCATAATAGGTCGTATCACACTTCAGGCAGCATCCAACTGAGCATGTCACCATGGTTCATAAACTTCCTCGAGTACAACTTTTGGTCATTTCATTCTCGGATACCAAAATCTTACTTTTAGACTTATAGTTCCACGCTGGTTATTTATGAATTTTCAGAATCCACTCACATAATACCAACATCTTCGTCTCTAGAAACATCACCTTTGACTGGCTCATTGTAGACAAGTTCTTACCATAACCTTATAGTCATGGAATTAAACATTAATTGGAACCCTATTCCTTTCAATTCTACGCGTCAGCTTCTACTTTAACTTTTACTCACTTTGGGCGAATTTAAAATTAGGCCTCTACTTGTAGAAAATCATAGTAACGTTCCTTACACAGCATGATGTTCTTCATCATACTTAGAATAGATAATAATGTCATCACCGAACGTAATGACTGAACGGTCTAGAGAAACTTTAAACTTTATCCCTTAAGTTCACGACATGGTAAGGATCATTCGTTACATGCAGGTACTTCAAGAAACTCAATAGGGTCATAATGAGCGTATAATTAACCTAAGCAGGACTTTCATCATCAACTTCATCATATGATAGTACAAATCATAAATCTATCTTATAGAAAGAAATATATCCCACAATCGAAAACATTAACTTCTTCCTATAAGTGAGAACAAAACAAATGGTGTCTTTGAATAAAAGTAGCACTCGTCACACATCAATAGAAGGTTCGACCTCACGATCGCAACGAAACCAAGAACATTAATAGAACATCTCGAAACTACGGGTGGCCTCGACTTTAGAAGTATAATCTTTGCCTTACATAAGTAGATCACATAGGCGAGTGATATCGCCTATTTTATACATATTTATTTTACGCGATATCATTTACTTGTACGTTTAAATGATCATTATTTGATGAAATTTGATACTTAATGTATGGTTTATTTGAATTTCAGGTTTATGTGGTGGAGTATCATAAAAGGCTTAGAATAAGTTGTTTTGACTCAAATTTGGAGCACACATTACAAGTCACGAGAACACAGCCCAAGATGATATCAATATATTGACACAGACTTAATTTTGTTGGGCTCGGCTAGAAAGGACTAAAGTTTCATTCATGGGCTTCTAAAATGAAGAATGGAAAAACTAAAAAAAGAGAAGGGGATTTGGTCCAAGTAGGTCACGTGAGCAGAAGGTCAACAAAAGAAATAAGAGTATAAATTGTGTCTTTGGAGAGAATGGAGATATATTGGCAGCCGCTCAAGGCTGAAGGGGGCACATAAGGTCAGCCGCCAAAACAAGGAGAAGGGTGGTGGTGTTCGCTGGGATTGGAGCTGCAAAAGAGACAAAACTCTTTGTCTTTTGTTGGGGTTTTGAGTGCGTGAAGGGGCCACCAAAAAGGAGGATTCCCTCTTTGTTTCTTTTTGATTACAAGCACAAGCAGCAGCAGCAAGTTTCATCCGATATTTTTACTGTTTGATTTCTTTTCTTTATTATTCGAACATTACGTATTTGATTATTGTCTTTGTGTTAGATTCTTTTTTAATACAATGATGATTAATTATTTTATGTTAATGCTAGGTAATATTTTCGTTAGTCCATTTATGGGCTAAGTTTTGTCGTCTATTAGATGACGTGAAATAATTTTGTGACGGTTGTGATATATTAGTTGGTACACTTAATCTTTTGTCGTGATCTTGATGAATTAATTTCTTGCTATTTGTTATTATTATTGTTGGTGATATATGTGTGCTTCGTTGGTGGTACCAGTTGTATGCATATGTTATTTTAATTGTTTGTCTATGAACAATTAGCACTAGTTCATGGTATGATAGTGAACAATATAATAGTAATAGGAATTGATCTGTCAAGTGGGATTAGCGGTTGGTGGTACCACGTTACCCCACATTAGGCAAATCTATTATTTAAATAACCAAACAAACTAACTAATTAGGAAAACTATAAACGGAAAGGGTGGTACTCACGGTTATAGTGGAACTCATTGGTTAGGGGTTTTAGGTAGAGGATACGGACTTGCTAGCGGTTGGTGGTACCACGTGAACTTGTCTAGTGATTTGCTTGATGTCCGGTTATTGTATCAACTGTTTTAAATGCAACCTGAACTATTATGGATCTGATTCGAAGTAGATGATGCTTTTAATTTTATTGTTTTAAATTAAAATCTTTTATGTGTTTCTTCTGAAGCAACCTGCCCCGGTAATACCGGATTCCATTGTCTTTTATTATTATTAGTTTAAGCATCGTGACAACTCGGTCACAGAACCCCCCATCTTCTATAATTACATTAAACTCACATTTTTCCTAAATAAATAGTCCCTGTGTTCGATCCTGACTTACCATTTTCTATACTATACACGAACGGGTCCACTGCCCGAGAGTGTGCTTTAGTTAATTAATTGGTATATCTTGTTTATAAATTTAAGACTCGATTTTGCACATCAGCGAGAAACATGATCAATTCGGAACCGAATGCTCCTGAAAACCTCTACTTCTTGTGATTTAAGTATCCACGGTTAACTCCGTCATCTAACCTCTTAACTTTTCATAAGGGAAAACTCTTTATCTTGAGAAGCAGTCATACATAAGATTTTGTACAAATATAAGATATCAACATCACCTTTACATTCATGCAATATAAGGAAGAATCTCCCCCGTAGATACTCGTCCCAATTGTCATATATCATCACATAGCGAAATCAAAACTAAACGAGTCGTAAATCCAAAACGGACCAAAATATGCGCCGCATGGATGGTGTTAGGTCCAGATTTAGTCCAGATTTATTGGACTCGCTCCAGACTCGACTACTGGATCCTTATTGAAGATCTGTCCAGAAACGTGTTCTACTGGACCTACTCCAGACTTGGAATCTGGAGTCCCTCTGAAGATTTGTCCAGAAATAATGGAAGACCAGTGAGCAAATACTTGTATAGGAAATCTGGAGTATTCTCCAGATTAGCTCACTGGACTTCACCCCAGTCCAGATCAACTCTACTGAAGACATTCTCACTGAAGTCAAAGACTGAAGTCAGAATAAAGAAGACTTACAAATGGCGGAGTCCACTGGAAGTCTTACCAGATCTGTACACTGGAGGATTGTCAGTGTTCTAGACCCTACAAGTCTGAACACTGATATCGAGGATTGACTTTTGCCTTTACACACTTTCCAAAGAACAATCCACTTGTTCTTTACCAAAGTATACGTGTGTAAAGATGGTTGGATAAAAGGATACAAAGTCATTTGATGTGACTTTATCCTTATTCCTTATCTAATGCATTTAATGTTCTTGTCGGATCATTAAATGCATGCAACCAGATTTGTACGGCACAAAATTCACTGGTGAATTTTGTTGCCTATAAATACAAAGTCATTTGATGTGACTTTATCCTTATTCCTTATCTAATGCATTTAATGTTCTTGTCGGATCATTAAATGCATGCAACCAGATTTGTACGGCACAAAATTCACTGGTGAATTTTGTTGCCTATAAATACAAAGTCATTTCCTTGACATAAATACTTTTAAGCATACATTTTGCATGAAAGTGAATTTGTCCAAATACTCTCGATCTTAAACAGGGATACTTCACAACTTTAAGTATCTCGATCCAAAAGAGTTATTTGACAAATATAGATCATTTGTAATTCATAGGTTGTTAGGATACATACTTATTTGTATTATCTTGATTCCGCACAACCTTGTATTTTATTTAACATCATAAATAAAATACAAAATTGAAAAATACATAATGTTCCACTTTACTTGTTTATTGCTTTAAGTCTTGTATTACTTTGTTTATATATTCTTGCATTTATTTACAAGTAATACTAGTCCATTCTAGTGATTATTAGACTTGTTGTATTTTATACTTTCCTGGTTAACCATCGAACTTAAGGGACTCACATTTGGTATCAGAGCAGAAGGCTAAACATTGCCTAGATCTGTTTCTTTGATGGCTAACCAAGAAAATACACAAGGAAGTTTTAATCTTGGTCCCGATTCTAATGCTAATATTAAAGATCAAAATGAACCACCTATTGTTAATAACACTAATCCACCTCCTCCTCCTACTCCTGCTTCTCCACATGTGCATGTACACTACTCAAATAATCCTGTTCCTAAATTCAGTGGGAACAGTGATGAATTTGGTACGTGGAAGGCTAGGATGGTTTTGCATGTCACTGGTATTGAGAGGAACATGATGAAAATTTTAAATGAAGGTCCTTATGTACCAACATCACCTCTCAATTCCCTTCTTGATCCTTCTGGATCTAGAAGAGGAAGGGAAAAGAGGGAGGAACATTGGTCTGAAGAGGAGAGGAGATTGGTGAATCTAGACACCCTTCTCAAAAACATGATCCTCGGGGCCGTTCCTGAAACCCTAATTCCCACACTAGTTCTTTTTCCTAGTGCTAAAACCATGTGGGATGAACTTTTAAACCAACATGAAGGAGGAGATGACACCATTGTCACCAGAAAGGTCTCCTTAAACAAGAGGTATGAGTCATTTTTTGCTCAACCTAACGAGTCTCTCACTGGTACTTACACCAGATTTATGAGTATCATAAACCAATTGAGAGGTCTTGGGGTTGAGAAGGACAAGGATATACTTCTGGAGAAATTTTGTGATATTCTACCCACCAAATGGTCTCACATGATCCTGGTCTTACGACAAGGTAAAACTCTGTACACACACACTCTCTCAACTCTATATGGAGCTTTCAGGTACACTGAAGAAAATCAAGCTCAGAGAGTGGTGGCAGAACAAGATGCTTTTAACCATGCCTCCAGTAGTCCTAACGTGGTTAGTTATACTGAACCACATGGTACAGCACTAATATCTTCTGAGAATGTATTTTCTATGAAGAAGATGGTGTCTGAACTCATGGATTCTGGAGAGACCAGTCAAATCTCTCCAGACTGTTGTGATGAAACTGATGATGATGACCTCATTGCAATGATTGCTAAAACGTTTAACCGTTTCAAAGCAAGAGCAACTAGGCCATCTGGACAATTTGCATCCAGTTCTTCCACTGATAAGACCAATTTGACATGCTTTAAGTGTGGCAAAAAGGGTCATTTCATGAAAGAGTGCAGGTCCAGCCAGTTTGTATCCAAGCCTGGTCCATTCTCTTCAAATAATAAGCCTGATGATAAAAAGCTTAAGGCCCAGATTGCTCTCATGGCACAACAAATTGAAAACAATAATAAGTGCATGATTGCAACAACTGAAGAGAAGTGGGTTCCTTCTGATGAATCATCTGTTGATGAAGAAGAAGAAAGAGATTGCTGTTACATGGCTCTGGCAGACGATGAGCACCTGGTGAAGGAAGATGTCACATCTGGACGATGGGTAGACATTGTTATTAAGAAAGTTAGTGATTATGATTGTGCAACTGACCAAGAATTAAAACTGGACATAGCTGAAGCTCTTAATTCTGATTTGATATTTGTAGAAACTGTTAGATCTGATTGTATAAATGGTCTAGAAACAGATTCTTCCGAAATAACTGCTTTAAAATCAAAATTGAAAGAACTTCAAGACATTGAACTGGCATTTCAAGCCCAGGTTCTGGTAACTGAACAATTGATTCAAGATAAACAAGATCTTGAAGTCATTTTAGAGAAAGAAAAACTGGTAATTAAATCATGGCTAGAAACCAAAAAGCCATATGATGCTGGAGTAAATCAATTTCCTGCTCAAAAACGTGCATACTTAGATGGAAATACTCATGTAGCATCATTAATACCAGTAATCGATCGATTACCAGAGGGGTTCAGGCCCACCACTGTTTATGATGAGCCTGTAACTCCCAAGACCAATATTTACCCAGTTCAATCCCCAGAGGTCAAGACTGGAGCATTCCAGATGACTGCTCTAGTTAAAGAGGTTTATCGGAATAAACCTTTGCCTCAGACCAATCCCCTACCTAAGCCTAGGACTGGAAAGGCTAAGGTGTCATCTGAAGAAAATATTTTGTCCAGGTTAGAGAGCCAGATTCAAATTCTGACTCGTCAATCTCAAAGTTTTAATGCAAGATTAAACTTTATTGAGGTACTTCATCTGGCCCTAGACAAAATACAAAACCTTTTGCTAAGAAAGTTAAATCTATTTCTCCAGTTGAGAAAAAGAAAAAGGTTTCAAAACTATCAACCCCAGTGGTCTTCTCAACTAAGACCACTGTTGAAGAGAGTGAACTAAACCAGATTGCCCCAGGGACCTATAAGGGAGGGTCCAGTGAACCCATCAGTCGATGGGTTCCCAAATCTAACTGATAAGTATCTGGTGTATGTGTAGGGCGATCGAAAGAAATATATCTGGTATCTTGACAGTGCTGCTGGCAGACGATGAGCACCTGGTGAAGGAAGATGTCACATCTGGACGATGGGTAGACATTGTTATTAAGAAAGTTAGTGATTATGATTGTGCAACTGACCAAGAATTAAAACTGGACATAGCTGAAGCTCTTAATTCTGATTTGATATTTGTAGAAACTGTTAGATCTGATTGTATAAATGGTCTAGAAACAGATTCTTCCGAAATAACTGCTTTAAAATCAAAATTGAAAGAACTTCAAGACATTGAACTGGCATTTCAAGCCCAGGTTCTGGTAACTGAACAATTGATTCAAGATAAACAAGATCTTGAAGTCATTTTAGAGAAAGAAAAACTGGTAATTAAATCATGGCTAGAAACCAAAAAGCCATATGATGCTGGAGTAAATCAATTTCCTGCTCAAAAACGTGCATACTTAGATGGAAATACTCATGTAGCATCATTAATACCAGTAATCGATCGATTACCAGAGGGGTTCAGGCCCACCACTGTTTATGATGAGCCTGTAACTCCCAAGACCAATATTTACCCAGTTCAATCCCCAGAGGTCAAGACTGGAGCATTCCAGATGACTGCTCTAGTTAAAGAGGTTTATCGGAATAAACCTTTGCCTCAGACCAATCCCCTACCTAAGCCTAGGACTGGAAAGGCTAAGGTGTCATCTGAAGAAAATATTTTGTCCAGGTTAGAGAGCCAGATTCAAATTCTGACTCGTCAATCTCAAAGTTTTAATGCAAGATTAAACTTTATTGAGGTACTTCATCTGGCCCTAGACAAAATACAAAACCTTTTGCTAAGAAAGTTAAATCTATTTCTCCAGTTGAGAAAAAGAAAAAGGTTTCAAAACTATCAACCCCAGTGGTCTTCTCAACTAAGACCACTGTTGAAGAGAGTGAACTAAACCAGATTGCCCCAGGGACCTATAAGGGAGGGTCCAGTGAACCCATCAGTCGATGGGTTCCCAAATCTAACTGATAAGTATCTGGTGTATGTGTAGGGCGATCGAAAGAAATATATCTGGTATCTTGACAGTGCTGCTGGCAGGACGATGACTGGATGTAAGACCCTGCTGGAGGAGTTCACCATTTCTGATGGACCCTCCATTACTTTTGGAAATGATGGTTGTGGAAAGACTGAGGGATACGGTGTTCTGAACAATGGACAAGTCAAGTTCAGACGTGTTGCATTTGTGAATGGTTTGAAATACAACCTGATCAGTGTAAGTCAACTGTGTGATGATGGCTATCAAGTTCTATTCAATATTGCTCAGGGTATCGTATTCAACAAGGACTGGAAGGTAGTGTTGATTGCTCCCAGAAAAGGGAATGTGTACGTGATGGATATGGAAAGCTCTCCTTCAGAGCAGTGTTTCTATACTCAAGCTGATGAAGACACAAACTGGTTATGGCACAAAAGGTTATCCCATTTAAATTTCAAGAATATTAATAAGTTGTCCAGAAAACAACTTGCAGATGGGATACCTTCAGTTTCCTTCAAAAAGGAAAGGCCATGTCCAGGATGTGAGATGGGTAAGCAAAAACGTACCAGTTTCAAGACCAGACAGAATTTCAGCATATCTGAACCTCTTCATATGCTTCATATGGACCTCTTTGGTCCAGTGAATGTTCAGACTCGTGCTGGTAAAAGATACACCCTGGTGATCGTAGATGAATTCTCCAGATATTGTTGGGTGATCTTTCTGAGGTCTAAAAGTGAAGCTGCTGCTGAAATCATCAGTCTTATTAAGAAAATTGAGCTTAAGTACAGTCGAAAGGTGTGTCAGTTAAGAAGTGACAATGGAACAGAATTCCAGAATGCAACTCTGGAGTCATTCTGTACTGACACTGGCATCTCCCAGAATTTCTCATCAGCCCGCTCTCCAGAACAAAATGGAGTGGTGGAAAGGAAGAATCGTACGTTGATAGAAGCTGCCAGGAGTATGCTTGCTGAATCTGGTTTGTCTACCAGTTTCTGGGCGGAAGCAATTACAACTGCTTGCCACACCCAGAATCGATCAGTGTACATCAAAAGACACAAAAAGACAGCCTATGAAGTCTTAAGAAATAGAAAACCAAATATTGGTTATTTTCATGTTTTTGGATGTCCAGTTTACATCCTGAACGACTCCAGTCAGCTAGGCAAATTTGATGCCAAAGCTGATGAAGGGTATTTCTTAGGCTATTCAGCCATTCGCAAGGCCTTCAGAGTCTACAACAAGAGACTGGAGAAGGTCCATGAGTCAATTCATGTAACATTTGATGAATCAAATGCTGCAATCAACAAGAAGCCAGCCCTTGACACTCCCCCAGTAACTCCAATTGTCTTTTGTGAATCTGATCCTATAAACGACAAAAATGAAGATTCAAAAGACACAGTTTCCAGTCATCCTGATCTGGAACCTGTTCAGAAAAAGAAACTCTCCAGTAGTACTCCATTCTATCCTTCTATTATTTTCAAACTACCCTCTGAAATTAATATTGGATCAGATGTTCGTACTACTCCCCCAGTATCAGTGTCAGTTGAGAATAGACCAGAAATGTCTTCTTATGAAGAATTCCAAACTGAACCAGTACTTCAGGAAATGCTTTCAAATGAAGAATTTCATGATGCAAATCGTGATTTAAATGACTCAGATGAAGATACTGAAGTTGTCTGGCAAGATCCTCCTCCAGAAGCAACTCCAGAGGAGACTCAACTGAATTCTTGCACTGATATTGTTGTCAGTAACAATCCTGGTCAGTACTCCAGATGGACAAAAGCTCATCCTATTGATCAGATCATAGGTGACTCCAGTAGAGGAGTTCAGACCAGAAGAGCCTCCAGTAATCAATGCTTATACGTTAGTTTTCTATCTTTGATAGAACCAAAGAAGATTGACGAGGCTATGGAAGATCCAAGCTGGGTGACTGCTATGCAAGAAGAGCTTCACCAGTTTGAAAGGAACATGGTCTGGTATCTGGTTCCTTTCCCAGTTGGAAAGAAAGAACCAATTGGAACAAGATGGGTCTTCAGAAACAAAGTAGATGAAGATGGCCACATAATCAGAAACAAGGCCAGACTGGTAGCACAAGGCTACTGCCAGTCAGATGTCGACTTTGATGAATCATTTGCTCCAGTGGCTAGACTTGAAGCGATCAGAATATTCTTAGCATTCGCTGCTTATCATCAGTTCAAGGTCTACCAGATGGATGTAAAGAGTGCTTTCTTGAATGGAAAGCTTGAAGAAGAAGTTTATGTCAGACAACCACCAGGTTTCATTGATGAAAAGCATCCACATTGGGTATATCGTCTGGACAAAGCGCTTTATGGCCTCAGATAAGCCCCACGTGCCTGGTATGACACTCTGACTAAACATTTGTTGAAAAATGGTTTCAAACGAGGTGCAATTGACAATACCTTATTTATTCTTCATGAAAAAGGTAATCTGTTAATGGTACAAATTTATTTTGATGATATTATTTTTGGGTCTACTGATGAAAACATGTGCAAGAAATTTTCAAAAATAATGTCAACTGAATATGAGATGAGTTTAATGGGTGAATTAACATATTTTCTTGGACTCCAGATTAAACAAAACAAAGATTGCATCTTTATTAATCAGGAAAAATATGTTAGAGATCTTTTAAAGAAATTTGATATGAACTCTTCACCATCTAAACCAACTCCAATTTCTGCACCACTGACACTGGACTCCGATCCAGATGGAAAACCAGTGAACACCACTGTCTATAGAGGCATGGTTGGTTCACTGATGTATTTAACTGCCAGTAGACCAGATATTATGTTTTCAACATGTTTATGTGCCAGATATCAGTCTAATCCAAAGGAATCTCATATGCTTGCTGTAAAGCGCATACTGAAGTATCTTAAAGGTGTCACCAGTCTAGGTCTTTGGTATCCTAAAGGCTCAGGCATGGATCTAATGGGTTATTCAGATTCAGATCATGCAGGTTGTAAGATAGATAGGAAATCCACAACTGGTGGATGTCATTTCCTAGGTGGCAAACTGGTCAGCTGGACCAGTAAGAAGCAAACTTCAGTTTCATTGTCCACTGCTGAAGCTGAATACGTGTCTGCAGCCAGTTGTTGTGCTCAGATACTCTGGATGAAGAACCAGTTGCTTTATTATGGTATTAAATATTCAAAGACCCCAATCTTTTGTGATAATACCAGTGCCATTGCTATCTCAAACAATCTAGTCATGCACTCCAGAACGAAGCACATTGATCTCAGGTATCACTTCATTCGTGATCATATTATGAAAAACAACATTGAACTCCATTTTATTCCCACTGACAAACAACTCGCTGACATTTTTACCAAACCTCTGGATGTCAAAACTTTTGAATATCTTGTTGGTGAGTTGGGAATGTTAAACCCTTAAATCTGGTAATTGCTCAGATATTGAACGCCTTTGTGTACTATCTTTGCATTATTAGATTTCTGGAACATTCCAGGGAAAGACTTGAAAGATATTTTTTCTTAAAAAAAAATGTTTTAAGTTCAGGGGGAATTTATTAATTTATTTTCTCACTGGACAAACTCTTCAGAAAATATTACTGGTGCTTTGTAAATGTGTCCCTCTCATTTGTCTGTATTAGTTGACGTGCAAGTTTGAGGTTACCAGTCTTTCAAAAATGGTTTTCACTGGTACTTTACTGGAGTGTCCAGTCAACCTCCAGATGCACTGAAATATGTCATAATATTTTCTAAATACTTGGTCATTGTGTGTGCCACGTAAGCAAATCTTTTTGAAAATATCTTAATCCTACGTGACATGTAAATTTTTCAATGTAATGATGGTATTTTTACCTTGGGAAATCAAAAAGAGCAACTTGTTAATGTTTGTGGGCTGTAAACTGTCACACATTTATGTGTGATGTGATGTAATTAATGCGGATCTCAGAACCTCGATCAAAATTATATTTGATAATTTTAAATAAACCGTTTGAGTTCCACATTCTTTCTCCTATATATACCCACTTTCAATTTCATTTGCATTTACTTCGAACATATTTACTCCCAAATCTTTCAAATTCCTTCATTTACTTCTTCATTCATTTTCCAATCATCATCATCTCTCTTATTTACTCCATTTATATTCAATTCCTTCATCAATTCTTCATCATAACCTATATATATTCAATTTCATCTTCATTTATTCTCTATAAAATGGCACCTAGACAGTCAAAATCGCTCAAAAATCTCCTTGCCGCTGAATATGCTCCTTCCAAAAATGTTGGCAGGGCACCTCATATCAATCTTGAGGCAAATGCCATAAGAATCAATATGAACAACTGGATGGCAAGACTCTCTCTTTCCAGTGTTCATGATGCCCAATCGATTATTGGGAGATTAAACTCATTCTTTCTCTCTTGCCCATTATATGGTGCGTTAACATTAAATCCAGAAAGGATGTACCACGAGTACCTGTGTGAATTCTGGTACACTGCAACATTTGATGATGAAACCTCATCTATCAATTATACTCTCAAGGGAGGTACCAGATCCCTTGGTTTCACTGCAAGTCTGCTCAGGTCTGTTCTACAATTAAACTATCATGAACAGAATGAGTTGCCTATTGAGCTTCCCACTGGTATCAATACAAGGGAAGTATGCAGGCTGATGGGGCACACGGATATCTTGGATGAGCATGGCTAGCTATCCAGGAAAGGGACTATCTACATAAGCAAGCTGTCAGACTCATGGAGATATTTCTTCACTCATATTCTGGAGGGTTAGACCAGATCAATCAAACCCATCTCTAGATTGCATACTGTTTATGGTTTGGGCTTAGAGTGGACTTCGCCCAAATTCTTTTTGATGACCTGGTAGAGCGTCTCAGAGTGAAGGGAAGAAAACCTTTTGTTCCATATATTCGTTTCCTTTCACTGCTGTTTAAAAATGGTCTTGGAGACCAGTATAATTTTGATACTACTCACTTTTCTGTGAGTGAGTATATGAGAGATTTGGTCAATCTCAGATCTCCACTGGACGAGGTAGATATTCCTCAGTCCATGCTTTCCTTCCAAAGGGAAGAAGCTGAAATGGCTCCAGATAGAGGTCAAGCTGTTGAAAGAGCCTCTGGAGACCAAGATGTACAGATCATTGAAGCTGTACAACCAAATAGACAAGTGGCTCCTGAAGGTCAAGTACAAGAAGTTGTTGAACCTTCCAGATGACCTATAACTAACAGGCGTCTGATGAGAGCAGGACTTCAGGTGAATCCTGAAAGACATCCTGGTGATGTTATGAATTTAGATGGATCACCAATTTATGAACAAGAGGTAGTTGAGCAGGTTGATGAGGAGATTGAACAAGTTGTTGAGCAGGTTGTTGAGGAAGTTGAGCAAGAGGCTCAAATAGACTTAAATGTAGGGGTTGGTGAACAAGTGAATGTAGAGACTGGTGAACAGTCTGGTGAACAGACAGTTGGGATGGCTCCAGAATGGGATGACGTAGATTCCCCAATGTCTGAAGGTTTTGATGCAAACTTGAATTTTCTGGGTGAAGATGTCCAAGAAGAGGAAAGTCTACCAGAAATGCCACCACCACAATCAAACATGCCACCACCACCACCACCTTCAATTCCAGAACACACTCAATACTTCACTCCAGCAACCACTCAACCTTCACAATCTCAACCTCCACCTCGTGCGCCGGAGTCACCAGTTGCAACATCTGAAGCTGCAACTGAAGAGGACTGGGCACAAGTTCCTCTGATGACCAGATTACCTTCAACTCTTGAACCTCCCAGTGGTCTCTCCACTTCATCTTCTACCGAGGTCCAAGGCCTTTTAAGTAAGGTGGCAGACCTGGAGAGATCACTCCAGACTTCATCTCAGGTTATTTCAGACTTCAAATCTTTATTATCAAATAACCTTGCTTCTGAGATGAATGTCTTTGCTGGGAATGAGAAGCTGGTTTATGAGAAGCTTGATGAACTGGTACTGGCCACAAACAACAACACTGAAAAGATCAAAGTGGCAGTCCAGGGATTAGAGACAAGGTTGGTTAATTCTGTTCAGACTGCAGTCACTGGTGAACTGGCAGGTCTGAAAGAAGATGTTCAGAACTTGGTTTCAAGGTCAGTTCTCTGGAGACTAGACCCACACTAGACCAGGATGCAGTTGTCAGCACAATAAGTGATGCATGTACAAGGAAGTTCAGAAACAATATGCTGAAAGAAATATGTGAAGAAGTTTCTGAGACTGTTCTTTGTAGCATTCATGATGGGGTGTTACCCCAAGTAGACAACTTACTGGATGAGAAGTTGCCAAAACACTTGCCTAAAGTTGTTGCAAATGTTCAGAAGGAAGTGCAGGCACTTAAGAAAGTTGTGTCTGAAACAACTCCAGTAGCAGGTACAACATTTGGTGCACTGGACAGACTTATGCTTGAAGAATTATGGAATGATCTCAAGTCAAGGACTGGTGATCATTCCAAGGGGGAAAAGTCGTCTGGTGACCGAACACTGAAGCAATTGTCACAAAGAGCATATGGCACTGAAGCCGGGCTAACTAAAGGAGCTACTGGTACTGAATCCAGTGAGCCCCAGTTTGAGTCCTTTCCAGATATTCCATCAACTTTGAAGTCAGTTAAGGGAAAACAACAAATGGAATCTGGAAAGGAAGAGCAAACTGTTGAAGATGCTGATGATGAAACATCCAAGAAGCTTGAACAAGAATGCATCATGATAGAGATTTTCAAAAGAAATCAAAAAGATGAACTGCTGGCCCATCAAAGGGAGATGGCAACTATGGGTACTCTGGATTCTTACAATGCTGGCAGGTTAGGCATTAATATTGAAGTGTATAAAAAGATGAAGGATGACCCCAGAATTCATCAATGTTTGAGTTTATTGGATGATGTTCATGTACGCTCTTTCTACGCCGAAGAGGAACAAGTCTATGATTCTATAATTTATGGCGTGAGTGTACCAGAACTCATCAGACAAAGGAAAGATGAACTGGTAAGTCTCCAGAAAAAGATCAAAAAGAATGCTGGTGCTCTGGAGATAGAGTACAGGAAGAGACTTACTGGTTTACCAAAATTGACTGCCAGACAAATCAAAGAAATCAAAGATGCTGATGTAAGCAATTTCATTCCCCTGGACACTTCTCGAAAAATCAATCGTCAAGAACTCCAATCTGCTGTAGAGCAAAGGAGAGTGTCCAAGGAAACTGAATCATTGATCCAGCAAGCCAAGCTGATAGAAAAATACAATGAGATGTTGAATTTCAGGGCTGATGCCAGAAGGATCACTGGTGCTGAAATCAAATTGGCTGAAGATCATGAAGGCATGTCTAAGTTTGAAGTAAAGTTGACCAGGGAGGGTAACTTTACTGATGAGAGGAAAAGTACTTCAGTCCAAGCATTTGGATGGAGTGAACTGAAAGAAATCGCTTTAACGTTCATGGGGAAGACAAATGTGTCGACTGATGTTAAAGCATTTCTGAAAAGAATTGAAAAGGTATGGAGAAGAAAGCAACAGATGGAAGTTGCAATGGGCATAAGATCTCCAGAATCAATACCATCTTCTCCATCACCAAAGAGAAAGGCTACTGAAGATGCTCCAGGACAGACATCAAAAAGAAGGGCCTGACTCTTATCATTTACTTGTTGTAAATTTATTGTTTTATGAAACTTGTATACTATTTATCAGTTGATGTATGTAATAATAGTTGCAATTTTTGATTCATATAAGTAAATGATCAGATTTAGTCTAAGTTAGAACTTAAATGATGAAACTGAAAACACTCATGATCTATAAAGTGTTTTCCAGTAACTTAGATTTTTAGACTAAGTCAAAACTTGTGTTTTTCAAGCATACAAAATGTATAGATTCAAGCTTGAAAACACTTGCATTATTTCTAAACAAATAGGGGGAATTTGTTAGGTCCAGATTTAGTCCAGATTTACTGGACTCGCTCCAGACTCGACTACTGGAGCCTTACTGAAGATCTGTCCAGAAACGTGTTCTACTGGACCTACTCCAGACTTGGAATCTGGAGTCCCTTTGAAGATTTGTCCAGAAATAATGGAAGACCAGTGAGCAAATACTTGTATAGGAAATCTGGAGTATTCTCCAGATGAGCTCACTGGACTTCACCCCAGTCCAGATCAACTCTACTGAAGACATTCTCACTGAAGTCAAAGACTGAAGTCAGAATAAAGAAGACTTACAAATGGCGGAGTCCACTAGAAGTCTTACCAGATCTGTACACTGGAGGATTGTCAGTGTTCAAGACCCTACAAGTCTGAACACTGATATCGAGGATTGACTTTTGCCTTTACACACTTTCCAAAGAACAATCCACTTGTTCTTTACCAAAGTATACGTGTGTAAAGATGGTTGGATAAAAGGATACAAAGTCATTTGATGTGACTTTATCCTTATTCCTTATCCAATGCATTTAATGTTCTTGTCGGATCATTAAATGCATGCAACCAGATTTGTACGGCACAAAATTCACTGGTGAATTTTGTTGCCTATAAATACAAAGTCATTTGATGTGACTTTATCCTTATTCCTTATCCAATGCATTTAATGTTCTTGTCGGATCATTAAATGCATGCAACCAGATTTGTACGGCACAAAATTCACTGGTGAATTTTGTTGCCTATAAATACAAAGTCATTTGATGTGACTTTATCCTTATTCCTTATCCAATGCATTTAATGTTCTTATCGGATCATTAAATGCATGCAACCAGATTTGTACGGCACAAAATTCACTGGTGAATTTTGTTGCCTATAAATACAAAGTCATTTCCTTGACATAAATACTTTTAAGCATACACTTTGCATGAAAGTGAATTTGTCCAAATACTCTCGATCTTAAACAGGGATACTTCACAACTTTAAGTATCTCGATCCAAAAGAGTTATTTGACAAACCTATTGCTTTATTGCTTTAAGTCTTGTATTACTTTGTTTATATATTCTTGCATTTATTTACAAGTAATACTAGTCCATTCTAGTGATTATTAGACTTGTTGTATTTTACACTTTCCTGGTTAACCATCGAACTTAAGGGACTCACAGATGGCGCATGCGCCGCATATTCCATATTTCGGCACAGAAAACACCAAACTTTTGAGCACACAAAATATGCGCCGCATGGAAATAATATGCGCCGCATATCATCTATGATCAGGATAGATAACTTCAACCGAAACCTACACGTTTTCCTTACGCCCAAACACAACTTTAACACTTCACATATCGAATGCAGCTTCACATCATAACATGATGTTCATAGAATGGAAGAGCTTCATGGTTAAAAGGTTCAATCATCCATAGCGTTATCTTCTTTACTTGCTTCAGCTTCATCATTCTTTAATCCATAGATACATGTCTACTCTTCACATGGTTAATTATGCCACCAACCAGTGATTCCATCTTTCCCATCTTCTCTTCAGTCGGATCAACACAGACACAGTCTCACAAACACACACATGTCGTGATACATTTACAATTACGTTCGCGACCGGAATTGTAACTGTATCCTTCCATACGTGTACCCGGTAACCCTTCTGTGCATCACCTGCTTATCACCCTTCAAATATCCAGCATTAACTCTAATTGTCAACTTCAAGTCCATGTCCTTTGAACTAGTAGACTCAACAACATTGTCTACCAACCACTTCATTCCTCACGTACCTTTAGACTTCATTTAACTTCATGTACTTCAAAATTATCATAAACATTTAACCGGCTATAACTTTTCACCGATCTTCACACATTTCCACACACACGAGGCATCAACGTCATTAAAGTTGTTACACGATGTTTACTCTCGACACATAAAGATTCACTACATAGAAATCTCTCCAGCTTCATTACTTTGTACACCGGTCAACACAAGCATGGCCATACAAACACACTCGCGTCGTATTACACTTGCATTTATGTTCCGGACCATAATTGTAATTGTATCCTTTCACATGCATGTTCGTTACCACATTTGTGTATCGCCTCTTTTCCCATCAATTCCAATTCACATGATTTTCAGCACACATACAACATCTCATATCCTTTGCGGTCCTTGTCACTAACCCCATGGGCTAGGCAACATTGATGGAACACCATCTCACCTAATCCTCCAACCTTTGTCCATCTCAACAACTTCTCACATAATATAAAGCACAAGTTTATCAAATTCAGATAGAGGAATAGAAGATCACCTCGAGGACCGTCTATCGTAGCAATAACACAACTTAGCGACGGAGAAGCGAGAAACGGAAGAATAAAGGCTAAAACACATATTCACATATCAATAAACAATCATCATATAGCCTTATTCCTACACTCTCACTCATCCCAAACCCGTCCTAAGGCATTTCATCTCAAAGCTAAGCATACCTACTTAAGCCTAACTTGTCGTCTATCGGTTTAAGTCCAATTCCTATGGCACACTTATAGTCATTGGTTCACTTAAACCATTTCTCTGATACCAACTTGTAACACCCTTCATTTAAAAATACGGGTTTCCAAAAATTTCGCCTAACGGCGTTATAACAAAGCGGAAGTAAACTTTGAAAGTCCAAACCAATTAAAATCTGTTTGGTTTCTTTAATCATTGGTGTTACTCGGTCATATCGTCAAAACAAGTTTAAATAGAAACCCGTCGGCTGCCCAACACAAAACAACCGACTACATAACATGCAAACTACATAATAGGATGAAACACCCTAAATGTGCCTATCCTTTATTCTGCATTACACACATATAACCACATAACTGCATTACTACTTTTAACTGCGTAACTACATTTTAACTGCATTACTACGTTTTAACTGCTTTACTACATTTTAACTGCGTCAATGTGTAACATAAGTTACACCCGACTAGATGACAACCATTCAGTTGAACATCAAACGTCGTTAAGGAATGGCAAGCCAATCCCCGAGTAATCCGTATGTACAAGACAAATGAGGGCGGGTCAGACCCCTCGTATTACTCAACTGCATCTCAATGACCATGTTGCTAGGAGCCACCCAAGCAACCTACGTCAACGCACTTAGCCGGGCTAGGGCAAGTACGGGTTAAGCTTAACACTTTCCTGCATCAAATTTTTAACGAGCTCGAATCTGCATCTCATTTAGTTTAGGTGACTGCATTACCTATTTTAACTGCTTTACTACATTTTAACTGCGTCAATGTGTAACATAAGTTACACCCGACTAGATGACAACCATTCAGTTGAACATCAAACGTCGTTAAGGAATGGCAAGCCAATCCCCGAGTAATCCGTATGTACAAGACAAATGAGGGCGGGTCAGACCCCTCGTATTACTCAACTGCATCTCAATGACCATGTTGCTAGGAGCCACCCAAGCAACCTACGTCAACGCACTTAGCCGGGCTAGGGCAAGTACGGGTTAAGCTTAACACTTTCCTGCATCAAATTTTTAACGAGCTCGAATCTGCATCTCATTTAGTTTAGGTGACTGCATTACCTAAACATTTACTATGTTTACTGCTTTTACGTTTTGGGCCCTTAAACGTGCACGTGTCATGGTAACTTAACAAGTCTAGTGAACTAGATGAGCAAGCCATACAATCATGCACAAAACAACACATGCTACATATACTACATCTCAATGCATCACAAGATACTACATATCACTTCATAACATAACGCTACATTATACTTCATATCATAACATTCACTACATTATACTACATATCATAACATTCACTACATTATACTTCATTTGGGACTGCATTTCAGGTCTCAATGGTCAACTACATAACCCATATCACTTCCTGTGTAACCCCGAATACCCACAAACAATTCAAGATATAAGTTGGGAAGTTATTATTTGAAACCATCTTTTCGTTGAACCCTCAGCGTGTCAAAGTAGTGTATCTTACCTCGTGACGATCAATAAGCAACGTTAATGTATCTTGTTTGTGATCCCGACTACCTATCTCGAGTTCATAGTCATTAAACCTGTATAAACCCAACCTAATAAGGTTATAAGACCATACATTAACTTAGGTACACTTATAGGATCCTTAAACGCTTGTTTCGGAACTCAAACGGGCTCACAGACCCTTTATGCGGCGCATGCTTTGAATATGTGTCGCATATTTGCTTCAAAAATCACCCAGAAACCTCTCAGGCCCCGATATGCGCTGCATATGGAGTGCTGGTCTAAAGACTGACTCGCGCCCTTCACTTGCAGGCGACTTTTCGACTTCAAGACGACCAAATGACTCAAAACTTAGTTCTTAAGGAATGTAGGGAATTCAAAGACCTTTCCAGAAATATAAAGTTTGACTCTTGAAGATCTATAATGAATTAGTTATGGCGTCTGCAAAACAGACCTACAGAATTCATCTTAAATCCGACCACTTCTGGAAATTGACATTTTTTACCCATATCTGGGCAAAATCAAAAGAAACATTGTTCATATCGAATCAAGAGGATACATAGACCTTTTCAAAAATATAAGATTCATCTTATAACTCTTCTAATTGAAAGAGATATGAGTTTTTCAATATTACTAATTTTTCAGATCTAGTAAACCCTTAGTTTTGCAAGCAATTTTCGACCATCAGATGACCATAGCAACCACCACGACCTATGAACCTCATATGCACCCAAAATATGACTCATATAATGATTTCACATGATCACTTGTTCCAGGAACAAGAGGATACAATTACAATACATTAAATTACCCGAAAACCCTAATAATCGACAATGAAACATAATCAAATCAATCTCAACCCTAGAGACCAGAAATAAGATCTATATGATCGACTCTTATGATCACAAATCAAAGGGAAATCGTCTATATTACCTGTAGATGAAAGCAAGGATGAGAGATCTTGATCAAACTTCACTTGAATCACACGTTTTGAAGGATTTTCGGCTTAGGAATTTGATAGGGGATCAAAGGGGTGGCTAGGGCTTGGGAGAAAAGTGATTAGATCTGATTTGATAAACTAATGACTCCCCCATTGACCCTAATCCCGTTTTTGACTTTCACACCATGTCAAAACTGGTCCCTAAACTTCGTAAAGTCATATTATTAGCCCAAAACACCTCTATGGACTATACACAACTTGATTAACACTTTGAACACCTCTAAAAGGCACATAACTTCTTATTTAAACATATTTCTACATCAATTAATAAGACATTCAAGTCTCACACATAAAACACTTTAACTACATATAAGCGTTAATCCACCCTAAACTTAACGAACACTTTACGTTGACTTAACGACTCAAGTCAACCGTTCATTAAAAAGTTTGGGATGTTACAATATCCTTCATCACCCACATTATATAGAGCCACCTACAGAAGAACGTCCCAGTAAAGTGAAGGATTCATTTCCCTCAGTGTTATGCCTGAGATTTTCACCTCCAAGATCTTTGTGGTCCAAGATCTTCGTGGTCCAAGATCTTAGTGGTCCAAGATCTTCGTGGTCCAAGATCTTGGGGCTCTAAGATATCTGACCGTTATTACTTTGACTTAGTAGTACAGGAACAGGTAAAACGGAAGACTTGCCCCCAAAGTCAGAATTTATGGTTGAAAACGTGTGAAAATGGCTCCATAACGTCCATTTACCAAGTAATCAAGTCAAAGAGAAAAATCTGCTCAAGATCCCTGATTGCCAGCTCAAGATCCCAGATTTTTAGGATAGTTAGTTAGATATTTTCTCTATAAAAGGGGCAAGTGATTGCTAGGCTAAAACACTTCGACTTATCTCTGAAAAAACTTCTTTCTCTCTATTTTCTTCTGTAAACACATTACACTAAACACTTTTCATCATTGTAACACTTAGATCAATCACTTAGGCTCTCGAATTGTAATTAACTTCGATTTATAATAATAAAAGTAGCACGGAGGGACGATTGCTTCCTCCCGGGGTTTTTATGCCGGCAATCCAGAAGGATTAAGGGCTTTTCCTCGTCAACAAATCACGGTGTTCTTATTCCTTTATGCATTTTACTTTATTTATATTTTATATAACGTTTTTCTTACGATTATCGCTTATATCTTTACATTTAGCTTACTTTAGATCAACTTTTACAAAGTAATCTTTTTATTTACGTTCAAGTACTTTAATTAGTCGTATTTCATGCTTTTATACTGTTTCTCAACGAATTCTTAAGTATTATCACGTTTTAACGTTATTTATTCAAGATCTTGGCACTCTATTTGTTCATTTGTTAAATTTTATAAGTAGATCTTTATTTTTACAGTCCTATCTTGATAAAAACAATCATTTTAGCATTATTTTACGTGATTATTCAATATTTAGCAAATAAGTTACATTTTCGCAATTATTTCAACATCTAAGTATACTGACCTTTCAAGATCTTTAAGCACACAACCTCACGAACGAAAGTTTGGTTACATAATTCATCTAGGTCTTCAAAGGTGATTATCTTAGGTAAATTTTTGACCAAAACACTCAGTTTACTCAAGATGGACTTCACCCTTTCCAACTCCTCTCTGGCGGCCCTGAGTTCTTCTTGCGTTGCGCCTAGTTCACAACAGATTTCTTTTAGGGCATTGCTCAAAATCTTGTTTTTAGCTTCCAAACCGGTTTTTATTTCCAAACCCATTTCTTTTTCTGTTTCGATAGATTCTTTGTAAGACTTGACCAGGCCTTGTAATGTCTCTATAATCTCATCATTTAACTTGTCTTTAGCGATTTGTTGCTTTTCCAGTTCGGTAAGAGACTGAAACATAACATAGAGATAAGTTAGGAATAATAAGAAATCAATTTCAGCAAAGATTTTTATAATGTACCTCTTGAAGAAATTCTCCTAAAGATTTCAAAGACATGATGTGAAATATGTATTTTGAAAAGATGAAGAGTTATTTATGATTTTCAAAAATGAAAAACAGTTGGCTTATATAGAGAGGTAAAAAAGATAGGAATTGAACCGTCAAGTTGTTACCTATCACATCGAAACTCTTGGCTATTCAAGTTCCACGCGTCTTATCTTTAAGATGATTTCAAAATTAACTGTTTGACTTCGGTCAATGCTTCCTCTAGAAGATTTAAAGTTATTTCAACAAAATTGATTTTATTAAAATAACTTTGGGGACAATTGTTATGGGTGAAATTTCAAGTATCAATATTTTGAAAGCTTAGGATCTTGGCGTATCAGGATCTTGATGTGGTCGAATATTCTGATAACTTATTAATATTTTGCTAACATTATGTTTCAATTGTTATTATCGTTTCTACATGAGATAAGCATGCAGATTCCAGAATGTTCGATACAAGGCTATGGAGAATACCTTTAACGGTATAAAAGGCAAAGCATCACATCGAATAATTCATCAACACGCAAAGAAGACTTTGTCTGCCGATATAATAGGACTTCAAGTTGATTTCAGCATGAGGAGAAAAGCCTCAACGTTCACTTGACTAGGCAAGATATGCTCCAACGTTCAATTAACGAAGACCTGGAAGATCCCTACAATTTCGGATAGTTAGTTAGATCTTAGGTCTATATAAATGAAGGAGGCTGATCGATTTAGGATATCTCTGGCTCACTTTTTACTTACTTACTACTCACTTGTATTCACACACTCCTCTCAATTCTTTCATCTTCATTCTCACACTTAGCTATATCGATCAACCGAATTCCACCATTGTAATTATTTTAACAACCATTAATAAAAGAACAAAGGCAGGGACGATTGCTTCCTCCCGGGGTTTTTATGCCGGCGATCCATAAAGGATTAAGGGCTTTTCCTCGTCAACAAATCTCGGTGTTCTTGTTCCCTTATCTTTACTTTTGTTTTGTTAATTATTAGATCTTCATTATAATTAGCATTACATTCTGTTCTTAGCATTATTTCGATACATATTATTTTGTCCTTGATTATATTTGTCCTTTTGATCCTTGTTTAGTCGGCATCTTTTTAAGCAAATCTCATTCTTTATTACGCATCTTTGAAACTCAACATATTTTACAAGCCCTTAACCTCACGAACGAAAGTTTGGTTACATAATTAATCTAAGTCTTCAAGGTAGATTATCTTGGGTAATTTTTGACCAAAACAATGCACAAGTGATATCAAAAACAAGAAGTGCACCAAATGTGTGTCAATGTCAATAAATGTACCAAATGTATGCCAATGTCAAGGGTACTTCATAAGCGTGTAATGAATATGCACCAGTGATGTCAATATCAACATATGTGTCGTATGCATGTCAATGTCATAATGCATATCATAAGTGTGACCCTCAAGTCATCAATGCAACGATACTCACATGTCATCCCAATGAACAATGTGGCATCTCAAAATCATCGGTGTATATATGTCTATATACCCGGAGTCCATGTCCGTCTCACAAATACAACTCAAGTGTATACATCTATACACTTGGAGGTCCATGTCCGTCTCACGTGTACCCATATCAATACGTATGCGTGCTTGTCTCAATCACAAGTCCATCAGTCATCAAACCATCAAACCAACCAAAACTAAACGTACATACACTTAGGAGGATTCTACTTTCAACGAGTCCTAGATGCTTATATATAGGGTCACCCGCAGCCTTCCCACCACATCTAAAACCCTTTGAAGGCATAACCGACTTCCGTGTATGCACGACTATCCTAAATAAATCACAATATCACAATCGTATGCGCAAACCATCAAACAATCAATCAAAACCATCCATCAATCAAACAATCACTCAAATCCATAAATCAATCAAAACATTCAATCGAACAATCAAACGAGCAATAAGACAAATCGTAACTCAAGCATATCAACCAATCAATCGAACAATCAAGCACGTATGTGTACACTTTTCAGCCCTAATCTCAATTGAGTAGGGTGCTACGGAACTCACCTCGACCGGCAAAGGAAGTTAAGATCGATATAAGTCGAGTTAAAGTCGTTCAACGTTCACTTCTCGTCCACCACCTATAATTATAATATACATATTTATTAATATATATTTTATATATATGATACGTTATTAATTGTGTCAAACCCTAATTAGGGTTGCATAATGTCCCACAATTTCAAATGATTCCCTAGACTCAATTATCACGTTAGAGAGGTTGGGAACTAGTTTAAAATGATTGAAATCGTTCAAGAGTTGCCTCGTGACCTTAACTAATTTTGTTCATAAGTATATGACTTAATTAAAAGTTCCATGGTGAGTTTTGAGGGTAACCCACGACTTTGAGAAGCCATAACGACCAAATACATTGTCAAGGAAGTCATAGGATCGCCTAAACTGAAGCTCGGTTCAAACCAAGGTCAAAGGGGTTCAAGCTAGTCAAACAGGAAAACAAGAAAAGGGCACCACCATAAGAAATGGTGGTTCAGAAAGGAAGGGCGTAACAGACGATAAATTGAGCGTTTGAGACGGTGGGGTACAATCTGACTAACGTTTTGGACGGTGGATGCCACCATCTCAGACGGTGGCTTCCTTTCAGGGTTTCATGCACATCAAATGGACGTAAAACAGGGGGTCTTAACGTAAAGGGTTTAGAGAGCACCGTCCAATAAGGTGTCTCTAGCGTCCCAGACGCCACCACCGTATCACACGCGTGAAACTAACGTACAAGACGGCCATAGGGGAGCTGCCCAGCGTCCCAGACGGTGGGCACCACCATCCCAGATGGTGGTTCAATCCATGGTCAGGCTTGAAGGTGAACATCAATAATTGATGATGTAATTAGTTTTTCTTGCACAAATCTAACATAAACAACAATAATTGATGATGATAATTTAGAGAGAGGAAGAGAAATGTAAGAATGTATGTGTGTTTAATTGGAGAGAGAGTGAGGTGGGTGAATGAATGAATGGATAAGGGATGGGTGGGTGGATTGGGTGTAAGATTTTGGAGGTATAAGGTTGGGTTATTTTAGATGGGTCATGGGTTTGGGTTGGATCCAAGGGTTGACCCGTTTCACAAATTCTAGTTAATTAAATCCTCGTCAAGCCAAATAAATCGATCAATCGACTTGGCTTATCATTATATACGTCATTAAGTCGCCAAAACCCTCCAATCTTATTATTAACTAATATTGTTAGTCGATTTGCGCATGAGGTTAAATGGTCAAAAGTCACGAGTGTTACATCATTCCCCAGTTAAAAGAATTTCGTCCTCGAAATTACAACGATTCTCACTCTCAACCAAGTTCAAATCTCGTTAATGTTACCCACTCTCATTACTTGTAGCACGTGGCTCCGTCTAGTATCATAGGACAGCCCAGGTTTCCACTCACATGTCGTTCACATTCAAATCTTTCCGTCTCACACACACCATGGTTGATTCCCCAATTAAGAGTCGTTCTTCCCGAATCGAGATCTTACTTTGAAGCCTTGGGGGGATTCCCCAGTTAAAAGAATTCTCATTCACTTCCGAACTTTACTTTCTAAATCCGATTTGTATGACTCAAATGTTTACGTTTCCTCTTGTGTGTACTCGTTAGTTTTTAGGTTTTTGTTCGTTCTTAGTTGTCATCACATTGTTTTGTTCAAACGGGGATTTTTAACGGTTCTATCTTGTCACTCTTAACTTAACATTTGCACACTCTATAAGTTAAAACCGATTCTCATATAAAATCGAGAATCACAAGCTTTTGGAATAGAATGTAATTAATAAAAATCTTTTATAAGTTACAATTTGTTACACGATTGGATTTTGAAAATCAATAAAGACATTTACCAAGAATTCATTGGTTTTTTCATTCAAAATTCCTCACATATGTGTCAAAAACATCTTACTATCATATTAGCAAAATTCATACGATTATAGGAGCCGTGTTATGTAACAAGTTTTTAGTTTATAACTCGTTAGATTATTAAAACCGGGTGACGTCGTACGCATCCTTCATACCAAGTGTTAGAATCTTTCGCCATGATTCATCGATCTCCGGGTTATAATTCCATTTTCTCAAACGAGTTTATTGCCAACTTCCAGTAATTTGTTATTTATTATTATTATATATATATACATATCGCGGTTAACATTAAGTGCAATTAGTTGTAAACAGGTAACACTTATTATGACGATTTGACTTATAGTCAGCGCACTCATGACGTGTTTCACCCATTGGCCGGCGGCTCATTCGCTGAAATCACATGTTTGCTCCCACTTCTGGCCATCTGTCTGACAATGGGAGGGTTCATGTCCACGACATCCAATCCTGACGGCACTTCATTCGTGTGATAGACATCGATCTAGCGATCCGTTTAAGGTCGAGAAGATTTGAGAATTGCACACTATAAGCACTCGAGCTTCTTACATCCTACGCGTGACTCGCACTATGGCACTCAATTTAGGTTCGCTAGTAGCACAACCTAATCACACACGTATCCATTAAACGAACTATACAATAGCTAGAATACGTATAATGAGCAAGAACAAATAATATCGATAACAATAAGTATCAAACAAGTTCTAGGACGTCAAATATGTCCATCCATGCCTCACAAATGTTTTCATGTTATCCAAATGTCATCAAGTACTTAGAGCACCCGTTTATATGTCATCATGCCTATCATGTCCATCAATGTCCCTCAACATACCACAAATGTCCATTAATGACTCACAATGTCCACCACACATGTATTCACAAAATGAGCTACTCAAGGTAGTTAGAATAAGCATAATAAACAAGAACAAGTAATGATGAATACAATAAGTATCATGCAAGTTCTATAATGTCAAACAAGCCCATAAATGCCCCTTAATTCTTCTCATGTCATCCAAATGTCATCAAGTACGTATTGTACCCGTATAATGTCATCAAGTATGTATGGTACCTGTATAATGTCATCAAGTACGTAAGTACCCGTTTAAGGTCATCATGTCCATCAATTCAACCATCCATCATGTACATACACTTATAATTTCCATGTTACTGACTAAGTTATAAGGTAAACAAGGGGGGATAACTTAGCCAAGTAGTTAAATCGTCATACCAAATAACATACATACAGTTGCTCACGAGACCATTTTTATCTATGCATGCATCTTCAATTTCTAACTATAGATTCAATAAGCAAGTTAGGCAACAAGATTCTGACACATTCAAGTAATTAGGCTAGCATGGCGACCTATGCATACAATTTCTCAAGATTCAATTTCCTTTACGCATGTATTACCAAGTCCTAACAATTTATTTCACCAAATTAGTCGGGCAACGAAATTCAAGCATATTAAACAATTAAAATATCATGGCAACCATACTCGTTCTACCGCATCTCCTAACAATTCATCCACATAACCAAGTTAGAAGGTAAGATTTTGCATGTCTATCAACTAATCTCGCATACCAAGTCGTACATACGATCTCTCATACGTTGGGTATAACTATGCATGAATTTTCAATCATTACCGGTTCGTTCTTATAACTAAGTTAAGAAATAAAGTTTTGGGCATACTCAAATTATTAAACATGTCTACCGTTCTCATTCATATAATTGTCCATTGAGTAAATATTTATACATGCATCACCGTATTCGCTTATCTCATGTATACAGTTTAGCTTAACAACAAAACTTATACATGCTAAAAGCATCGAACTAGTACACTAATCCATTCATGAAAATGCTCGCCGATTAACACACCTACACATGCATTATCTATTTCCGTTACATCATGCATAAACACACGCCTAACAACATAGTTTCTCATACCCATGCAATAAAACTAGTATGTTAAATCGATTCCTATAATTCTCCATTGATTAATACATCTTACGCATGCATCACCAAATATCTCATATCCTGCCTACAACCAAGTTTAACAACGTTTCATACATGTTCAAGTTCACATACTATTAAACAAAATATCCTCATTGTTCACCATAATGTCAACACTAGTCTAAATCATGGATGTATAGACAAATCAACACCAAATTCCTCAGCAACTAAACGGTTCAAGTTTCACTTAAAACATTTAAAACAACATGTCATTCTACTACCGAATTCCAGCCATAATAATAGTTCTAGAGTTTATAACCCGGGGATTAGCCTCACCATTGCTCTCTTGTTAGTCGCATTAGTAGTTAGTGCTTTCATGCCAATACACTACACATGTTTAATGTCTTTACACTAAGGCCAATATATAAATTGTTAGGTCCAGATTTACTGTACTTACTCCAGACTTGATGACTGGAGTCCTACTGAAGATTTGTTCAGAAATAATGGAAGACCAGTGAGCAAAATACTTGTATAGGAAATCTGGAGTCTTCCAGATTTCAGCTCACTGGACTTCACCCCAGTCCAGATCTATTCTACTGAAGACATTCTCACTAAAGTCAAAGACTGAAGTTAGAATAAAGAAGACTGACAAATGGCGGAGTCCACTGGAAGTCTTACCAGATCTACGACTGGAGCTTTGTCAGTGTTCTAGACCTTACAAGTCTGAACACTGATTACGAGGAATTGACTGTTTGCCTTTACACACTTTTCAAAGAACATTCCACTTGTCTTTACAAAAGTACTTACGTGTGTAAAGGTGGTTGGTTAAAAGGATAATAAGTCATATTGATGTGACTTTATCCTTGTACTTTAACCAATGCATTTAATGACCTTGTCGGTTCATTAAATACATGCAACCATATTTGTATGGCACAAATTCACTGGTGAATTTGTTTGCCTATAAATACAAAGTCATTTCCTTGTTAAAATTACTTTTTAGCAATTAGGTGAATTTGTCTAAATACTCTCGATCGTAACAGGGATACTTCACAACTTTAAGTATTTCGATCTAAAGAGTTTATTTAGCAAATACAGATCATTTGTAATTCATAGGTTGTTAGGATACTTACATATTTGTATTATATTGATTCCGCACAACCTTGTATTTTATTTAACATCATAAATAAATTACACTTGAAAAAATTACATTGTGTTCCACCTTTACTTTATTTATTGCTTTAAGTCTTGTATTACTTTGTTTATATATTTGCATTTATATTCAAGTAATACTAGTCCAAATCTAGTGCATATTAGACTTGTTGTATTTTACACTATTGGGTTAAACCATCAAGTGAGGGACTTTACAATTGGTATCAGAGCGGAAGGCTAAACAAACTTGCCTAGATCTGCTTCTTTGATGGCCAACCCAGAAAATACACAAGGAGGTTTTAGTCTTGGTCCTGGTCCTAATATTAATGATCAAAATAATGAACCACCACCTGTCATTAACACTAATCCACCCCCTCCTTCTCCTACTCCTGCTTCTCCACATGTGCATGTGCACTACTCAAACAATCCTGTTCCTAAATTCAGTGGAAATAGTGATGAATTTGGTACGTGGAAAGCTAGGATGATATTGCATATCACTGGAATTGAGAGAAATATGATGAAAATTTTAAATGAAGGACCTTACGTCCCCACATCACCTCTCAATGCTCTTCTTGATCCAACTGGATCTAGAAGAGGTAGGGAAAAGAGGGAGGAACATTGGTCTGAAGAGGAGAGGAGATTGGTAAATTTAGATACCCTCCTCAAAAACATGATCCTCGGGACTGTTCCAGAAACCCTAATTCCCACATTAGTTCTTTTTCCCAGTGCTAAAACCATGTGGGATGAATATTTTTTTTTGTTGTTTTTATTTTTTTTATGTGTCATTTTTTTTATTATTATTCTGTTTTTTTTTCTATTTTTTTTTAATTTTTTTTTTGTTTTTTTTGTATCTAGTGAACCAGTATGAAGGAGGAGATGACACCATTGTCACCAGAAAGGTCTCCTTAAACAAGAGGTATGAGTCATTTTTTGCTCAGCCCAATGAGTCTCTCACTGTACTTACACCAGATTTATGAGCATTATTAACCAGTTGAGAGGACTGGGGGTTGAGAAAGACAAGGATATACTTTTGGAGAAATTTTGTGATATATTACCCACCAAATGGTCTCACATGATCCTGGTCTTAAGACAAGGTAAAACTCTGCACTCTCACACTCTTTCAACTTTATATGGAGCTTTCAGATACACTTAAGAAAATCAGGCTCAGAGAGTTGTGGCAGAACAAGATGCCTATAACCATGCCTCCAGTAGTTCTAGTGTGGTTAGTCATACTGAACCACAAGGTACAACACTAATATCTTCTGAGAATGTATTTTCTATGAAGAAGATGGTGTCTGAATTTATGGAATCTGGAGAATCTAGTCTTACCTCTCCAGACTGTGATGAATCTGAAAATGATGACCTGGTTGCAATGATTGCTAAAATGTTTAACCGTTTCAAAGCAAGAGCAAATAGGCCATCTGAACAATTTGCATCCAGTACTTCTACTGATAAGACCAATCTGACATGCTTTAGGTGTGGCAGAAAAGGTCATTTCATGAAAGATTGCAAGTCCAGTCAGTTTGTATCCCAGCCTGGTCCATTTACTTCTAATAAAAAGCCTGATGATAGCTATAAATCTAAATATAAAAAGCTTAAGGCTCAAATTGCTCTTATGGCACAACAAATGGAAAATAATAAATGCATGATTGCAACAACTGAAGAGAAATGGGTTCCTTCTGATGATTCATCTGTTGATGAAGAAGAGGAAAGAGATTGTTGTTACATGGCTCTGGCAGACGAAGAGCATCTGGTGAAGGAAAGAGATTGCTGTTACTGAAAGATATATTTTTGTCCTTAAACTTTGTTTTAATTTAAGGGGGAATTTGTTAATTTATTTTCTCACTTGATAAAATTTTCTGAAATATATCACTGGTACTTTGTAAATGTGTCCCTCTCACTGGTAATTAGATGGGTTGACGTGCATGTTTGAGGTAACCTTTGTCTCCTTGTAAATGTGTCCCTCTCACTTGTCTGTATTAGTTGATGTGCATGTTTGAGGTTGCCAGTCTCACTCAAATGGTTTTCGTTGGTACTTTACTGGAGTGTCCCTCCAGTGTACCATCAGTGCATACTTCACTGGCATAATCCACCAGTGATTCTGGAGTGTCCAGTCAACCTGCAGATGCATTGAATTAAGTCATGGT
>CM067172.1:74682709-74801199 GCA_034093135.1 Erigeron breviscapus | reverse complement strand
CTCTGGAGACTAGACCCACACTAGACCAGGGTGCAGTTGTTAGCACAATAAGTGATGAATGTACAAGGAAGTTCAGAAACAATATGCTGAAAGAATTATGTGAAGAAGTTTCTGAGACTGTTCTTCGTACCATTCAAGATGGGGTGTTACCCCAAGTAGACAGGTTACTGGATGAGAAGTTGCCAAAACACTTGCCTAAAGCTGTTGCAAATGTTCAGAAGGAAGTGCAGGCACTTAAGAAAGTTGTATCTGAAACAATTCCAGTAGAAGGTATAACTTTTGGTCCACTGGACAGACTTATGCTTGAACAGTTATGGAATGATCTCAAGTCAAGAACTGGAGATCGTTCCAAGGGGGGAAAGTCGTCTGGTGACCAAACTCGAGCATATGGCACTAAAGCCGGGCTAACTGAAGAAGCTACTGGTACTGAAGCCAGTGAGCCCCAGTTTGAGTCCTTCCCAGATATTCCAACTACACTGAAGGCTGTTAAAGGAAAAGAAAAAGTGGTATCTGGTGAAGAAGAAGAGCAAACTGAAGATGCTGATGATGAAACATCCAAGAAACTAGAACAAGAATGCATCATGATAGAGATTTTCAAAAGAAATCAAAAAGATGAACTGCTCGCCCATCAAAGGGAGATGGCAACAATGGGGACTCTGGACTCTTATAATGCTGGAAGGTTAGGCATAAATGTTGATGTTTATAAAAAGATGAAAGATGACCCCAGAGTTCATCAATGTTTAAGTTTACTGGATGATGTTCATGTACGCTCATTCTACGCTGAAGAAGAGCAAGTCTATGATTCAATTATTTATGGCGTGAGTGTACCAGAACTCATCAGACAAAGGAAGGATGAACTGGTAAGTCTCCAGAAAAAGATCAGAAAGAATGCTGGTGCTCTGGAGATAGAGTATAGGAAGA
The DNA here is from genome assembly GCA_034093135.1 of Erigeron breviscapus. Taxonomy (NCBI): domain Eukaryota; kingdom Viridiplantae; phylum Streptophyta; class Magnoliopsida; order Asterales; family Asteraceae; genus Erigeron; species Erigeron breviscapus. The sequence goes on along the minus strand of CM067172.1, from coordinate 74,800,278 downwards.
GACTTACTGGTTTACCAAAATTGACTGCCAGACAAATCAAAGCAATCAAAGACGCTGATGTAAGTAACTTCATTCCCCTGGACACTTCTCGAAAAATAAATCGTCAAGAACTCCAATCTGCTGTAGAGCAAAGGAGAGTGTCCAAGGATACTGAAGCTTTGATCCAGCTAGCCAAAGTGAAAGACAAGTACAATGAGATGTTAAACTTCAGGGCTGATGCCAGAAGGATCACTGGTGCTGAGATCAAATTGGCTGAAAATAATGAAGGCATGTCTAAGTTTGAAGTAAAGTTGACCAGGGAGGGTAACTTTACTGATGAGAGGAAAAATACTTCAGTCCAAGCTTTTGGATGGAGTGAACTGAAGGAAATCGCTTTAACGTTCAGGGGGAAGACAAATGTGTCGACTGATGTTAAAGCATTTTTGAAAAGAATTGAAAAGGTATGGAGAAGAAAGCAACAGATGGAAGTTGCAATGGGGATAAGAACGCCAGAATCAATACCATCTTTTCCATCACCAAAGAGAAAGGCTACTGAAGATGCTCCAAGACAGACATCAAAAAGAAGGGCCTGACTCTTATCATTTACTTGTTGTAAATTATTGTCTTATGAAAATTGTATACTATTTATCAGTTGATGTATGTAATAATAGTTGCAATTTTTGATTCATATAAGTAAATGATCAGATTTAGTCTAAGTTAGAACTTAAAAGATAAAACTGAAAACACTCATGATCTATAAAGTGTTTTCCAGTAACTTAGATTTTTTAGACAAATCGAAACTTGTGTTTTTCAAGCATACAAAATTGTATAGATTCAAGCTTAAAAACACTTGCATTATTTCTAAACAAATAGGGGGAATTTGTTAGGTCCAGATTTACTGGACTCGCTCCAGACTCGACTACTGGAGCCTTACTGAAGATCTGTCCAGAAACGTGTTCTACTGGACCTACTCCAGACTTGGAATCTGGAGTCCCTCTGAAGATTTGTCCAGAAATAATGGAAGACTAGTGAGCAAATACTTGTATAGGAAATCTGGAGTATTCTCCAGATGAGCTCACTGGACTTCACCCCAGTCCAGATCAACTCTACTGAAGACATTCTGACTGAAGTCTGAAGAAAGAAGACTGACAAATGGCGGAGTCCACTGGAAAGTCTTACCAGATCTGTACACTGGAGGATTGTCAGTGTTCTAGACCCTACAAGTCTGAACACTGATATCAAGGATTGACTTTTCCCTTTACACACTTTCCTAAGAACAATCCACTTGTTCTTTACCAAAGTATACGTGTGTAAAGGTGGTTGGATAAAAGGATACAAAGTCATTTGATGTGACTTTATCCTTATTCCTTATCCAATACATTTAATGTTCTTGTCGGATCATTAAATGTATGCAACCATATTTGTACGGCACAAAATTCACTGGTGAATTTTGTTGCCTATAAATACAAAGTCATTTCCTTGAGAAAAATACTTTTAAGCATACACTTTGCATGAAAGTGAATTTGTCCAAATACTCTCGATCTTAAACTGGGATACTTCACAACTTTAAGTATCTCGATCCAAAAGAGTTATTTGACAAATATAGATCATTTGTAACTCATAGGTTGTTAGGATACATACTTATTTGTATTATCTTGATTCCGCACAACCTTGTGTTTTATTTAACATCATAAATAAAATACACCATTGAAAAATACATAATGTTCCACTTTACTTGTTTATTGCTTTAAGTCTTGTATTACTTTGTTTATATACTCTTGCATTTATTTACAAGTAATACTAGTCCAATCTAGTGATTATTAGACTTGTTGTATTTTACACTTTCCTGGTTAACCATCGAACTTAAGGGACTCACAATATATATATATATATATATATTTTTAATTTTTTTTTTTGGATTTTCGATTTTTCTGAACATGACACGTGGCAAGACACGTTGCGGCGCAACAAACAGACTGCGGCGCAACTGAAAAACAGAAGGATAAGTTGCGGCGCAACCATAGCAGCTCATTGCGGCGCAACTCCCCCCCACACACTTACCTTTTGTTTTCTTCCTTGAAAACGACTTACCGGAAGGCATGAGAGCGGCTCCTACCTACAATTCTTATTAAAACACATTACCAATGACAATTAAACAATAATGAAAACAAGAAACACGGGTTGCCTCCCGCGAAGCGCTTAATTTATTTACGAGTCTTTAGCTCGACTCATGGTTCTTTCTTCATTAATTCCTTTCGAAAAATGGAAGCTCGTCAACGACGACTCCCACATTTTCCTCTTCTTCATGATAAAGCTTCAACCTGTGACCATTAACAATAAAAGTACCTCCATCTGATTTAAACAATTCAACATAACCAGACGGATAGACATGTTTGATCACAAAAGGGCCGGTCCACCTAGAAGTCAACTTAGGTTGCTTGAACTTATACTTTGAAAGGAATAACAAGACTTTATCACCGGCTTTCAAATCCTTCTCTCTAATCCTACGATCATGCCAAACTTTAGTTCTCTCTTTGTAGAGCATGCAATTCTCATACGCATTCAACCTCAACTCATCTAACTCATGCAATTGCAACATTCTCAATTCACTACTTTCAACTAAGTCCATACTGCAATTCCTAAGAGCCCAATAAGCTTTATGCTCTATTTCTAACGGCAAATGACATGTCTTACCATAAAGCAACCTATAAGGTGTAGTCCCAATTGGAGTCTTAAACGCGGTTCTAAAAGCCCATAATGCATCATCCAACTTCCTAGACCAATTCTTAGGATTATCACCTATAGTTTTCTCTAAGATTCGTTTTAAAGCCCTATTAGTATTCTCTACTTGGCCACTCGTTTGAGGGTGATAAGAAGTATAGAAACGATGATGAACACCATACCTCTTCAACACCTTAGCAAGTTGGTGATTCGCGAAATGAGTTCCACGATCACTTATTAAGGCCTTAGGACAACCAAAACGACAAAACAATTGCTTTAAGAAATCAATGACAACCCTTGCATCATTAGTTGGCAAGGCCTTAGCCTCGGCCCATTTTGAAACATAATCAACCGCCACTAAAATGTAAAGACACTTATTTGAAGGCGGAAAGGGTCCCATAAAATCAATTCCCCAAACGTCAAATACCTCACAAACCTGAATGAAGTTTTGTGGCATCTCATCCTTCTTTGAAATGTGCCCTTGACGTTGACAAATTGCACATGTCTCCACTAAAGTTTGAGCTTCCTTGAAGATTGAAGGCCAATAAAATCCTGCATCAAAAACCTTCTTACCGGTTACAGATGGTCCGTAATGACCACCGGTTGGTCCATAGTGGCATGCATCCAAAATCTTCCGGGTTTCTGCACCGGCCACACATCTCCTGATCAAGCCATCTGCACACATTCGAAACAAATACGGTTCTTCCCAGAAATAATGCTTAATCTCAGAAAAGAACTTCTTTTTCTGTTGATAAGTCATTTCCTTAGGAAGAACACCTGCACACAAATAATTAGCAATGTCTGCAAACCATGGATCTTCTTCCACATCCACCTGCATTAGAAACTCGTCAGGAAACGAATCATTAATATCATGCTCCTTTAACTCCTCAAGGTGAGGGTTTTCGAGCCTACTTAAGTGGTCGGCTGCCACATTTTCAGCCCCACTCTTATCTTTGATCTCAATATCAAATTCCTGTAAAAGTAAGACCCAACGAATTAAACGAGGCTTAGCATCTTGTTTCGAGAACAAGTACTTCAAAGCCGAGTGGTCGGTGAACACAATAGTCTTATTCAAAACCAAATAGGGTCTAAACTTATCAAAGGCATAAACAACGGCTAACAACTCTTTCTCGGTCACGGTATAGTTCTGTTGAGCCGGGTTTAAGGTCTTGCTAGCATAGGAGATAGGGCGGAAATGCTTATCCTCCTTTTGGCCTAGAACGGCCCCTAAAGCATAATCACTAGCATCACACATTAACTCAAACGGTAATGACCAATTAGGTGGAGACATAATGGGAGCATTGGTCAATTTAACTTTAAGTGAGTTAAAAGCATCAAGACATTCTTTATCAAAATTGAATGGGACATCTTTCTCTAACAACTTGGTCATTGGCCGGGTGATTTTTGAAAAATCCTTTATAAATTGACGGTAAAACCCGACGTGACCCAAAAAGCTTCGAATTGATTTGACATTAGTGGGTAGAGGCAATTTAGCTATAACATCAATTTTTGCTTTATCTACCTCTAATCCCGCCCTTGAAACTTTGTGTCCCAAAACAATTCCTTCTTTCACCATAAAATGGCACTTTTCCCAATTCAAGACCAAGTGTGCCCTTTCACACCTTTCAAGCATTCTATCAAGACTTTCAAGACAATTTTCAAAAGAACTACCGAAAACAGAAAAGTCATCCATAAAAACCTCCATGGATGTTTCGATCATGTCCTGAAATATGGCAATCATACATCTTTGAAAAGTACCCGGGGCATTGCAAAGACCAAATGGCATCCTTCTATAGGCATAAGTGCCAAAAGGGCAAGTAAAAGTGGTCTTCTCTTGGTCTTTGGGGTCAATGGGTATTTGGAAGTACCCGGAGAACCCATCCAAAAAGCAAAAATACTCATTACCGGCGAGCCGTTCGAGCATTTGATCAATAAAGGGCAAGGGAAAGTGGTCTTTGCGGGTAGCATCATTTAATCTCCGATAATCAATACATACCCTCCACCCCGTGACAGTCCTTGTGGGAACCAATTCATTCTTATCATTTAAAATTTCGGTCATCCCACCCTTTTTCGGTACACAATGTACCGGACTCACCCATGGACTATCCGAGATGGGGAATATGATTCCCGCATCAAGAAACTTTATAATTTCCTTTTTAACCACATCTTTCATATTTGGATTCAATCTTCGTTGCCTTTGCACAACCGGTTTCACATTATCAACAAAGTTTATGGTATGTTTGCAAAATTCTGGACTTATACCCGGAATATCGGAAATTTTCCATGCAAAGGCCTTTTTATGGGCCTTTAGGATGGTCATAAGTCGAGATTTCTCATCCTCCATTAATGAGGATGAGATGACAACGGGTAAAAGAGATGTACCTTCCAAATATGCATACTCAAGATGGTCCGGAAGTGGCTTGAGCTCCAAATCGGTAGGAGGGTTCTCCACCGAAGTTAGCACCCATGTGCTATCACTAGTGGTGATCTCTTCAAAAGTCTCGTCTTCCGGTGGAGTTTCATCAACACTTAATGCCATAATCTCTTGCATCATATCTCCAACCAATTCTTGCTCCTCTTCACTGCAAGCTAGCAATGCTTCACCTTCTTCCATGTCCAAGAAATCCATGAGCTCTTTCTCCAAAGCATCTTATTCTTCAATCACATCTAACCTGAAACAAGTTTCATCACAAGAGTAAGGATGCTTTAGTGCTCTATCAACATTAAAAACAACTCGGTCATTACCAACTCCTAAGGAAATTTCCTTGGCCTTAACCCGGATGATAGCATCCGCGGTCATAAGAAATGGTCGGCCAAGAATGAGGGGAACTTAGGCATCCGCCTCCATCTCAAGAATAACAAAATCAACCGGAAATATCATATGCCCCACCTTAATTTGCAAATTTTCCGCTATCCCCATGGGATATTGGAAAGAACGATCCGCGAGCCTAATGCTCATGCGGGTAGGGGTCAACTCTCCTAGAGATAACTTCCTATAAATGGAATAAGGCATCAAATTGATACTAGCCCCAAGATTGTCCAATGCCTCACACAAATAAGCACCAAAAGAACAAGCAATTAGAAGACTCCCTGGATCTTCCAACTTGGGAGGAATTTGATTCTGAATGATTGCTGAACATTCGGCACTCATAACCGCAGTCTTAGCCTCTTCAAGCTTCTTCTTGTCACTTACAAGTTCTTTGAGGAACTCTGCATAATTAGGCATACCTGCAATCAAATCAACTAAAGGAACAGTTATATTAACAGACTGAATAAGATCAACAAATTTCTTAAAATGTTCCTTGACTTTTTCTTTCCTCAACCGTTGAGGAAATGGAATCTTTGGTTGATACGGCTTCACCGTCGGTTTCTCAGCGGGTTTGGATGGAACGGCCGGTTTTGGCACGGCTTGGTTCGGTTCCATCTCAATTTCCTCATCAACCGTCTCCTCTTCTTCATTTTCCTGCACAAGTGGAGAAGAATCATTAGGTAAAGGGTTTGCAGAATCATAAGTCTTACCCGTCCTTGTAGTGATGGCATTCACTTGCTCATTTCGAGCATTTGGAGGGGTGTACTTCTGTCCCGATCCTTGACTATTTTGCCCTTGGTTATTGAATTGAGGCTTTGGATTCTGTTGAGTGTTGCTCGGTAGAGTACCGGGCTGCCTATTTGAGTTTCCTAGCCTCTCAATCCTTCCTTCTAAATTCTTGATGGTGGCTTGTTGATTCTTTGCTCCTTGATCCAACTTGTGCCCCAATCCATCTAAGCAGGTAGTCAAAGCATCCAAAACAGAAATCACTTTCTTTGACTCTTCTGCAACTTGTTCATTAGTTGCCTTTTGGGCACCAATGAACTCCTTCACTATGTCTCTTAATTCTGGATCCGAGCCTCTTTGATTGGTGAACCTACTAAACCTGTTACCACCATAACCAGAAGTGTTAGCATTAAAAGAAGAAGTAGGGTAAGAACTACCTGATGGCCGGTTTTGATAACCGGTATTTTGGTTGAAATTCCCTTGATTCTGAACATAACTAACATCTTTCACTGGTTTATCCGGGCAATCCTCCGTATAATGTCAGTCTTCACAATGCTCACATCCGTCGGCCATAACCTTAACATCTCTCTCAAGGCTCTTGAATCTAGTATCTTGACTATCAAATCTCTCATTCATTTGTTTCGAAAGAGCCTTGACTTTGGTGATAAGCTTAGAGTTATCACTGCTTTCCACCTTAGCCACGGTGGTTCTACTAGATCTCTTGTCTCGGTCCTCATCCCTTGTAGAATACTCTCTAGCCATATCCTCAAGTATCTTATATCCTTCATTTGGGGAGATGTTGTTTAGACTACCCCCAAATGCATAACCGAGTTCCCTTTTGGTTTTTCTATCCAAACCATCATAGAAATATCTCAAAGCTTTCTTCGGTGTCCATACTATGTCCGGGGCAATTTCTAAGCATTTCCTTGAACCTTTCCCATGCATCAACAACATCTTCACCGGGTTCTTGAGAAAAACCTCTGATTTTGTTTTCTAATTGCCTTTGAGTTTCACAGAATAAAACTCATCAATAAATCCTTCTCGAAGTTCGGCCCAAGTGGTGAATGAGTTTTCGGGTAACTCCTTAAACCATGAAGATGCATCTCCAACGAGAGTTAAAGGAAATAGTTCCAACTTAACAGCCTCTGCTTGCCCTGTACCATACTGATATAGCCTACAAATTTTCTCAAACCTCTCAAGATGTGCATATGGGTCATTTCTTCGAATCCCATCAAACTTATCCTCTTCTACACTCTTGAGGTGATTCCCTTTCAAAGAGAAATCCACAGAAATAGCCGGAGGGCGAATAGCTGTGCCCTGGTCCGCCGGTATATTTCTTCTTCTCTCCCCGTAAGGACGGGCATTCGGATCTACCGGTTGTTCATCACCCATTCTTCTACCCCTTTGTTGTTGGTTAATATTAAGGTTAACCCGAGGGAATACAAGTACACTCGGTTCAGGTGTTTGAACTTTCTCTTCTTCTTCTGAATCTGAATCTTCACCTGTTCCAAACACTCTACCTGCTTCTTTCAACCTATTAACCAACTGATCTTCTGAATCCTGAACGGGTGGGACACTGGTTTCGGTTTCTAAATCTATTTTGATTGGTGTAGATTGTTCCCGGTTATCTCTGGACACAAGTCGACGTCTGACTTTCCCTGGATTAGACAATGGGCTAAGAAAAGGTCGGCCAGAAGCTCTTGTGTTCATCAACTAACAAGAACCTGCACACTCACCATAAACAAACCGTCAACCGCACCTGTGGTATAATTGAAATGAAATAAAATACAACTATCTAATAAAGCAATAACTTTCTCACAAATGAATGTGAAAAAGGATCGAATCACAAAATAAACAACTACTTAAAATTAAGTCCCCGGCAGCGGCGCCAAAAACTTGATGTGTAAAATCGAGTTTAAAAATTAAAACAAGAAATACCCTAAAACTGACTACTACACACTCTCGGGCAGTGGACCCGTTCATATATAGTATAGCTAAAAAGGTAAGTCCAGGATCGAACACAGAGACTAAAACTAAGTAATTGTTGACATTAAGTAATTCAAGTAAATAGGGGGGTTGTGACCGAATTGTCACGTTGCAAGAGTTAGTGAATAATTAGTAATCCCTCAGGATTATTCGAAAAGAGAATTTGTTTAAAACAATAATTTAAACGGTCATCCATCTTGAATCCGCTCAACAACATGCTTAGATTGCACATAAATAAAGTTCAAATCCAAATTTAGTTGATTAAATAACCGAGACTCAAACAAATCACCAACCCCGTACCCGTCAAGTTGAAGACATCATTTGACTCTCTTGCTTAAACTAGTTTCGTTACAAAGACCGGTACCCCAAGACATCTTTTATAACTTCCCTAATCAAACAATTGGTTTGGTTATTGAAATAACAATTATACCTATCGATTGTACCCAACCGTTAACACATTCCTTCCTATTATCATGAACGATTATCTACCGTACCCGTCATAGATCCAATCGTTTGTACCCAAACAATCAAAATGAAATATATGTAATCAATAACTACCATTAAAGACGCACATAAATCACCAATCAATTCAAGATAAATAATAAGGAAGAAATACGCTAAGATCTCGATATAACGTTAAATGAAATCAACATTGAATTAATAAAATTGTGCAATCTTTACATATTGTCTCACTTCATCAAGATGGATGATGAAGTAATTAGCCACTCATATTAAAATAAGAATAACAATTAAAATAAGAGAAATTCATTGTTACCGAATGATAATAATTGAAAGCTACGAACGTAATCGATCCAATCGTGATTGAAAACCTAAAATATGATGAAAAACTGATAATATCTCTGAATAGGGTTTGAAGCACGGCTGGAGAGAAAGAATAAGTGTTTTTGGCTTATTATGAAAGCTATTTATACGATCCCCAAAACCTGCCAGAAACGCGCCCAGTTGCGGCGCAACTCAGAGTTGGTACCGGTACCATACCGATATCATCCCTATATTATGAACTCCTTTTTAGCAGTCAGATATTTTATTATAAATGATGCTTCTGCCCATTTTTAGAGCTAGAAATTAATAACCTTATAGATAAAAGATTAGGAGCAACTGGTGCAGTGTACATGTTTTGTTTTTATGTTTTAATTAAAGCTCAAACAAGACATATATCAAGTTTAAGAACCTTTTGAAGTAATCAATAATGGGCAGAAGCATAGGTATCATTAATTTATGCCAGTATGGGTTTTTAGCTAACTTCATTTTAATAACGTTTGTGTCACTTTTTTTCCTGTATCTTTAGTTGCTGCAGAAGGAATTAAGCAGTTGTCATGGATGTGGATGAGATCAAAAACCGCAGTTGGTTCAAATCTGTCAACTAGAACAAACTGGAGTGTCGAGAAATTAAGCCAAATTTTGTTCCACAAGTTGCTGGCAAGCAATGCAATGCATTGCAAATTTCAAAGAGTGTTGGATCTACACGCCCCGGTTTAGGATTTCCCGCTAGCCAGCCCCAAATGTCAGGAGAATCCTTTAAAGGTGTTCACTTACGTGAGGCCTGTAGCTGTTTCAAAGGGGTGAATGATCTGCTAATCAATATGGGAAGTTTCTTCTCTTTTACAAACAAGTTTTCATGTGAATCGTGTAAATCATTTAACATTTGATCTTGGTACTTATTTTTGTCTGGATATATTGTTGTAATTGATATTAACTTTGTAAATAAATAAATTTGTTCATAATAATTTTTTAATTTCTCCTAATATTTAATTAAATCTAATGACCTTACTTCATTCTTACCCAATTTTATTAAAACATTTCTACTAAACTAAACCGCGGATAAAAATCTAGTTATTCTATAATACAATTCAAGTCTCCTTATCTACAGTAAATTTTTGAGCTTTTCAACTTTTACCACTAAACTTTTGTATAATCCAACTTTGGTCCTCCATCTTATTTTTCTCTTTCAATTTCTACTCTTCAATCTTCAATCATAGACAACCTCAAATCTCCTGACCACATCTGCTGGCCACCTACGCCCACCACCAACACTGAACAACCTCCACCGGACACCAACCTCATCTACATCTCTAACCCCCGAGGCCAACCACCACCGCCAACAAACTAGATTGACCACCACCAACATCGGCGACCATAACACCACCGCTGGAAACTAACCTTATCCGTATCTATAATCCCTGCGGCAAACACCGCCGCCATCAACACCTAGATCGACCACCGGTCATAAAGTTCGACCACCACCGCCGCACACTAGCCTCATCAGATCTATAATCCCGGTGGCCAAATACCACCTCTAACAACACCTACCCGACCATGACCAAGATCGCCGGTCATAAACTTTGACCAACACCCCGGCCACCAACCTCATCGGGATCTATAACCCCCGTGACCAAACACGGCCAACAACCTTCAAAACCACATCGATATATATATATATAAATCACATATATATATTATAAACCACTTATATATATATATATATATCGCTGCCACCTTCAAATGACAAATAAGAAATTAAAATAGGTATATTGTGATTTTAACATAGGTTGCTCGGTAAACTTCAAGCCAGAAAAAGGGTAGATGATATTGTGGGTAAAGTTGAAAATGTTGGTGAAATAAACTATAAAAAGGGTAAGAAAAAGAGTGGGATAATTGTACTTACAGAAAACAAAACTATGGGTGGTGGGTGATGATTTACAGGTGGTCATTGTTACAGTATTTGTGAATCCATTTGTTTTATAAATATGAGACGTGGCATTGGCAACTCACCCAGTGTGAATGTAAAAACTTGGCAAGGCTATTTTAATTTCAATTTTTATTTTAGTTAAAAACAAAACTAATTTGCAAATTGCAAGTTTGCAACCGTGTATTTGCTTAAAGCATATATGGCTACAAAAATATGAATGAAATTTGAAAAAACTTATCAAGCATTTTCTAAAGTCTCAATCATGCACATATAATACTAAATTGTGAAGCCTTTAACGTCATAATACTTATTTTTATTTAGATTTGTCAAATTAAAAATAAAAATGGACTAAATCAAAACAACATAAAAAGAAAAACAATATGATAAATCTTCTTAAATTTTGTTATATTAAATACATATATTTTATTTAAGAATAAAAAAATAAGCAGGCTGTGAGGCAACTATGTTATTCATAACCATGACCATCGCTATTGTTAGTGATACGTGTGTTTGAGTTTCCGTCTTTAGGGTGCGCACAAAACTTACGAGAAATACACAAAAACTACGACCCCGGGCAAAGCCGGGGTATACAACTAGTATTTTTCTAAAATTTGACTACAGTTTTTTGAATAAACACGTCTACATTCAAACAGAAATCTTACAACAAGCCCAAACCCAAGCCCAAGCCCAGATACAAGTTTTGAATAATTGGGCTTTTTTGTTCTCACTACGGAAGGGACTTGTGCACACAAACTGACAAAAGTGAACTCGTATAAATCAGTTCGACATCAGAGTTGTAAATTGGTAAACTTAGACAATAAAGTCTGAAGAGCTATAATGGTCTTATGGTCTTATCAGAATTAGTGTCACACAAGAAAGGGATTATTTGAATATACTAACTATTACAAAATATGTTTATGTTATTTAAAAATCTCGTAAATATTTATGTCGAACTATCAAATCCTGATATTGGATATATCCGATTATCCGGAATTCCGGATATATATGACAACTATATAAGCTGTCACTTATAAATTTTACATCTTAATCCCCCCATATTCCGTCGAGGTATTAGAGTCAAACACCGTAAAAGATGACACTAGACAGTTCTGTTCTGTTCCGTTCCGTTCCGTTCCGTTCCTTTCACCTATGTATGCAAACCAGCAAATGGTGCTTTTTATCACCCGTACAAAAAATCTCAACGTGATCTCACGTGTCATACTTGTAGCCATATTTACTTGAAGATGAGCTCCTCCACATTTCCATCCCCACAAAAATTTTTAAAAACATAAATAAACTTCATTCATATATAATTTCCACTTGTTTTAAAACAGAAAAAAATTAAATAATAAAAAGCTTTTAAGGATAAGCAATTTGTGGAAAGCTTGTGGCACACACCAGTCTTATTATCTCCATATACTTTGATCCTTTCATCCTCACAAAAAACCACTATCATTCCAAACCAAAAAAAAAAAATGTCTTCTTTGAACATTTTTCTTGCTCCGGCTACCACCATATCATCCACCGCCGCCACCACCACCACCAGCATCAGCCCCATCACTAACACCACTAGCATGACCACCACAAGAGCAAGGAGAGTGCAAACATTTGCCACAGCTTCAAAGGGTGTGCAGGTAAAAGCAGCAGTAGTACTGAAGAACAAGGCTTTCTTGAATGGCTTGCGGGTGCATTAGAGAAGAAAGGCTTTTCTGAAACTGACCCTATTCTTCAAAAGGTAGAAGGAAAGAGTGGTGGTACCACCACCGTCAGTGGTAAGAAGACCACCGGATCAGCAGCGGCGCCACCCAAGAAGAGTGGTGGTAATGGTGGCTTTCCTGGCCTTGGTGGACTCTTTGCTAAGAAAGAATGATATATATTATTCTTGCAAGTTGTCATGTTAGTCTGAAATTTTCATTGAATTCAGTATCTATATATATATGTCCCGCCATTTAATCTTTGGTTATAATTAAGAAAGTATATTTTGTCCAAAACACATAAAAGAATTATATGCATTTCTTCTTGCTTTTTATGTTGTTGAGAATACACAATTACACATATAATTTGGCACCATATAAATATTCATTGTCCTGGTATATATAAGTTTTCTTTTATATATGGTAATAAGGTATACATATATAGGATAGATTTAGTGACATACAATTGGAAGCTTAAAAAGTACAAAAATGATGAATTGAAAAATAATTAATTTAATGAGTAGGATTTGTTGGTTCATAATGGAATGCGTTTAAAGGAACAAACTTGAAAATTGAAATGCAATCACATTCACTTTACCATTTTTTTGTGTTAGATTGGCGATGGAAACTTGGTAAGTGTTATTCAAACCATTCAGAGTTTTAATACTAGCAACCCAAGTCATGCACTAAAATAGGCCGAAGAAGGCTCATTTTTCAGGCACTCTCTGCTTCTATTCACATGTGCAGACCACCTTAACAAAGCTTAGTTGAACATCTATCACACTTGATGGCTATGTTTGGCAAGGGCGTTTCAAGAGCTTTTCAGAAGCTTTAACTTTTATTTAAAGAAAAAACTCCAAAATGAAACGCTACTTGAAGTAGCGTTTCAGTAGCTTTAACTTTTATCTGAAAGAAAAAACTCCAAAATGAAACGCTACTTGAAGTAGCGTTTCAGGAGCTTTAACTTTTCGAGGAAGCTTTTAATCTTTAAAAGTACACAAATACCTCTTGAAGTTACAGCTACAGCTACCATACTAAACACTTTTCAAAAATAAAAGCTCTAGCTAACAACTTTGCTTAAAAGCTACAGCTTACAGCTCCAACTAAAAGCTACGGCTACAAGCTACACTTACCAGCTACGGTTACTTTTGACAAACATACCCGATGAGAAGGTAATGTAAAAAGCAAAGAAGATTATACATAGGTGGGGAATATTTGTGAGAAATAGGGGCATATGAGTCTTTCAGTTATCCCTACCAGAAAAAATGTTGTTAGTGGTTTTCCTTGCATCGATAGATATCCTTCCTTATCAATGATGAGTTGGTGGAGTGGTTTGGAGTTTCCCTGGTGACCTATAGGTCCCAGGTTCGAATCTCCATTCCACCAACTTTGAGATATAGGTAGTCCTTCTATGAGGGCTTGACTTGGGTATACCCAGGTTCAAGTCTGAGGGGGCAGGGTTTACCCCTATTAATCGTCGTGCCTTCGGGCGGATTAGTAGGGGGTTTTCCCCCATTGGGTATTTGAAATAGGCATTTCTACTTCGAGAGAGCTCTCTAGCGCGGACGTATGCTAGACCTCTCGCTGTCGAATCGCGACACGGAGTTTCAAGCGAAATTCACCTTTCAAAAAGATAGATATCCTTCCTTATCAATGATGAGTTGGTGTAGTGGTTTGGAGTTCCCCTGGTGACCTATAGGTCCCAGGTTCGAATCTCCATTCCACCAACTTTGAGATATAGGTAGTCCTTCTATGAGGGCTTGACTTGGGTATACCCAGGTTCAAGTCTGAGGGGGCAGGGTTTACCCCTATTAATCGTCGTGCCTTCGGGCGGATTAGTAGGGGGTTTTCCCCCATTGGGTATTTGAAATAGGCATTTCTACTTCGAGAGAGCTCTCTAGCGCGGACGTATGCTAGACCTCTCGCTGTCGAATCGCGACACGGAGTTTCAAGCGAAATTCACCTTTCAAAAAGATAGATATCCTTCCTTATCAATGATGAGTTGGTGGAGTGGTTTGGAGTTTCCCTGGTGACCTATAGGTCCCAGGTTCGAATCTCCATTCCACCAACTTTGAGATATAGGTAGTCCTTCTATGAGGGCTTGACTTGGGTATACCCAGGTTCAAGTCTGAGGGGGCAGGGTTTACCCCTATTAATCGTCGTGCCTTCGGGCGGATTAGTAGGGGGTTTTCCCCCATTGGGTATTTGAAATAGGCATTTCTACTTCGAGAGAGCTCTCTAGCGCGGACGTATGCTAGACCTCTCGCTGTCGAATCGCGACACGGAGTTTCAAGCGAAATTCACCTTTCAAAAAGATAGATATCCTTCCTTATCAATGATGAGTTGGTGGAGTGGTTTGGAGTTTCCCTGGTGACCTATAGGTCCCAGGTTCGAATCTCCATTCCACCAACTTTGAGATATAGGTAGTCCTTCTATGAGGGCTTGACTTGGGTATACCCAGGTTCAAGTCTGAGGGGGCAGGGTTTACCCCTATTAATCGTCGTGCCTTCGGGCGGATTAGTAGGGGGTTTTCCCCCATTGGGTATTTGAAATAGGCATTTCTACTTCGAGAGAGCTCTCTAGCGCGGACGTATGCTAGACCTCTCGCTGTCGAATCGCGACACGGAGTTTCAAGCGAAATTCACCTTTCAAAAAGATAGATATCCTTCCTTATCAATGATGAGTTGGTGGAGTGGTTTGGAGTTTCCCTGGTGACCTATAGGTCCCAGGTTCGAATCTCCATTCCACCAACTTTGAGATATAGGTAGTCCTTCTATGAGGGCTTGACTTGGGTATACCCAGGTTCAAGTCTGAGGGGGCAGGGTTTACCCCTATTAATCGTCGTGCCTTCGGGCGGATTAGTAGGGGGTTTTCCCCCATTGGGTATTTGAAATAGGCATTTCTACTTCGAGAGAGCTCTCTAGCGCGGACGTATGCTAGACCTCTCGCTGTCGAATCGCGACACGGAGTTTCAAGCGAAATTCACCTTTCAAAAAAAAAAAGAAAGAAAAAAAACCTTTTGGGTGGTATAATTTACAAGATAGATTTTTTTTTGAACGGTCAAATTTTATATTATTTTATTTAAAAAAAATGAAAGACCTTCGACAAGATGCCGAAAGATTACATTAAAAGACTTGGACTAGTAATCCAAGTAAACCACGAAGAATTAAAAGACTTACATCGGTTTAAAAACCAAAAATAAGATGACGACACAATCGAATTAAACACCTCGTAAATACTCGGTCGAGTTGATTTGAAGAAGACATTGTTCCGGTGTTTCCACATCGACCATGACTTTACATCTGTTGGAGTAACTTGAGGAATGAGAAGCTGCAGCTACGAACTTAAGTGTAACCTTAACTCCTCGGCAAAAGTACAATCAGCAAATAATAATAATAATAATAATAATAATAATAATATAATAATAATAATAATAATAATAATAATATACATAAAGAAGAAGAATAGTTTGTTTCGAATGATTAATTAAGTTATAATAAAGTAATAATAAAGAGACCTAAAATCAAAACCTAATAATAATAATAATACATAAATTATTAATATATTAAAAAAAAATTAAACTTAAAAAATAATATAATATAATATAATAATAATAATAATAATAATATAATAATAAATTATTAATATATTAAAAAACAAATTAACTTAAAAAATAATATAATATAATATAATAATAATAATAATAATAATATAAAACTTTTAATATAATAATAATAATAATAATAATAATAATAATAATAATAATAATTGAAAATGTATACCTTGTCTCCATCTTAGGGTCTTGAGTTGAGAGAAATTTGGTGTAATGTATGCGTATAAAAGACGTAAAGATTTAAGATGTAAAGTATATTGTAATGAAATCAAATGAATAGGGTCTTAATAAACAGTAGGTGATGTAAAAAGTAAATCCAATGAACCTATAATAAAGATTTGGACCGGGGGAAGGTTTGTCCAGAAATTTTTTATTAGGTAATAAGAATGGAAAATTATCTGGATAGTCAATTGTCATTGAGATGATAGCCCAGTGATTAGAAAAAGATGGAATCAGGGCTTAAGAAACTAATTTTGGTAGAATAAGGGAGAGAGAAAGCATACGTCAACTTTCTAGAAAGAGTCGTACGAAAAGGGCTCTTGCTGGCCATGTCATATTTTTTTAAAATGTTTTCGTCTAGAAGCAAGACTTCTTTACAAATAAAAGAGATTAATTTAACCAAACTAGATACGAGCTCAAATATAAATAACTAAAAACCTAATTAATTTTTTTTAAATGATGGCTTATGCCCGGTTCTATTAGTTTTCCCACTAAGCTATCAGTCAAAGTATTCACACAATTTAAAATCATCATAATATTTTCAAATAATAATAATAATAATAATAATAATAATAATTGAAAATGTATACCTTGTCTCCATCTTAGGGTCTTGAGTTGAGAGAAATTTGGTGTAATGTATGCGTATAAAAGACGTAAAGATTTAAGATGTAAAGTATATTGTAATGAAATCAAATGAATAGGGTCTTAATAAACAGTAGGTGATGTAAAAAGTAAATCCAATGAACCTATAATAAAGATTTGGACCGGGGGAAGGTTTGTCCAGAAATTTTTTATTAGGTAATAAGAATGGAAAATTATCTGGATAGTCAATTGTCATTGAGATGATAGCCCAGTGATTAGAAAAAGATGGAATCAGGGCTTAAGAAACTAATTTTGGTAGAATAAGGGAGAGAGAAAGCATACGTCAACTTTCTAGAAAGAGTCGTACGAAAAGGGCTCTTGCTGGCCATGTCATATTTTTTTAAAATGTTTTCGTCTAGAAGCAAGACTTCTTTACAAATAAAAGAGATTAATTTAACCAAACTAGATACGAGCTCAAATATAAATAACTAAAAACCTAATTAATTTTTTTTAAATGATGGCTTATGCCCGGTTCTATTAGTTTTCCCACTAAGCTATCAGTCAAAGTATTCACACAATTTAAAATCATCATAATATTTTCAACCATCACCTAAATTTTTTTTATCATTTCGTATTCACTATACTCTTTAATAAGATCCTCGTTAGATTCTCTTATTAAGCATTATTAAGTTCAAGCTTGTGTTTACGATTTACCTATATGTATATTCAGATCTCAGGCCGATCACTTTGTATTAATTATCTTAGGTGGTCTAGATCTCGTTTCCATATCACTAGCACTTCTCAGTTTATAGATGGTCTACTTCTAATTATATTAATTATGAATTCGTTCGCTAAAATAGATTCACTTTTTATAGTTAATCATAAACCAATTAATCGTTTTCCGTTTAATGGTTTATAAACAATTCTTAAGCTCGATGCCCTTTTCGAAAATATAGGATGCGTCACCTTATTCGTTTTTTTACAATATAGAGGGTACATCCAAACATTTCTCTTAATTAAATTTGTTATGTTATTTGTAAGGTAAAATAACAGGCCAAGAAATACAACAAAAAGAAAATAAAAAGTTAAAAGACTATAGATATGACATTTTATCCATTTTAGTCGAATCTAAATATTATCTTTTGTTTTGTTTGTTGTAGAAAAACAATGAAACAAGAACGAAACCAAAAACTTGAATGGTCCACGTATGTTTAATCTTGTTCTCTTTTCTTCTTCTTCTTCTTCTTCTTCTTCAACCTCCATCCTAATCCATTAACCCCCCATATATATATTCATATAAATATAAATACATATATTCATTATATATATCTAACAAACCCATCTTCCATATATTCTTAAATATCAAGAATCTTGGGCCAATATGGCAGTTCTTGAAACCCTAAGACCAATAATACATGGTCAAATTCATGCTATAAATAATCCAAATTATAATTATAATTCAAATTACAGGTACACTTGTTCTGCTTTTCGTGCTTATAATAATTCTAATATTTTGTTTAGAAAATCTTGTTTATCATTATCTGTTAGTCCTGCCAATAATTTATTAAATTCTTGGGGATGTGGGTTATTAGGATTAGGCTTTTTAAATAATAAAGGAAGGAACTTTAATCATGATAATATGTATAAATATAAAATGGGTGTGAATAATAGTTCTTGTGAACAAGATACCGAGTCGAATGACCCGAGTGAGAGTAAAAGTGATAAGGTGAGTAAGAAAAGAGATAAGGGTGAGAAAAAAAGTAAAGGGTGGGGAAAAGAAGGCCGTGGCGGTGGCGGGAAATGGCGGTGGCAACCGATAATTCAAGCTCAAGAGATTGGTGTTTTGTTGTTACAGTTAGGGATTGTTATGTTTGTTATGAGGTTACTTAGGCCCGGGATTCCGTTACCTGGGTCGGAACCTAGGGTACCGACTACGGTTGTTAGTGTGCCGTATAGTGATTTCTTAAATAAGGTTAGTGGGAATATGGTGCAGAAGGTTGAGGTTGATGGGGTTCATATTATGTTTAAGTTGAAGCAAGAATATCAAGGGAATACGGAAAGTGAAATGAGTAGAATGCCGGATTCGGAGTTGTTGTTGAGGAGTGTCGTCCCTACGAAGAGGATTGTGTATACGACGACACGTCCTAATGACATTAAGACGCCGTATGAAAAGATGTTGGAAAATGATGTGGAGTTTGGGTCTCCTGATAAGCGGTCTGGGGGCTTCTTGAACTCTGCGTTGGTAAGTTGTTTTGGATGATTTGATTTAGTTTTTGCATATTTGTTTACGAGGCATTATTGAGTTGCAGTTGTTTTTATGAGGATGTTTGATTACTTACATTTGAAGAGTTGTGTTAAATATATACTTTTTTTACTTTTTAGTACTCTTGAGGCAACACCATTACAGGAATTCTGGTGGTCTGCTTGGTTTAAAAGGCTGTAGACACTCTGAGATGATAAGTGTTCAAAATCAAGGAACTAGGCGCATGCCTCATTTATACCAGCCCCCTTTTCTCACATAATACTTATATCTTAACCAATAATTTTTACCAAGTAAATGCTTAAAGATACTTTAGGATATTCATGCATAGCAAGAATACTTAAATACTTCACTTACATTACCTGAGGTGCTCAAAAAAATGTAGTGATTATCAGTTTTAGGCAGCTTTGTTACTTTATGAACAAACACGCCTTAAAGAAAGCCCGATAAATCCCCCAACAACAATATTCCCAAGTAAAATTAGTGAAGATACTTGTGTACAAAGACTGTCTAGACGAAGCGTTGTTGTTGTAATATTGATGGGAATGAATTGTTTAGGAAAAAGATGTGAAGTCATATAATTGCATTTCCACAAGTCCTTTAGGTTTTATGTGTAGCTTCTCCCACTGCCTTTTCTTAGCTTCCTGTATGAAATTTACACTCACCCATGTCATTTATTCTAGAGAGTGATGTAGTAGTTTGGTGTCTACTTGTATTTTATCTGACCGCCTTATATGGTTATACCACTCATTGAATGTATGTTTAAAATCGTTTCACATAATTATATTATTCTTTTTAGCAGCTCCTTTCATATGGTTTAATTTTCATGTAACATAAAACAAACTTTGGTCTCACCACTTTCCTGTATGCTAGTAAATTTTCTCAGCTAATATATTGGAATAGGGAAATAGTGTGATACTGTGATGTCATACAGCAACTAGTATCAATGAAAACAAGGAAGTGAATCAAAGATGGTGTATTTATTTAGTTAGATTGGTGACACCATTTATGTGGGAGTCTTTTCCACTTGCCCGTCACTTTGGTTTAATTGAAAATACTAATTTGACGATAAAAACGAGGTGGGTTTAGCATTGCTTACATCTTTTATGAAATCATGTAATATTAGTATACGTAAATGAATTCATATTTAATGATTGTTTGTTTTTTGCAGATAGCATTGTTTTACGTTGCCGTACTAGCAGGGCTACTTCACCGTTTCCCTATAAACTTCTCTCAGGTAATTAGTTATCTTTTACATGTTATAGTTGGTTTTTATAGTGAGGAGTTGTTCATTTATTACTTGATCTCGTTTACAGAATTCTCCTGGTCAGCTAAGAAAAAAGTCAAGTGGTTCTGGTGGGTCAAAAGTGTCTGAACAAGGTGAGGTCATCACATTTTCTGATGTTGCTGGTGTTGATGAGGCCAAGGAGGAGCTCGAGGAAATTGTAGTAAGCTCACAGTCCCTAGTTATCCACATGAAATATCATGTTTCTTTTCAATGCTCCTTTTAATGTGCCCTTTCTATTGTGTTCAATCAGGAATTTCTTAGAAATCCAGAACGATATACGCGCCTTGGTGCCCGTCCTCCTCGAGGTGTCCTTCTGGTGAGTTCAGAATGCCTATATTTATTCATAAATTAGAGATATCATATCATTCCTGACTCTAGAAAATCCAGTGTTCCCCTTTGTAATTTGTTATATTGTTTTTAATACATTAATACAATAATACTGTTCTCGGTTTTGGTATATTGTTTTAAATGAAGACTGAATTTGTGAATTGGCTTTCGGTATCTTACAGGTTGGTCTTCCTGGGACAGGCAAGACACTTTTGGCTAAGGCTGTAGCTGGAGAGGCTGAAGTGCCATTCATTAGTTGTTCTGCTAGTGAGTTTGTAGAACTTTATGTGGGCATGGGAGCATCACGTGTTCGAGATCTCTTTGCAAAGGCAAAAAAGGAGGCACCATCAATAATATTTATTGACGAGGTTCGAATTCAAGCCTGAATATATATATATATATATATATATATATTATACTTTGTATATTACTCTAATTTTCTTTTCTTCTATGCAGATTGATGCTGTAGCCAAGAGTCGTGATGGTAGGTTCCGTATTGTCAGCAATGATGAGCGAGAACAAACGTTGAACCAGTTGCTGACGGTAAGATCATAATAGTCACTTTTTTATTCGTCAATTGTATATTCTAGAGATGGAAATGTGTGCAAATCACTATAGGCCATATTTTCTAAAAAGCAAGCAGATCCTGGTTAGGTCGGATATTCTAGGTTGAAATGTGTGCAAATCACTATAGGCCATATTTTCTAAAAAGCAAGCAGATCCTGGTTAGGTCGGATATTCTGTGTTTCTAAAGATTATTATATATTACTAAAATACTTTTTCTAAAACTTGTTAGTTTTTAACATCAAGGATATTAAATTAAACCAAGAACTTTTAGTCCCAGATACCGAACCAATCCCGGTACTGACTACATACAGTACAGTATTGGTATCATGTTTTGACCAATTTGGGATCTGCATTTTCAGGAACAATACCGGGAAAATATTGAAAAATTCGGGTACGGTACCGATTTGTGACACATGTAAACATTTCTTATGTCATGCTTGTATAATGTGTATATGTGTTAATGATGTGTTAGCCTGTTACCATTAGCTTTTTCATTGTAATCTATATGCCACGATTTATAGAGAGTAAATTAGATTAAGAATACTGAATACATGTAGGCCTTTGTAATTCGTGGTACCAATACACAACACTTTTGATACTTCGTAATAGAAAGTTTAACACATTCCCAAAGCATAATAAGAATACATAGTTTGTATGTTGTATAGTTGTTACAAATGCATCAACTTCAACCATTATTTAACACATTTTAAAATCCTAATAAGCATTGTTAGTATTATCTTGCTGAAGACTAACTTTGACTATACATCAGTGAACCATTATATTCATGGGCGGAACGTCATAGAGACCAGGGAGGGTCTTGGCCCTCCTAAGAATCTTTGCAGATACTATATATATATAGTTTTGTGAGATTGTAAACAAAGTTTTCATAGTGCAGTTGGTTTAAGTGTGTTCTGCAATCTCTCTTTTAGCCAACTTCGTTCAAATCCCAACCATCACCATTTTCTTATTTTTTCTCTATTCCATTTTTTTTTTCTTTTATTTTACTCTTGCTGTTAACCATTATCTTATTATTTTACTTATTAATTTACTTTTGACAATGTATTAATGTTTTATTTTTCTTTTATCTACTAGTATTATTTTTGGCAACTAATAATTTATACATTAATATTGAATCACACATTTATTGTTAACTTTATTTATTTATGTGATTATTATACGATTTTTTATAATAAACAAAATAAATACTCACTTTTAGTGTATAAATAAATAATCGAAAACATTTTTCTTGTCGTTAATTAAGGAATATGCAAGTTGAACAATCTTAAACGTTTACTAAACGAGCGGACAATACACACATCAAATGATTTGGCCCTCCTAAATATCATGTTCACGTTCCGCCACTGATTATATTTAACATATTTCCAAATCCTAATAAGGAATCATGCCACAAACGATAACTGTAGATTGGCGTTAGCCTAGTCATTTCATTCCTATGGGTACTTCACTTTTTTTGGTACTCAAACCTATAGCAACATGTTCACGTACTCTTCGGTTTTGACATTATTTTTTCTATTTAAATTTTTGGTACTCAACCGGCATGGTCCCGAAAAACTGGTACCGATGCCGCTAGTGACCTCTATGTTTTGGTGTAGTATTTGGTTTTTCATTTTCCTTGGATTTCTGCTAACCTTTATTGCCGTGATGGTATGGGTCATACATATCAAATGCTTTACTGCCTCTTCTAAGTTATTTTTATTCCCTAAAAACTAAGTTAGTATAATGTTATAGACTTATAGTATCTCTGTTGACTATTTGCACATAATGGAAATGGAAACGAACTTTACTCTAATTCCCAATTCTAGAAATGAAATACAAAAACTACATACGCTAGAAACTAACTTTTAATTTTATCAGTTATAGAAACGTTTTACCTGATAACCGGGTAAAATGGAGACTCAGCAGTTTTCAAGTTTTTGTATCTTTCCTTTTTCATGTGGGGAAGTATGATTAGTTGTTTTGAGGTAAACAAAATCCATTCAAAAGTCAAATTTATTTACCCCTTCCAATCTACCGGAGGAAATAAGAGTCACTAAACTCATCAATAAAGATATTAAGCATCCCAAATACACATGCAGAACTTTGTTCTTGAACACCAGTTATATGCGTATTCGAACTATCAACACAAATAAATATTGAAATATTTGCAAACGTGGAGAGAGAAAATCATGTGTAGATAAAGAAACATCCTCTGGG
This sequence comes from Erigeron breviscapus, assembly GCA_034093135.1. Classification (NCBI taxonomy): domain Eukaryota; kingdom Viridiplantae; phylum Streptophyta; class Magnoliopsida; order Asterales; family Asteraceae; genus Erigeron; species Erigeron breviscapus. The sequence goes on along the minus strand of CM067172.1, from coordinate 74,776,583 downwards.
TCCTTCACTTTTGCGATGTTAGAGTAAAGACAGGGAGACTTAACCATGATGTTTTCTTTAACTACTGTATATGATTCTTAAGTGTCAGACGACGATGCTTTATAAATAACCCAAGTTTCCAAAATAGGGATTTGGTTTAGTGTTAGGTTGTTTATTGAAAAGAACCAAAAATATGCTTAAACGGGGTTACTGAGAAAAAAAAAAGAAAAAGGAAAACCGGCATGTCGCCAATGTTATTCGGTTATCAGGTAAAAGATTTCTGTTATTGATATTTGATAAACATTGGAAGTTTGTTTCCATATTAGACAATTTTTGTACGGAGTAGTTGATTTCTAAATGTAGGAATTCATGTATAATTTGTTTCTGTTTTGAGCATAACATACTTGTGCTAATCATATTCATATTTTACACGTTAAGCTATGTACAAAATTCAGATAAAAAGCACAAAATATTAGCCGGTCACCATAACCTGTTTTGACCCACATGTTCTTAAGCACTTCTATAGGTTTAGCTAGTTTGGATATATGGCAGAGTTCAAGCGAAACTCCAATACTTCATTAAAAAAAAATTCAATCTAAATTGACCTAGTTTTGTCCATTTGGGCCAAAATTGCCTCTTCTAGTATATTCTGGTAATGATGTACTCATATATCTGATTTGAAATAATGTGCAGGAAATGGATGGTTTTGACAGTAATTCAGCCGTTATTGTTCTTGGAGCAACTAACCGTGCTGATGTATTAGATCCAGCACTTCGTCGACCAGGGAGATTTGATCGTGTGGTTATGGTATGTCTTGTTCTCTCTTTTGGTATCTGTCTCTCTAATTGATAATTTTTGCTCCCAAAAAAGAAACATTTACATATGTTTGATACTTAACTGTTACACTCAGAAATAGTCGTTTAATTTTCTAGGTAGAAACACCTGATAAGGTTGGAAGAGAAGCTATTTTAGATGTACATGTTTCTAAGAAAGAGCTCCCTTTGGCAGAGGATGTTGATCTTGCCAAAATCGCTTCAATGACAACCGGTTTCACCGGGTAATTAACCTTAGAAACATTTTTTTGCTAATGCTACCAACTTTTTATGTTTCAATATGTGGTGTCTAATTTCTAATGCTTGTAGGACAATTCATTAATTGGATGTGCAGGGCAGATCTTGCAAATTTGGTAAATGAAGCGGCTTTGTTGGCAGGAAGACAAAACAAAGTGGTGGTTGAGAAAATGGATTTCATCCAAGCAGTGGAACGCTCAATTGCCGTAATTCTTTTATATATTCCTTTAAAGTATAGGTGGAAATTTTGTCTCAATATGGTCAATAGGTTGATTGGTTATACCCTTTCTCTGTAGGATCAAGTGTGTAAGATTTAGTTCAGCTAAATTGGTAATGAGTCGAAAGTTTCCGAAAATGTAGTAAAATGCATATTACTCAACAAATTAGCTCTATCGAACGTTTTCTATTGTCGTGATAATAATGTTATTGAAACTATAGTTAGCAAGGTTGACCAACTCGACCCAAACAACAAAACTACCTGCTCTGACCTAAAGCTGTTTCGACCTGTTATGTACCCCCGGCCAACCATGATTAAAATATAGATCTTAGACTTGTTGTACAATGTACAGTTTGGATGCACTGTATGCTAAAAAATTTTAATGTTCCTTTCATACTCAGTTCTTCATTCATTTTCTGGTGATAGGGGATCGAAAAGAAAACGGCTAAGTTGCAAGGTGTTGAGAAAGCAGTAGTTGCTCGTCATGAAGCTGGTCATGCAGTAGTAGGCACTGCTGTTTCTAAACTTCTTAAAGGACAACCAAGGGTCGAGGTAAGATATTTTAACTAAAAAGCTGTTCACGAATGTAGTCGAGATAACAATCAATCACAACCTATATAATTTGTGTACAAATAAGTACCATGATAATGACGACTCTTTTTGTTTTCCTTGTATCAGAAGCTAAGCATACTGCCAAGGTCAGGAGGGGCATTGGGATTTACTTACACTCCTCCAACCACTGAGGATAGATATTTGCTTTTTGTAGATGAACTAAGAGGACGTTTAGTCACTCTTCTTGGAGGACGTGCTGCTGAAGAAATTATTTACTCGGGACGTGTGTCAACAGGTGCACTTGATGACATACGACGAGCCACAGACATGGCTTACAAAGCTATCGCTGAATACGGTCTAAATCACACCGTAGGCCCCATTTCATTAGCAACACTTTCAAATGGTGGCATGGATGATTCTGGAGGATCTGGTTTTGGAAGGGACCAGGTTTGTTTTTCTGCTTGAATGGAAATATAATTTAACTTTTTGTCCTCTAATTTAATTTTAATATTTATAGATTTTTTTCTTACATATGATATAGGGACATCTAGTGGATCTTGTTCAAAGAGAAGTTAAGTTGATGCTTCAATCTGCATTAGACGTAGCACTTTCTGTCATGCGTGCCAATCCCACTGTTTTGGAGGGGCTCGGTGCCTATCTTGAAGGTATTGTTCCATTTCTTCTTATTTGAGTCTACTATACTACTTGCTCAGTATCTATTTTTAAAGGTAATACATTTTTTACTTTCCCTTTTGGATACTTTTAGAAAAAGAGAAAGTTGAAGGGGAAGAGCTTCAAGAATGGTTGAAGCTGGTAGTTGCTCCTGAAGAACTTGCTGATTTTGTTAGAGGGACACAAGAGACGTTTTTCCCACTACAGTCGGCAGCACCTGAACTAAAGCAACTATTGTAACATTGAGTCATACATACCGTCACCCAACTTTGTATATTAAAACAGTCAGATAATTTAGATTATATATATACAGCTGTAGTTGCAGATTCATGGAATTATATATCGTCTTTTCTGTCAATTTTTAGCCAAATCCCAGCTAGTTGGGAAGGAAAGGCTGTCGTTGTATGTATAAACACATCTGTAATTTTCTGTGACTTTTTAACAGCAAAATTAAAAGCTTCAGTTGATCAACTTTGTTGTTGTAGATTCCCAGAATGTGTAGTATATCGAGCAATGTATAGTTTTCATTACATGAGGTACATGCCATTCTAAAACATAGATTTCCAGATTCATGGGATTTTGGATACTTGAGTGGCAATTAAGATGTGATTTACTGGTATTAAGGTTTCTCTTGTGATTCATATGTTCTGCGAAGTGCGCGGTGGGATGAATGCAGAGAAGTCTTCCGGACATGTAATCCAGGGATACATGTCAGTGGGTCTTGAATGCGTGTTTATAAAGGTATCATCACTTGTCGTATATAATTTGACTGTGTCATCGTGAACATAGTCGAGTTAAAGGTTGTTAATGGAACATTCACCACCCAACAAGTACAGTTTCTCGTGCATTCAACCTAGTAAGTAGAACAAGTTCTGTTTGAGCAACTTGTTTTATTTTTATGAGATTTTAGGTCGATTTTCGTGTGTAAACTGTTTCTATGTTAGACATATTCAGTTTTACACTCGACGTTTCTCTTTTTTACTTTAAATACATCATCTTAAACAGAACTTTTTTTTTCTCTTTTTTTTACTTCTTTAATACATCTTCTTAAACAAACAGGTGAATAAATCAATGACTTCATATTTTGGCAAATCGTGTTATCACTTTTACCCTAATCGTTATGCTTGGGTATCACTTTGGATAATCTAAATGTTTCTGTTACAAAAGTGAGTATCTTATTCATGTTTTTGTATTACGCATACATACAACACAATACTAACACAATGTTGAATGTTTACAACAATCACAATTCTGTAAAACGGTTTCCATTTAGTTTTTCTAATAGTCAAGGGGTTCTATGAAATTACGACTCTCATACGTCATAACTCATTTTAAACCCCTCTTTTCCTTTCAAACAGAAATCCACACAATCAAGAAACAAATAAAACATCCAACCCACCCACATTGCATTTACATTAGTACATTACATACATTTTCTTGTACTGAAATATAGAAGAAGAAAGAAATATATCATGGCTGTCGCGTCTAATTCTTCAGATAAACGCAAACAAACCGACATGAGGAAACTGTTACTTGCTTCTCTCATTCCCACGAATACTAAAACCCATAGAGATTCCCACTTCTAAACCAAACACCCCTAAGACTTTCACATGACATGCTGTAATCATCTTGTTTGGACCACTAGACATTATTCAAGAAAAATAATCAAGTCAAACTTTAAATATAGACTGTGCTAAGTCATGTTAAAAGGAATCAAATGTTTTTTAATCAAAATATGTTTACCTCAATGTTTTTTTTCCAATATCATATTTTGGTCAACCAGGAAATGTCATATGACTAAGTTCATATTTGTAAAAGAAGAAACATACCATTCATTCAGGCATTAAATCCAACCCTTCAATAAAATATATGCATTGTTTCACTTATCATCCTTTTAGGACTATGAGAATCCAAGCTCTAAGTGTTTGGACCTTCATAAGTTTGCTCGCTTTTGGTTACGCTGTTTCTTATGATGACTTTGCATTCCCTATCGACGAATCACTGTTTCATAATTACAGTCGATTTACTGAAGTTGAAAACCATTGCCACTCTTTTATATCTTCAGCTTCTGTGTTAGAATATGCTGATGATCATAATATAGCTTCTAGGCTTAAAAATGAGCTTTCTTTCTTCAATGGAGATTGGGAGCAGGAGCAAACCCGAGAATTTTATAGAACAGCGACTTTGATGCCTTTTGATGATAGCGATATGCCAATAGGGAACCTATTTTCATTCATCTCCCCTTGGAAAGTGGTGAGCTTTGAGGTTCAAAATGTTAGTTTTGGTGAACCCCACTGGCCCAAAAACACGGTCAGCATTAGTGGGGTTCTGTCTATTGGTATAACAAGAAATACCACATTGATCTCTGAACCTTCCTTGAAGTTTCATACAACCCCTGGTATGTCTGCACTTCGAGTTGACTTTGAAGGCGTTTATCTAGAGACGAAAGAGAATGGGGGCGAGCGTTTAGTCTGTATGTTGGGTAATTCTGTTTTCCCATTCAAGAAAATTCCGAAAAGATATTCAGATAGTTATATTACTTATTTTGTTGATGAAGAAACCTACAATGAAGGGCCCTTGCTACATAAGAATATTATGCTTGTTCTTAGGTATCCCAAAACTTTCTCTTTGTTCACAAGCGGAATACATGGAGAAATGCAAAGTTTGAGTGAAGACGACGAGTATGATTACTTTGACAAAATTCACATAACTTCCTACTTGGGTATCTATCCTGAGTACCATATGAACAGTTCGAAGGAGCTCAATTTAGAAGATGTTGATGAGAATCCACTTCAAGATGCAATCATTGAAGATGGCGCCAACAAGTTTACCAACACTAAGTTTTGTGACATTCTCAAGAATTTTGAACAGCAAGAATATAGAGTTATGCCAAATTTGAAAGCCGGTGGCCCAAATTGGTATCAGAAAACAGTTGGTCCTTTTCTTGTTAACAACGAGATCCAGTCCGTTGGTAGGAACAATGAGATTCTAAAGGTTATTATGCACATAGTCAGATGCGAAGAAGATCAAGTTTCAGGCGTACTGAGATTGTACCCTGATACTATAACACCAGATGTGGCAGCACGTAGAACAGGTTTGTCTACGTTAACTTTATCGGTGAAAGGAGCATGGAATTCTTCTACTGGATTGCTTTCTATGACGGGTTGTCTTGGTCCAACCCTCGTGACCTGTGACTCGGGTGTATTATTGTACTTTCCCCGGTCTTTCTCAAGCAAGCAGAGAAGCGTAGTTTCTGGAAGTATATTTAGTTTGAAGAATGCAACAAAAGCGTTTCATCCTGTGTTCATTGGATTAGAGATGCTATCCCCTGGTTTATATGATGGTGGTTCGTATAGTAGGGATCATCTTTCATACAACTACTCAAAAACTGATCTAGCTATCAAGTTTAGAGAGAGGATTCAAGAACCTCACTTGATAACTTATATCAGGGAATCAATCTTTGATTATCCAGCTCTTGGAGAAGAAAATGATGGCATATTTAAGATATCAAATCGTCTTTCAGATGATCTAAAAATCGGTACATTTTCAAGCCCGGAGACTTATGTCAGATTAGAGGTTCTGTCACTTGGTCCTTTATTTAGAACAAATGACACCCTTTTTTATGAAGTTTCCAACCATGAAGTGCTTAATATATCTCTGAATTTCTTGTTAATAGAAAAAGATGATAACTTTGAGGAATATTCCTACCATCCTGTCACTAAGTTATATCTTGAGGGTGTATACGATCAGCGTGTAGGAAAGCTGTACTTGATTGGATGCAGGAAAGTAGATTATGAATATGTGGACCTTGATAGAGGCCTAGATTGTTTGATAGAAGTCACTATCCAGTATTCGCCTATAAACACACGATGGTTGGTTAATCCAAGTGCAGATATCAACATTTTCAGCAAAAGAAATGAAGATGATTATTACCATTTCAAGCCCATACACTTGAAGAACATCATGATTCATGATAAAAATCATGAACACAATGTCATCTTTCGTAAAATCTTTGAGGGGTATTTCCGGGTTTTTCTTGTTTCAACGTACATTGCACACATATTGAGTCTGATGAAAGACATGAAGAAATCAAGTGAGTCGGTTCCTTACATATCTATTTTTATGCTAGCCTTGTGGATCGTTGGATATGGAATCACGTTGATTGCTAGCAAAGAAATAGTAATCAAGTCATCGGAATCTACACGTTATATGAGTCAACCTTATGATCTTCAAAGCTACAAAGGATATCTGAACAATCTTGATTACCTTGCAAGATTTCTAATTTTTGTTACTATCTTCCTCATGACCAGGATCGCTCAAATAGTGTTGAAAGCTCGAACAGCACTTCGTGAGAAAGGTAAGTCGAGTCCAAGTGAGAAGAAGGTCATCCTGGTTAGCTTAATCATGTACATTTGTTATTTTCTCTTTAGTATCAGTATGCGCGGGCTCCATCTCTATCTAAATGAAGTCACCTTCCCAAAAGATGTTTACATAAAATCAATCATGGAGGTGTGCTGGCACACGGTGCTTAATCTTCAAGATTACTTTCTGATTGCTGAACTAGTTGCGTGTTGTATATGGAAGCATCCTACTTCAGGTCCTCTATTTAGAAACTTCATTACCCGTCTATGGATAACAAATTTAATTCGTTGTGTTTATGAAATCATTAGAAGTCCTATTGGTTATCCTGTATGATAATTTGATTTGAACTTGAGTTCTTGTATGTTTTTTTTCACTTCCTTATTGTACTTTTTCATGGATTATAAAGCATTGTGTGACTTCCTTTTGATCTCTTAATTTGTACAGATCTGCAAATTTCTTGCTTTGGTACTATTGACTTTTCAAACCATCATGCATAACATATTTTGATAATGCATAAAAGCTAAATATAAATATGTAAATCATGTGCAACAATGATCAGTTTTGAGGATTTTGAACAATCTTGACGATGTGTTGAAAGTTTATTACCATTGTTAAAAGGTGGATTTAGACAAGACCAGCCGATTTTTGAAGGTTCGTTCTCACTGTTGGGTTAAAGTCAAAATGAATACCGGGTCAGTAGGCATTTCTAGATTTTGGAGATGGACCTTAAATGTTTAATGATGATGAGCAGGATCACGATCCATGATTCAAATGATGACTTTTAAGTAGAATGCGATTTCTAACGTGACATTAGCTTGAAAAGATAACAACTAGTAATAAACAGGTCGACATGGGCCTACTCTGTCTATAAAGCAAGTCAAGTTCAACAAAGTTTATCAAATGGGTCAGGTTAAGATAATAAACAGGAAATAAATAAACCTGCCAACGGACGAATTCTTAGTCATATAAACTTGCAAGTCAACAACCAACTTGATGGTATATTTCTAATTTCTTTTCTCTATTCTTACCTAAAAATAAGTAAAAAATTTACAGAAAGTTTGAAATCAGTGCCTGTATGCAACCTGTTCCTATGAAATGCTTCAACCCTTAATTAAATAATACCTGGATTAACTCTAATTATAATAATGATGAACAGAAGGATTAATTGTATTTGAGCTTCCTCCATTACGAGACTGTAACATGTTCTAACCACCTTTTTATTCTTTAAACAACTCAACTGTTTGACATATCAAATCATAATCTAAGCATGTGCTTAGTCATGTTATTATGAATAAAACTATACCTAACACAAATAATTAACAATAAATAGCTAGTGTTTCTCTGTGTACGTGTTTCAACGAACTTGGATCTTGAGTCAACCATCAAAAACAAGTCTGAATAATCCATCCTTCAATTCCTTTTCTATGATCTTCAGTTCAACAATTACATTTTCCCATTAACTCCAACCCCCATTCTCTTATTTTATACATATATAGTCTTTGTACGTATATGCCTTTTTCATCTTTGCCATATCCCAAGCTAGTGATTAAACAGTTAGCACCTAGTTACGGGTTACTATGAGGATCCAAGCTCTAAGTGTTTGGGCCACCCTGCTAAAGTTGCTTGCTTTCGGTTATGCAGTGTCTTATGATGACTTTGCATTCCCTATTGACCAATCACTGTATCATAACTACAGTCGATTAAACGAAATAGAAAAACATTGCACCTCTTTTATATCGTTGGCTTCTGAGTTAAAACCTGATGATAATAATAGGGCATCTAGGCTTAGAAATGAGCTTTCTTTCTTTAATGGAGATTGGGAGCAGGATTCTCATGGGACAACTTTGATGCCCTTTGATGATAGCGATATGCCACATTCCAGGTCACCCTTTATCTCTCCAAGGAAACTCGTGAGCTTTGAGGTTCAAAATGTTAGTTCCAATGCACCCAACCAGCCCACAAACACTCTTAGCATCAGCGGCGTTCTCTCTATTGGTATAACCAGAAATAGCACGGTAATTTCTGAAACGGGCTTGAAGTTTCATAAGACTCCTGGTATGTCTGCTCTTAGGGTAGACTTTGAAGGTGTTTATCTCGAAACAAAGAGAATGGAGGTGATCGTCTAATTTGTCTCTTGGGAAATTCGACCTTTCCATTCAAGAAAGTTCGAACAAGATTCTCACATGAATATATGACACTATATTATTTTGCTAGAGATATAACATACAACGAAGAGCCTGTCATCTTGCCATGACCAGATATTGCTTGTTCTGATATACCCAAAAAATTATTCTGTATCCACTAGCCGAATCCATGGAGAGATGACAAGTTTAAACAAAAAGGAAGATTTTGAGTACTTTGATGAAGTTCACATTACTTCACAGATAGGTATCGTTCCAAAATTCCATACTAGTAGTTTTGATGAGCTCAACTTAAAATCTTTTGATCAAAATCCACTCAAAGATGCAATTTTAGAAGATCATGTCAACAAGTTTAACAACTCAGAGTTGTGTAGGATTCTCAAGTATTTTGAACGCCAGGAATATAAAGTTATGCCAAATCTGAAACTTGGTGGTCAAAATAGGTTCCAGGACACAGTTGGCCCGTTTCTTCTCGGGGACGAGATTCGCCATGTTGATAGGAACAACGAGAATCTTAGAGTTATCATGCACAAAGTCATATGCAAGAAACAGATGGTTTCTGGGGTGTTAAGAATGTACCCTGAATATATAGAACCACCTGTGGCAGCACGTAGAACAGGTCTATCTACGTCAACTCTATTAGTTACAGGAACATGGAATTCGTCCACTGGAATCCTTTCTATGAGGGGATGTCTTGGTCCAGATCTTGTGAATTGTGACACGGGGGTAATACTTTACTTTCCCAAGTCTTTCTCGAGTAAGCAGAGAAGTGTAGTTTCTGGATGCATATTTAGTTTGAAAAACGCAACAAACGCATTTCACCCTGTGTTCATTGGACTTGAGATGCTTTCTCCAGGATTATTTGATGGTGGTTCGTATAGTAGTGATTACCTTTCATATAATTACTCAAAGAGTGATTTGGCCATCAAGTTTAAGGAAAGAATTCAAGAACCTCGTTTGATAACTTACATCAGAGGATCATTTTTAAGCTATCCCGTCCCCGGGGAAGAAAAAGATGGAACTTTCTATGTATCAAATCGCCTCTCAGATGATCTAAAGATTGACAGCTTTTCAAACCCGGAAACTTTTGTTAAAATAGAAGTTCTATCTTTGGGTCCTTTATTTAGAACATATGACAGCCTTTTCTATGAAGTTTCTAACCATGAAGTACTCAATATATCACTGAATCTCCAGTTGATAGAAAAAGCTTATAAACAGCATGAAGATTCCTACCGACATGTCTCAAATTTGTATCTTGAGGGTGTATATGATCAGCGCGTAGGATAAGCTTTATCTAATTGGCTGCAGGAAAGTAGACTATGATCATGTGGATCTTGAAAGAGGACTAGATTGCAGGATTGAAGTTACCATCCAGTACTCTGCTGTAAACACAAGATGGTTGATTAATCCAACTGCAAAAATCACCATTTTTAGCCAAAGAAACGATACTGATGTTTACCATTTCAAGACAGTACGCTTGCATACCTTCATGATTCATGACAAACATCATGAACAAAATGTCATCTTTCGTAAAATCTTTGAAGGGTATTTTCGGGTTGTTATTGTTATGGTCTATATCGCACACATATTGTACCAATGCAAGAACATGAAGAAATCAAGTGAGTCGGTTCCTTATATATCTCTTCTCTTGCTAGCCTTGTTGATAATTGAATATGGAATTACCTTGATTACTGGCAAAGAAGTCATAATCAAGTCATCGGAATCTAAACATTACATGAACCAACCTTATGATCATCAAAGCTACAAACGGTATCTAGACATACTTGATTATCTTGCAAGATTCCTTGTTCTTGTAACTATTATGTTCCTCATGGCCAGTATCGGTCAAACGGTGTTGAAAGCTAGGAAAGTACTTGGTGAACAAGGTGAGTCAAGTCCAAGTGAGAAGAAGGCCATTCTAGTTTGCTTTATCGTCTACGTGTGTTATTTTCTTGTTACGATGGTTCCAAATGGGATCTCTTTTTATCTAGGTGAAGCCACCTTCACGAAAGATGATTACTTTTTGATACCCCAAATAATTGCGTTTCGTATATGGAAGCCTCGTAACACTGGTTCTGTATATAAATTAACCCACATATGGATACTGTTGGCAGTTCAGTTTGTGTATGTAGCTATTAGAGATCCAATAACTTATCCTGCTTGATCCTTGAATGTTTAAGTTTTCCTATATTGTGTAATAAAATGTACTATGTAGTATCCTGGGATAAATGAACTTTGTGTGATATGTGGTTAATTTTTTGTGTGACATCCTTTTGATCTGTGAAATTGTGTAGATTTGCAAATTTCTTGCTTTGGCACTATAGACTTTTCAAACCATCATGCATAACATACTTTAACAATGTCAGTGACGGCTTAAGCTTTTTGGAGGCCTTAAACGAGATCAAATTTTGGGGCCTAGTTCATTACTATATAAATTAAAGTAAAAAAGAAAAAAAAATAACTCGACTTTTGTTATTGAGTTACTAATAATAAAAAAGATGCAGATGTTGATGCAAAAACTAAAATGGTGTTACTGCAATGCAAATTATATAATGATACTTAGTCTAAAATCCAAACATTAAGTCTAATATACAAAATATTGAGACCTTAAAATTTTAGGGGCCTAAAGCGATCGCCTAGTCCCATAGTATTGTTGAGCCACATCTGAACAATGTATATAAGCCAAATATATAAATGTAAATAAAATTTGCAACAATGAGCAGTTTTAAAGATTTTGAACAATCTTGATGATGTGTTGAAAAGTGCCATAATAAGCTTTATTCCCATTGTTAAAAGGTTTAAATGGTGTGGATTTAGACAAGATCAGCTGATTTCTGAAGGTTCATTCTTACCGTTGGTTAAAAGTCAAAATGGATAACGGGTCAGTTGGCACTTCTAGATTTGCAAATAAACCTTAAATGTTGAATGATAACAATTCCATGATTCACACGACGATTTTTAAGTAGACTCTGCAATTCTTAGCATGACATTAGCTTGAAAAGATAAAAACCAACAAGGATTAGAGTTGTAAACAGGTCGACATGGGCCTACTCTGTCTATAAAGCAAGTCAGGTTCAACAATATTCATCAAATGGGTTAGGTTAAAATAATTAGACTGAAATCAGTAAAAAATCGTACGAATTCTTATCATGTCAACTTGCAAGTCAATAACCAACTTGATGGTATTTTTCTGCTTTGTCTTAAAAATTAGTAAAAAATTTACAAAAAACTTGAAATCAGTGCCTGTATGCAACTTGTTCCTATGAAATGCTTCAACCCTTAATTATGTAATACTTGTGATTAACCCTAATAATAATAATGATGAACAGAAGGATCAGTTGTATTTGAGATTCCTCCATTGGCAAGATTTTAACATGTTCTAATCACCTTTTAATTCTTAAAACAAGTCAACTGTTTGACATATCAAATCATAATCTAAGCATGTGCTTAGTCATGTTATTATGAATAAAACTATACCTAACACAAATAATTAACAATAACTACCTAGTGTTTCTCTTTGTACATGTTTCAATGAATTTGGATCTCGAGTCAACCATCAGAAACAAGTCTGAATAATCCATTCTTTAATTCCTTTTCTATGATCATCAGCTTAACAATTACATTTTCCCATTAAATCTAACCACCTTTCTCTTCTTTTATACATATATAGCCTTTGTACATATATACATTTTTCATCTTGCCATATCCCAAGCTAGTGATTAAACAGTTAGCACCTAGTTACGGGTTACTATGAGGATCCAAGCTCTAAGTGTTTGGGCCACCCTGCTAAAGTTGCTTGCTTTCGGTTATGCAGTGTCTTATGATGACTTTGCATTCCCTATTGACCAATCACTGCTTCATAACTACAGTCGATCAAACGAAATAGAAAAACATTGCACCTCTTATATATCATTGGCTTCTGAGTTAAAACCCGATGATGATAATAGTAATAGGGCTTCTATGCTTAGAAATGAGCTTTCTTTCTTTAATGGAGATTGGGAGCAGGATTCTCATTGGGCAACTTTGATGCCCTTTGATGATAGTGATATGCCACATTCCAGATCATCATTCATCTCCCCATTGAAAATTGTGAGCTTTGAGGTACAAAATGTTAGTTACAGTGCACCCAACCAGCCCATAAACATTGTTAATATCAGCGGCGTTCTCTCTATTGGTATAACCAGAAATAGCACGGTAATTTCTGAAACGGGCTTGAAGTTTCATAAGACTCCTGGAATGTCTGCTCTTAGAGTTGACTTTGAAGGTGTTTATCTTGAAACAGAAGGTAATGGAGGTGATCGTCTAATTTGTTTATTGGGAAATTCGACCTTTCCATTTAAGAAAGTTTCAACTCGATTCTCAGATGAATATATGACATCATATATCTCTGATAGAGATACAACATACAATGAAGAGCCTGTCATCTTGCACCCAAATGACCAGATATTGCTTGTTCTAAAATACCCAAAAAATGTCTCTGTATCCACTAGCCGAATCCATGGAGAAATGACGAGTTTGAACAAAAAGGAAGATTTTGAGTTCTTTGATAAAGTTCACATTACTTCACAGTTAGGTATCCTTCCAGAATCCTATACTAGTACTTCGGATGAGCTCAACTTAACTTTTTTTGATCAAAATCCACTCAAAGATGCAATTTTAGAAGATCTTGTCAACAAATTTAATAACTCAGAGTTGTGTAGGATTCTCAAGTATTTTGAACGCCAGGCATATAGAGTCATGCCAAATCTGAAACTTGGTGGCCAAAATGGGTTCCAGGACACAGTTGGCCCGTTTCTTCTCAGGAACGAGATTCAGCTTGTTGATAGGAACAACGAGAATCTTAGAATTATCATGCAGAAAGTCATATGCAAGAAACAGATGGTCTCTGGGGTGTTAAGACTGTACCCTGCGAATATAGAACCACATGTGGCAGCACGTAGAACGGGTCTATCTACGTTGACTCTATCAGTTAGGGGAACATGGAGTTCCTGTTGGAACCACGTTAGTGTGACCGTCACTGATCATTTATCCTTCCTGATATGATAATTGACGATAACTGAAATCCCTATGTCTAGTAATATTCGATGGACGTATTTACTCTTAAAGACGTATTATAGGGTTTCCCATTAGGTGATTGGACTTAAGAGGACTAATGAGGCACGAATTAAACACCAGAGGGACTAAATGTGAAAATATGCTCCTTATATAAATGGAGAGTAATTAACCTAATTGAAGGTTAATCACGAAGATAATCACAGCCTCCTAATCTCAATTCGTCTCCTTCCTCTGAAGAATTCATCAATCAAGAATTCATCATTCCATCCTAAATCAATCATCTTATTTTGGGAACCCGAATCAATGGCATCAATGTTTAATGCCCTCACAGGTTCCTCAGGATCAACCGGTACGTTATTATATGGATCGAATCATGTTTTATTCCAACAGTTCCTCCACCGGAATCCTCTCTATGACGGGATGTCTTGGTCCAGATCTCGTGAAATGTGACACGGGGGTAATACTTTACTTTCCCAAGTCTTTCTCGAGCAAGCAGAGAAGTGTAGTTTCTGGATGCATATTTAGTTTGAAAAATGCAACAAAAGCATTTCACCCAGTGTTCATTGGACTCGAGATGATTTCCCCTGGATTATTTGATGGTGGTTCGTATAGTAATGATTATCTTTCGTACAACTACTCAAAGAGTGATTTGGCCATCGAGTTTAAAGAAAGAATTCAAGAACCTCGGTTGATAACTTACATCAGAGGATTGTTTTTAAGTTATCCCGTCCTTGGGGAAGAAAAAGATGGAACCTTTAATGTATCAAATCGCCTCTCAGATGATCTAAAGATTGACACCTTTTCAAGCCTTGAAACTTTTGTCAGAATAGAAGTTCTATCATCGGGCCCCTTATTTAGAACAAATAACAGCCTTTTCTATGAAGTTTATAACCATGACGTACTCAATATATCACTGAATCTCCAGTTGATAGAAAAACCGTATAAAAAGCATGAAGATTCCTACCGACATGTCTCAAAGTTATATCTTGAGGGTGTATATGATCAGCGCGTAGGTAAGCTTTATCTAATTGGCTGCAGGAAAGTAGACTATGATCATGTGGATCTTGAAAGAGGACTAGATTGTAAGATTGAAGTTACCATCCAATACTCGGCTGTAAACACAAGATGGCTGATTAATCCAACTGCAAAAATCACCATTTTTAGCCAAAGAAACGATACTGACGTTTACCAGTTCAAGACAGTACGCTTGCATACCTTCATGATTCATGACAAACATCGTGAACAAAATTTCATCTTTCGTAAAATCTTTGAAGGGTATTTTCGGGTTGTTATTGTTATGGTCTACATTGCACACATATTGCACCAAATGAAGCACATGAAGATATCAAGTGAGTCAGTTCCTTATATATCTCTTCTCATGTTAGCCTTGTGGATTATTGGATATGGAATTACCTTGATTTATAGCAAAGAAGTTATAATCAAGTCATCAGAATCTCAACATTACATGAACCGACCTTATGATCATCAAAGCTACAAACGATATCTAGACATACTTGATTATCTTGCAAGATTTCTAATTCTTGTTACTATGATCCTCATGGCCAGGATCGGTCAAACGGTGTTGAAAGCTAGGAAAGTACTTAGTGAACGAGGTGAACCGAGTCCAAGTGAGAAGAAGGTCATTCTGGTTTGCTTAATCGTCTACATGTTTCATTTTCTCCTCTCGCTGGTTCCAAATGGTATATCTGTCTATTTAGGTGAAGTTACATTCCGAAAAGATGTTTATTTGAGATTAGTGGTGCAGGTATTTTGGTTAACAGTTCATGATATTCAAGATTTCTTCTTGATACCCCAAATAATTGCGTTTCGTATATGGAAGCCTAGTCTTACTGGTCCATTATTTAGAATTTCTGCCATCCGCATAGGGATACTGATGTTGATTCGGTTTGTGTATGAAGTTGTTAGAGATCCAGTTACTTATCCTGCTTGATCCTTGTTTAAGTTTTCCTACACTGTAGTAATGTACTATACTACTATGTACTATGTTGTATTCTGGGATAAATAATCTTAACTTTGGTCTTTGTGTGATATGTGGTTTATTAACTAATGGGCTGACTTAAATACAAGTCAAATGCTTAATTAGTTACAAAATGGTTTGTATGAAACTTATTATAAATGCCGTTAGTATTACAATATTACTAGAACAGTCCCCGCACGATGTAGCGGTGTAATGGTGGCGGCGGTGATGGGTGGTGGCGATGTAATAGCGGCAATCGTGGTGGCGGTGACGGATGGTGGCGGCACGCGGCAGTGGCGACGATTGGTGGTGGTAGCGGTGGAAAGTAGTGTAGGTTATTGGTGTAATGTGGTTTTGATAAATTATTAAATTTAAAATTCAATGTCGAAAGTTGAAAGTTAAATGAGATTTGCTTTATATTGTATAGAATATAGATAGATAAGTAATAATTTTAAAAGTGACAAACCTTCCAAATTATCTAGACCATCTTTAATATTAATAGCTAAGCTAGTTGATACAGTCATAGTTGTGAAACTTGAACGAGTCACGAGTCGGCTCGTACAACGACAAACTAAGTGAAAACGAGGCGACTCGGTGGATGACTCGGTTTTGTTCCAGACTCGTAGCATGACTCGTGTTTTGTTGTGCGAGTCGGACCGAGTCATGTTCTGAGTCACGAGTCGAGTCACGAGTCATAAAATAATTTTTTTATTTTTAGGTTTTTTTTATTTTTTTTTAAACATAACTCTTTTATATGCTTTTAAATTTGCTTTTATTTTAATAATGTTTTATCAATACAATATTATATTTCTACGATAAAAATTTATATATAATTATAAAATTATACATTGTTAAATATCTGACTCTCACAATTCGAGTCATGAGTCAAAAAGTCAAATTTCGAGTCGAGTCAAAAATACCGAGTCAATAACTATGGATCTAGTTGATTTATAATATTCATTTTAACTTTGAAGTTTTGTACGTTGTCAAAATAAAAACAATTTTAGCCCGACTATATTTTATATATCTGAAATAAGTTACATAATCATATCTAAAATAAGTTATGTAAAATAAGCTAAAAATGTAAGTTATTTTTTCAATATTAGTTTTCCAATATTATGTTCATTAACATCATATCAATAATGAGTTGGTGGAGTGGCTTGACATTCCCCTGATGGCTTATGGGTCTCAGGTTTGAATCTCCATTCAGTCAACTTTGAGATATAGGTAGTCCTTCTATGAAAGATTGACTTTGGTATACCCAGGTTCAAGTCTGAGGGGACAGGGTTTACCCCTATCAATCGTCGTGCTTTCGGGCGGATTAATAGGGGGTTTTCCCCCATTGGGTATTTGAAATAGGCATTTCTACTTCGAGGGAGCTCTCTAACGCGGACCCGGTTAAGACAACGTATGTTAAACCTCTCGCTGTCGAATTAAGACACGAAAAGCGAAATTCACCTGTAAAAAGGGAAAAATGTTCATTAACATCATTTTCATCAACATAACTTTTACCAATAATATTTTCATAAAAATTATTTCCAGTAGTTTCATTTTCATGTCTAACTTTATCTTTAATTAAAGATCTTTGTAAAGATTGAATAAAAGTTCTTGGTATTTTTTTATTTTTTTTTTCTATTTTGGATACCGGATGGATGTATACGAGAAGACATAATTGTTTGATTTCTTTAACAAAACTCATATAAACAAATAAACAATTCAAAAGAGAGATTACTTCAATACAACCAAAAGTATTTCCTAATCAAACTCCTAATGCAGTTTAAATTAAATATACTATACATATAAACAAAAATATAAATATAATGGAATTATGGAAAGATGTTACTTTGAATCGCTTTACATAGTAGTGAAAGAGACCTGAGCTTGATGGCTATCAAACAAATGCCCTTTTAGTCTTTTACACATTAACAGATTTATAGAATTTCTCAAATGTCTTAGTTTTTGATCGATGTTGAATGGTGAATTGGTGATATTTACATATCCTAAGGATACGGTATGTCATTGTTGCCTATTAAGCTATACTTAAAAAAGAAAAATCATAATGTATACGGGCTTGAATATTTATGTGGGCTGAAAATATGGGCCTAAATGTGCCTACCTAGGGTAAACATGGACTTACAAGTATTGGCCTAAATGTGCCCACCTGAACCCAATACCAGGGTTATGTAATATCTCTAATGAATTGACCAGATTAAAAATCGTCCGAATTAAATTCTTATAAAACTCCGAAATAAATTTATTAAATGATGAAATCATTATAAATATTTATTTGTTAGGGATTATTATCTGTGAATGTAACTAACTATGACAAAATGTCTATGTTATGTAAAGATCTCGTAAAATGTCTATGTTATGTAATGAACTTTCAAATCCTGGTTATTGGATGTACCCGGATATATGTGGCAACCATATAAGCTGTCACGTGTAAGTTTTTGATTGGTCAGGTACATCCAATAATCGGGATTTGAAAGTTCATTACATGACATAGACATTTTACAAGATCTTTACATAACATAGACATTTGGTCATAGTTAGTTACATCCATAGGTAATAATCCTTTTTTTTTTTGAAAGATGTGAATTACTCACGAATATCGCAAGGTCTAACATACGATACGTGGTCTTAATCAGGCCCGTGCTAGAGAGTCCTATCACCGAAAAGATCCCCAATTTAAACACTCGATAAGAAACCCCTATCATCCAGAACTCTGGACGGAAAAACTCACCTAGACCGACCATAGGTGGAATCTAAATATATGTGGTTACCCCCAAATATGAATAGGATAGGATTTGAACGCTTGATTTTTTATGAGGAAAAAGACCTCCTTGCTACTAGACCATTTAGTAAGTTATAGCATTATGAAGATAATGTATCTTAGTGATCATATTTGACAACTACTTGAATATATTTTTGAGGGATTAGTACTTCAAAATGTAAACAACGTTACACGAATTGTCATAGTGTGTATCGAACTTTAATTCTATGCATTATATGTAATAAACTTTCAAATCCTGTGCATTGTATGTATTCAACCAATCAAAAACTTATAAGTGACAGCTTATGTGATTGCTAGTGGTGAGTACGGTTCAGTTTGGGTCGGTTTTTGACTAAAACCGAAAACCGAACCGTTATAATTCGGTTTTTTAAAACTAAAACCATTGGTTTTCGGATTTTTTGGTTTCGGTTTTTTTGGTTTGGGTCTATTTTGGTTCGGTTTTTCGGTTTTAGTATGTTTTTAACCACTTGTTGGTTTGGGCAACTTGAGCTAGAAAAGTTTATAACTTTATACCCTATGGTTTCACTATAATTTCAACAACTCTTCTAAACAATATTAGTAACAACAACACTACAACATTGACAACCAATTCATCAAAAGAATTTGTACAAATTTCAAATACTTATTTCAAACAAACTTCATATATAACTATTTATATCTTTTACGCGTTATTTTTAATATGCAATTAATGAATCTAGTCAATCTTTTTGTGTATTTTCACCTAAAACATATTAATGATATTATTTTATACACTTAAAAATACAAATATATTAACATATTTACCAAAAATAGTAATAAAATGATATAAATATAAAATAAAGTAAACAATATATATTTTTGTTTCTTCCTTCTGTTTTTTTTTTAGAACGGCATTAATATTATTAAAGAGAAATGGCTAGAAAGAAACTAGCCAAAAAACGATTACAAACATGACCAAACTCAACAACGAACCCTAAAAACAAAGACAACCAAGACCCAAATTTGAGTCACGACAACTAACGAAAGTAAACTATCAATGAAAAAAGACACATAAGACAACCAAGACCCAAATTTGAGTCACGACAACTAACGAAAGTAAACTAACAATGAAAAAAGATACATAAATGCAACACACGAGCGAACCTTATAAAGTCTCCCCAACCACACGATGCAACGAACCACACGATCAAACCACCCCACGAACCCTTTGAGGCCTCCCCAAACACTTGCTGTAAACAACCACAAATACATAACGACCTAACCATCATTAGATGATTCACGATGCTCCATTTTAATCGCAAGATATAATAGAACACCATCTTTTTCCGAGCCAGAAGTGTTCCAAATCTTAACGTCCTTAGGGAAGCAACCACTAGAATTCCATTTTCTTAACTGAATGATTGAAAACGGACCTTGTATTTTCTGTGTCGGGTCTCTATAATACCAAATCTTGTCCCAAACATCAATTTTATGCTCCTTAATAACATCTTCCGTTGTCGATAGACTTTTAGGAGGCTCAACATAACAGTCAGACTTGTTCTCCAAAGTACTATCGTTCGTGACACCCTGATCATACACAGGAGCATCTCTCGCTTTAGTAGCATTGCAACCCGAATCAGAATCCAAATCGCCCCCATTTTCATACGGTTTCTTATCATGCGTTCCCACATCCACTATATGATCCACTCGACGAAAGATTTTATCTGACAAGTTTTCAGACTCCCCTTTCCTACGAGTATCCGTAAGACTATCGTGATTGTTACTTTTAACATTACTGTAATCCTCCACAACCGAATCAACAACAGTGACAATGTTAGAGTTATCGACCTTACTCTCTTTTAGAGCCTCCCTTTCAATCCCATTATTGATATTATCATTTCCAACAGACTGAGAACTATCCCCGCCAACATCAAAATTCGATTCTATATGTGTAACTAGAGGACTAATAAACTTAGGAGTCCAACCTTCACACTCCCTAACATGAACATCAAAAGATTTACCCTCAACACTGACCACCACGGTTTCATTTATAAGCAAATGAACATTAGTGAGAATACAGATTCTCCCTATACTTTGGCAACCCTGAAGCTTGTCATCTACGAATATACACGAACCCCAACATTCAGACAACTTTTATGGTTCAGTTTTTCATATGAAACCAAAACCGAACCATAACATTCGGTTTTAGAAAATCAAAACCGAAAACCATTGGTTTTTTCGGTTTTTGGTTTTTTCGGTTCGGATTTTTCGGTTTTCATGGTTTTTTTGGTTTTCGGTTCGGTTTTTGCTCACCCTTAGTGATTGCCACATATACTCAGATACATATGATACAATGCACATGATTAAAGTTTCATATACCATGACATTTCATATAAAGTTGTTTACATTTTGAAGTATTAATTTCGCAGCGCATTTTGCCACCCTCAAGTCTTTCCTTCGAAAGTTGCAGAGAGTATATATTAGGAGTTGAACACGTGGTCTCTGAGTCTAAACTTAGACTCAAGCATATATGGCATATATATAAGTTGTGCATAGATTGATTAGATTCCCTAATTTGGTGTGTAATCTTATCATAAAAGATTAATATCATATTGTTTCAAGTTGTTATGAGTGTGACAACAAAAATTTGAGATGAAATTTTCATTTTGAAAAGTCGACCCAATTTTTGTTACCAGAATAACTCACTTAATAGTTAATACTACTGAAAAAGTATAACAGATAACGCTAAGATAAAGGTAATAGGAAGACTAAATTCAAATTCTAACCTATGCCTTTTTATTCAAAAAGAACAACTAATGTCCACGTCAGAATATACAGTGAAATACAAATTTGTTTATTGACTTGTTTTAATTATCAATTGAGCTGAACTTTCTTAATTTAGCCCTAATTTTTATTTTAAGAATTTTAAATATTACCTCTTATATTTTAATGTATCCAATTTTAATATATGTATTCTAAATTTGCCAATTGAAAGTTCTCCGTTAAAGTTCTCCTTTAAACCTATAGGCATATGGGTTAAATCTTAAGCATTGGGAGTGATTTAAGAATACGAGAAGGTTACCCGCGCAATGCGGCGACAGCGACGGGTGGAGCCGGTGTTGGTGACCTAGCGATGTGTTTATTAATTTAAAAATAATTGATTTAATGGGGTAATGTAAAAGTAATTCTTTTATTAAGAGTATTATAAGTATATTAGGTGGAAATATTTAAATTAGTTAATAAAAGAGATGGATAATTTAAGTATTTCAAAGGCTGAAAGTTAAAAGATGAGAAAATGGTGATTTGCTTTATAAGGGAGTATAGATGAGTACAGTGAGATAGTTTTGTAAAAAAATATTTAGTGGTATATATGTAAATTTTTAAATTTGTTTTAGAAATTGTTTGGTATCTACAAGTTAGGAAACGGTAAAGGAAAAGATCACTGAACTTTAAATTTGTACGAGAAAGGTGTCCAACACAACGTTTATGTACGTCAACATGAAGATAAACGTTGCTAAACAAAAATAGCTCTAGAAAACATATTTCTTCCCTCTTATGTTTTGAATTTTTAAAGTTTAAATTTTTTAGCCTTTACCTTAACTAAATTTGATAATACTTAATAAAAATTATATAAATTAGTTATGCTTAAAAGTATTTTCATAAATATAACTTTTATCAAATTTATATAACACAAAAAGTATATATTTAAGGTCATTAAAGTTTAAAAATAAAAACTTGAAAATTAAAAAGTAGACATATTTAATGGCACGAAAGAGTATATGTTACTAATTATTGGTACATATATAGTCGATTTATCGATAAATTTCTAAACTTTTAGCGAATGTAATGTACAAATATCGAATATCATCTATTATGAAAGCTTTTGAAATAAAGTCGACTATTTAAAGCAATTTAAAGAGGTAAAGATTTTTATATTCTTGTTCTTAATTACAGTAGTTAATTATTAGCTAGATTCTTATCATGCTTTTTTTTAACATTTGTTTCTTATTATGATAAACATATATAATTATAGGAAATGATAAACACAGCCCCCGGGGCTATGTTTAATACGTTATTACATGCGTAAATGACTTGCACATTGAACATAACCACCTCCTATATTTACGGATTGATATCCATTGTACAACATTTGATGCATGTAATAACATATTAAACATAGGCACGGGGCTATGTTTATCATTTCCGTATAATTATTAAGTAGTGAAAATTGAAAGGATGAAATTAAAAATATATACACACTTAAAATCTAATGCATGTGTGAGATTAGAAAGATTGACCGAAGTAACCTCTCTATGGATTAAATAATGGATGAATGTATAACAAAAATAGAGAAATTTAAGGGATATAAGATATAAAACTTCGGATAAAATCACTTGAAAGTGTCAACTATGATCTATAAATAAGGCATTTTATTTCTAAAAACAAACTAAACACAACCTTTCTTCACGTACACATACACACATATACATACATTTCCACACCACCATTATGCCTGCCCAAGTTATGTCCGTCAATGGAGGTTCCGCCCATGACATACCGGCTAAGCTCACCGGTCAAGTTGTCGTTTGTTCCATCATCGCCGCATGCGGTGGCCTCATGTTTGGTTACGATATTGGTATTTCAGGTAATCTATACATTATGGTATTTTTTTTTTTGCATGTTTACAAACCATAAAAACCAAGATCCATATATCTTTTTTGAGAATTATTTATTCATTATATCACATTGTGTTATTGTACATTGCATATTGGATTAGATATTGAGAAATGTTCATATAAAGATATATAGATCTATTTTGGTTTCTTTTCTTGATATATATTAATATATATCTATAATAGTTATGTTTTGTTGTTAATGTATAACAATGTGGTTACTATGTATTGTGTAGGTGGAGTGACATCCATGGATGTGTTCTTGAAAAAGTTTTTTCCAACGGTTTTTGAAAGAAAACATCATGCCAAAGAAAACAACTATTGTAAGTTTGATGATCAGCTCCTCCAACTGTTTACGTCGTCTCTCTACCTTGCTGCCGTAGTTTCTAGTCTTATCGCGTCCAAATGTTGCCAAAAATATGGACGGAGAATCACCATACGACTAGCTTCTATATTCTTTTTAATCGGTGTACTTCTTAATGCTGCTGCCATGAACCTCTTGATGCTCATCTTTGGACGGATTTTTCTCGGTGCTGGAGTTGGATTTGGTAACCAGGTAATTAAATTAGTAATAGGAACAAGTTCAAAAATCATAATATATATAACATTTCTTTTTTCATTAGAGTAATATATATGTATAGATATAGATTTGCTAATCATATCTCTAAGGTTTGAGTTATACTTATCATAATTAAGTGATTAACAGTCATTGATTAACATTAGAGTTTCCAAGTTAAAATAAGTGTCACTCTATAGAAACCAAGAGTAGTGTCAAATTAGTGAATTTCTTAATTATAGTAAGATTAGTTTTAATTATGGATTTTTTATAAGTGTCCACACTAGTAGGAAGAAGTATAGAATGATGAGTATAAAGTTATGGACATTACTCTTTTCATGTGAGTGAATATGTGAAATATATATGTATGTCGAATTTTTTGGGTAAAGGTTTTATCCTGGTTAGATTATGTATAGTATGTCGAATTAGATAACTTATTGTGATATTTTTGCAGGCTGTGCCGCTATTCATATCAGAGATTGCACCACCAAACTACCGAGGTGGGCTAAACGTCTGCTTTCAGTTGTTAGTCACCTCAGGGATCCTATTTGCAAACATAGTAAACTATTTCACCTCGGGCCACCCATATGGGTGGAGGATTTCATTAGGTGGTGCAGCCGTCCCAGCTCTTTTTCTAGCCTTTGGGTCCTTGGCAATCGTTGAGACGCCCACAAGCCTCATTGAGCGTGGAAAGCCAGAACTCGGGTTAGCCACTCTTAGAAAGATCCGAGGGGTTGAAGACGTGCAAAAAGAATATGATGAAATAGTAGCCACAACAGAGTTATCCAAACGGATTAAAAGCCCATGGAAGAACTTGATGAAGAGGAAAAGCCGTCCTCAGCTTATAACCTCGGCACTTCTTCAAATATTCCAACAATTCACTGGTATCAATGTGATCATGTTTTATGCACCTGTTCTGTTTCAGACTATGGGGTTTCATAGTGACGCGTCTCTACTATCCGCTGTTGTGACTGGGGTCATTAATGTGTTTGCTACATTGGTTGCGGTTTTTACTGTTGATAGATTTGGAAGAAAGGTTTTGCTTATTGAAGCTGCCATCCAAATGCTTATTGCTCAGGTAAAAAAATAAAAGTTCATTTAAATGTGTTGAATTGTGATATATTTTTGATTGTTCAATCAAATCTTGAAGCAACAATATGCTCTTAAAACAGATCATCATCTTATAAATATTGAAGATATAGAATTAATTTGTGACAACATATATCTGATTTTCTGAAATGACCTGTTTTAGTGCTCTTGGTATTTCATATCACAATATTTGGAACTTTATTTTTTTTGTGTTATCTAATTAAATTTGTATGCAGGTTGCATCAGGATGTATACTAGCATCAATGTTGAAAACTACAGGTTCTATACCAAAGACATACTCATATGTGGTGCTCGCCTTGATATGTGTATTCGTAGCAGGGTTCGCGTGGTCATGGGGCCCGTTAGGGTGGTTAATCCCTAGCGAAATATTCCCACTCGAGACAAGAACAGCCGGTTTCTTTGTTGCTGTTAGCATGAACATGATATTCACTTTCCTCATCGCGCAAGCGTTTCTCACAATGCTTTGTCATATGAGAGCCGCGATCTTTTTCTTCTTTTGTGCGTGGATCGTGATCATGCTTATTTACGCTATAGCCTTTTTGCCCGAGACCAAAGGGGTCTCGATAGACGAGATGAACGATAAGGTTTGGAAGAAGCATTGGTTTTGGAAGAGATTTTTCGATGATGAACGTGAACAAGCCCGGGACAAGCCTTGAATATTATGTGTTTATGTTCGATCGGAACTTTGTTCATTAAGACTTGGATTTTGTGTGTTATCAGTTTTAATTATTTTCGTATTAATTAGTAGTTCGGATCTTGTTCATTAAGACTTCAAATTTTTGGAGGGAATGTTTTTGGTAGATCGAGTTTTGGATCATATCATTTTTATGTTATTTTTATTGATTGATATGTAGTTGTGCTCTCTATATCTTATGGTTTTTTAATATTCATATTTTAATTATGACTTTGGGTTTTCTGGTGCATGTGTAAAACACCTCCTTAATTTCGATTTAATTAAGATATTCTAGACTTTAGATTTAGGCAAAGGGATGGTGATATTCATATACTATATGATAGTCTACATTTTACTTTATTGTTATGACATTTCACCAAATATTTGTTAAGTCGTTCTTCTACTTTTTGGACTTTTTAAATTCTATCCTCTTTTTTTTTTCTTTTTTTTCCCCCTAATTGGTGAAGGTTTATTTTTTTTTTTTTTCTTTTTTTTTTTATTCTTTTTATTCTTTTTTTTTTTTTTTTTTTTTTTTTTTTTTTTTTTTTTTTTTTTTTTTTTTTTTTATAATATTTTTCTTTTTTTTTTTTTTTTTTTTTTTTTTTTTTTTTTTTTTTTTTTTTTTTTTTTTTTTTTTTTTTTTTTTTCTTTTTTTTTTCTTTTTTTTCCCCCTAATTGGTGAAGGTTTATCGGGTTTTGGGTTATTCAAGTTGAGCTGGATTTTGGATATGTAACATCCGTGAATTTTGACCCGTTGACTTTTGTGTAAATTGACTAACAAACTTGTTGAATGAAATAATTGGGCCCATTTGTGATTATATGGCTATGTGGTATGCTAGTCGGGTTGTCGTATGTGTAGTCGGTATTTAATTGTGCAACTAATGGTAATGTGGTTGAGAAGGGAAACGGGTCGGCCCGTGGGTAGTCCATGACCCACCAGCCCCCCAAGACCCATTTCCCCTTATCCTTTTCTCATTTCTCTCTTTTCTCTCTATCTCTCCTATCCTCTCTCAAGTAAAAGAACCCTCTTTTGGTTCTTCATCAATTCTTGCATCAACTTTGTGTTTGAAACTACCATAATACAAGAATCATACCCATCTTCATCTCGTTTGCTTCCTATCGAAGAATCAAAGGTGGAAATCTTCCATTCTTAGCCATTTTGACCTAATTTCGGGTTTAAGCTCAAGGAGGTGTTTGTGTAAGTCAAAATCATCCCATTTACTTCCATTTATGCTTGTTCATATGTTTCTAGTTGATTTGAGGTGATTTCGAGTCTTTAAAATGGTAAAAATGGAATTTAGGGTTAGGGTTAGGGTTTGAATGATTTGTGAGTGATTTTGATGTTTTGGTCGAATTTGTGGGTTGGGTTATGTGTATTTATGTTCAATGATGCTAAGTTATGCTTCAAATCAGGTTAAAAGTCTTTACAAATCGATTTGGGTTGGTTTGGGTCGATTTGGGGGTTTTTGGGTTCGTGTTTCTTGATGAAACTGCTGGTGCTGGCTGCAGGAGGTGGTCACTGCGGCGCAGTGAGCTTCACCTTTGCTCACTGCGGCGCAGTGCCTTAGTACTGGTTCTGGGCCAGTTTAGCCACTGCGGCGCAGTGGGCATGGTTCTTGCCCACTGCGGCGCAGTGCATTGTTTCTGGTCCTGGTTCAGTTTAGCCACTGCGGCGCAGTGGGCATGGTTCTTGCCCACTGCGGCGCAGTGCATTGTTTCTGGTCCTGGTTCAGTTTAGCCACTGCGGCGCAGTGGGCATAGTTCTGCCCACTGCGGCGCAGTGGATAGTCACTGTGATTTTATGTGTGTCGATTTTCAAATTGTTGAGGTTGTATAATTGACATTCAGTATATTGATGTATAATTATAGGTTGTGGAGGTGTGGACCCTATTACTCGTTTGTAATCTTTTACTAACTTCTTTGCCGGACAAGGTGAGTTTCGTATCTCCCTACTCGCTTGAGATTCGGGCTGAAAAGTGTAAACCTGGCGTGTTTATTTGCATTATTCGATTTGTTGATTGTTTGACTGGATTGTTGGATTGACGTGACAGTTCGTCTCGTTTGATTGACTTGGGTTATGTTTGACGAATATTGACTGTTGGCACAGGTTCATTGTCTATTGACTGTTGGCACAGGTTCATTGTCTATTGACTGTTGGCACAGGTTCATTGTCTATTGACTGTTGGCACAGGTTCATTGTCTATTGACTGTTGGCACAGGTTCATTGTCTATTGACTGTTGGCACAGGTTCATTGTCTATTGACTGTTGGCACAGGTTCATTGTCTATTGACTGTTGGCACAGGCTCATTGTCTATTGACTGTTGGCACAGGTTCATTGTCTATTGACTGTTGGCACAGGTTCATTGTCTATTGACTGTTGGCACAGGTTCATTGTCTATTGACTGTTGGCACAGGTTCATTGTCTATTGACTGTTGGCACAGGTTCATTGTCTATTGACTGTTGGCACAGGTTCATTGTCTATTGACTGTTGGCACAGGTTCATTGTCTATTGACTGTTGGCACAGGTTCATTGTCTATTGACTGTTGGCACAGGTTCATTGTCTATTGACTGTTGGCACAGGTTCATTGTCTATTGACTGTTGGCACAGGTTCATCGTATATCGATTGTTGGTTTACGATTTATGCATTTACATTTGATTGTAAGCATTGCATACATTATTGTTGGACCCTCGGCAGGGGATTGCCGGCATCCTGGTGCATAGATGTATGCACCCATTTTGGATGTAGACCTGACTCCGAGTATATAGACATATATATCTCGATGATTTTGAGATACAGCCTTGTCCATTGCGATGGCAGAAGGGTATCGTTGCATAGGTGACTGAAGGTCACTCACAGGATAGGCATATTGGCTTATTCATGCATTCCGGCATTTGCATTGATATTCATATCATTTATGCATTTCTCATTTCACGCGTTGCGCTTGTGTAATCTTGTTGTTGGACATTATTGTGTTTTGTAGAGGCTCACTGTATGTCAGGATTAGCCTCCTCTCGTGCCTATGATTTTGTCTATGGTTCCTTGTGGGCCATTACTACGAACTCACCAACCTTGTGTTGACTATGCTTAGTACACTTTTCAGGTAATCAGGTTCTCCCAGGACGTGGAGTTTAGTTGCTTGCTTGCTGTAAACCCGGACTATGGACTTCATGGATCAAGGATTCATTGGCCTGCCCTTTTGCATTATACTTAGGATCGTTTGCCATCTTTGGATGTTATTATGTAAACTTTGATGGCTATTTGCTCCTGTTGTATTATTACTTGTAATCGCTATGTTTTGGATTCACCGAATCCATAATTGCATTTAGTTTGTTCTATTGTAATTCCACCTGGTGCTATGTGATTTCCGTGATATTCTGAGTCTTGGCTTGGGGTGTTACAGGATATCCAAATTAACTTAGATAAAATTGACGTGTCATTATTGGGTTAAATAAGTTTTTATCTTAATAGTCATTACTTTAAGCAATATAAACAAGGCAAGTATATATGAAGAAAAATGAAATCTCGCTGATATTACCTTCACACCACTATTGAATTTTATTTTACTCCCGCCATTCTATTTTAAATGTTTAAATGTGACTTTTGAAGTCATTTTTTTTAAAATTTTGACTGTAAATATTTTTGTTTGTGTTACATACTGGTTGAAGTAATTTATATCAATGAAAAGTATATCTAAAACTCAATCCATTCATATATTTTATATTAAGTGTTATAAAGTACAAACAAAAATATTTACGGTCAAAGTTGAAGACATAAGACTTGACTAGTCAAATGTGGACAATTAAAATGGGACGGAGGGAGTACTACATAAAAAGGTCGTCAACCCATGTGAACCTTTTTTGTTTTATTTTACTAGTTTTTGATACTAATAATAATTTATCTTTACATTTTAGAACAACCCCTTCTCTTTTTTTATCAGAAAATCAGCCGAACATAAACTACCCATTCTTTTTATGCATTAATCTAAACATATCCGCCTAATATATCTATAACATCCTTATGAAATAATTACAACATAGATCTCTCAAACCCTTAAAATAATTACACTACTCCCTTTAACATCAGTTAATTTTAATTTCACCACCACACCACCGCTACCGCCCCCACCACCCGCCGCCACCCGTTGTCGCCACTGTATGGTACCAAGTGTACTGTATTCACGGATCACAAAAGTCTTTAGCATATCTTCGATCAGAAAATGTTGAATATGAGACAACGACGATGGGTAGAATTACTCAGTGATTATGATTGTGAACTCAAATATCATCCCGGTAAAGCAAATGTTGTTGCTGACGCGCTAAGTCGAAAAGATAGAATTTCCCTATCTGTCATAAAAAGAGCAAGTTCTTATATTGGCTCATCATTAAGGGATAGAGTTCTGGACGATCAAAACGATGCCCTACAGCCAGGGCGTATCGAGAAAGAAGCATTGTGGAATGCTGAACGTTTATTTGAATTGGATGGCGATGGGATCCGGCATGTCAAGGGCAGAGTGTGGATTCCCAAGTACAATGGACTTAGAGAACTCTTAATGAACGAGAGTCATCGATCTAAGTATTCAATCCATCCTGGTGCTGACAAAATGTACCATGGACTAAAGTACTTTTATTGGTGGCCTGGTATTAAAAGAGATATCGCCACTTATGTCTCAAAAGTGTCTAAATTGTTCAATGGTCAAAGCGGAGCACCAAAAGCCTTCTGGGCTGCTCCAACAACCCCAAATTCCTGACTGGAAATGGGAACAGATTATTATGGACTTTATTACTAAATTGCCTCGAACCCTGAAAGGATACGATACTATTTGGGTCATTGTCGATCGATTAACAAAAGTCTGCTCATTTCATTCCAATACGGGAGAATTGGAAGATAAAGAAATTGTCTCAGTTATATATTGAAAAGATCGTATCACTTCATGGCGTTCCTTTGTCTATTATCTCTGATCGAGATGGTCGTTTCACTTCACAGTCATGGAGATATTTTCAAGACGCCCTAGGCACTCAATTGCATTTGAGTACGGCTTACCATCCACAGACTGACGGACAAAGTGAACGTACCATCCAGACTTTAGAAGACATGCTTCGTGCATGTGTCATTGACTTCAAGGGTAGTTGGGATACCTTTTTGCCGTTAGCTGAATTTTCATATAATAACAGCTATCACACTAGCATCAAATGTGCTCCATATGAGGCTTTGTATGGACGGAAATGTAGATCTCCTGTCTGTTGACTTGATGCTGGCGAACGTCGTTTGTACAAATATGGACTAGTTCAGAAGACTACTGATCAAATTGTTGAAATTAGGGCACGGCTGAAGGCGGCTCAAGATCGCCAAAAGAGCTATGCCGACCGTAGAAGGAAACCACCTGAGTTCCAAGTGGGAGACAAAGTCATGTTGAAAGTGTCGCCTTGGAAAGGCACTTCACGTTTTGGTGTGCGAGGCAAACTTAGCCCTCGTTATATCGGACCATTCGAAATCGTTCAAAGAATTGGTTCCGTGGCTTATAAGCTCGATTTGCCCCAAGAGCTAGAACACGTTCATCACACGTTTCATGTTTCGAATCTTAAGAAATGTCTGACGGATGAAACTTTAGTCGTACCTGTCGAAGAGCTGCAAGTGAACGACTCTCTTCAATTTGTCGAGAAACCTGTTGAAATTTTAGATCAACAGCTCAAACAACTTAGACGTAGTCGTATCAAGTTGGTCAAAGTTCGCTGGAACTCAAAACACGGACCCGACTCGACTTGGGAATGTGAAGACTATATGAGGGATAACTATCCTCATCTTTTTACTGAGCAAGACTTGATTTCGGGACGAAATCCTTAGAAGTCGGGGATGCTGTGACAACTCGTAATTTATTAACATCGGGTTAGTCTTAATCTCAGTTAGACAGTCATTAGACGTGGAAATTGTTAGACTTTTGGACTTTTGACTTAGTCAAATTAGACGTATCTTGATGACGTAGACTATTAGCTATTTAGACGAATGCCGAGTCTTAAAAATAACTTTAAATAAATGTTTAAAGGTTATGTCTTGTACAAAATAAATAGACTGTCTAGACTTAATATTATAAAGTTCACTTTGACGAAACTTTATTGACTTGTCTTGATTTAAATAACACGAGGGAAAATACCTTTACTTTACATATTTATCTTTTGGTCAAACGGTTTTTAATCGTAAACATTTTACCAAATTAAGGGATAAAAATAGCAAAAATAGGCCACTTGGCCGTCCCCCTTTGTTGTGTGGCAGGGAAGAAACCACCAAACACCCTCATCACCCTTTTCTTCTTCTTTTTGGTTCGACTACACCCAAAAACACACACACATCACCACCCTTTTTACCACAAACTCAAATTTACACCTAAAACACTCTCTTATATTCTTCTAAATTGGATTTGGCAAGGAGGAATCAAAAGGAGAACACATTTAATTGTTCTAATAATAATAATCTTCTTGTAATCATCATCATCTTCATCCTTATTTCTCAAGAACACCAAAGTTTTGGTAAGTGAACTTTTCTATAAACTTTTGGTCATCTAATTTCAATCATTTGATTTAATTTCAGTTTTGTTGATTGAATTAGTAGGCTTTATATAGGAAATGAGTTTTGGGTTTGGTTGTTAGATGAAATTTGATTTGAAATGGGTATTGGAAATCAAAAAGTGTAGAAATTGTTAATGGTTAGCGATATGGAATTGTTTCCAGATCTTGAATATGTTTGTAAGTGTTGTAATTGAAAAGAGTTGAGTAGAAAATGTTTTGGTTACGGCAAATGGTCAAAAAACTGCACTTTTCACTCGTGCAGGTCATATATCGCGCCGCGATGGGTTCTAGTCGCGCCACGAGGAAGTACAAAACAGCCATCGCGCCGCGATCCTTTAGGATTCGCGACGCGATATAGTGTAAATTGGTCATCGCGCCGCGATGCTTAGATCTCGCGCCGCGATATTTAAGGCTGTATGACATTTTCAAAAGACGAACGCTTATGAGCTTGGACTTTGTTTATATGGATTAGTACTTGAGACTATCTTATAATGACAATGTCGTTGATATTACCAACTAAAGTTAAATAAAATGAAAGTTTAACACACATTCTCGGTTAAGGCATTCTAGGGTCTATGGCTAAGTAGTTGTACGTAGGATACTTGTCGTCGTGATTTGATCCTCACCATTCGTGCTCATATCATAGGTTTTGGATAGACGTGGATACTAGACTGATCATTTTCTCAGACTACTCATACTTTTAGCTCTTTGATCGCTAAAGTGAGTTTATGGCGCCCTTTTTCCTTTTACTTTGGACCTGAAAAGCATGTACTGTATACACGACTACTTTATAAATGATTTGTCTTTGTCTATGCCATGAGATTTGGTAAATGAAATCATTTGTCTTATGTCTTGCCATGTTGACGGCTGTCTGAAAATGTGTATACATGTCTTATGAAAATTGATCTATATGTCTTGACTTGCCATGTTGTCGGCTGACTAAACTGTTCTTTGTGTTCGACGAACTAAAATGATCCCCCTTATGTAGTTTTACCATTATGAGATTTTAATGGTAGTCTTGTCAGCTTTCGTATCTGACTGTCATTATATTATGGTCGGACTTCGGTCTGGACTGTCTTGTCATTATATTATGGTCGGACTTCGGTCTGGACTATCTTGTCTTAAATATATATTATGGTCGGACTTCGGTCTGGACTGTCTTGTCTTAAACAACTACATGTCATTGGGTGCTCCCAATGACGACTGATCTTTTAGTCAAACACACTGTAAACTCACCAACTATTTCGATAGTTGATCCTCTCAAATTTCATGCTTTTTAGGTAACCAACAGTAAGTCTTGGATCATCTATGGCATTATAGGGCCATTCTTTTGACATTTGACGTACAATTAGCATCAGACATTTGAGGACTCTCATGTTATTAGCTTTAATTGTATTAGACTGTCCAATTTATTGAACTCGTATTCAGTGGGCCCAGTTCCAAATGAGGATGACTTGTATCCGTATTTTTGGTCCACATTTGAACGATTGTACTTGTATTGAACATGTATTGGCATAAATGGATGTAATCTCTATTTACCTTCTGATTAGTACGCAATTATTTGTTAACCCTGTATTTCCGCTACAACGGGATGTGACACAAAGGTTGGGGTTAACCAACTGCATAACCTACCAAAATCCAAATAAGATGACCCACATGACTTAAAATTCATTTCGGTCGGGTCAGATTTTTAAATTGGTATGAGTATTATTGATACCCTAGTTGGCTCTGAAAGAAAAAGAGTTGCTAATAATAAAAAAATATATGAATTTATTGATATTTATTTTTGGATTAGTACATTCAAATACCCTCTTAGTACCTATACTTACAAATTTATCAATAATTTAGTATCCCAGAGTGTAAATAACTTTGCAAATTTTTCTATTGTATGTAAGTATCAAAAATTTTGTACAGTTTATGTAAGTATCTCGCTAAATTGAACACTTAATGTAAAATATTTACGTTGACCAATCAAAAACTTCTACGTGGACAGCTCATATGGTTGCCACATATACATTTTTACATTAAACGTTCAATTTAGCAAGATACTTACATATATTGTTCAAAATTTTTGATGCATACACACAATAGAAAAAGTTGCAAAGTTACTTACACTCCATGATACTTAACCCTAATAATTACAATGACACATTTTACAACTCATATACTTTTAGAAAGGGAAAAAGAAAATAAAATGGGTTTAGATCCAAATCCAAAACCAAGAGTAATTTGGCTAGGTTTATTCTAATTCTAAGCAACCCATTTTAAATGGGCTACTTACAAGAACTCTGTAATTCTATAATCAATAATAAAATGGGATCAACACTTGGGGAGATCACTTGGAGGTGGGATAACAGATTCATTTGGGCCCTTTCCATTGTCCACAACAAATGCCATTTTGAGTCCCCATGTTGTATGTACTTCAAGATGACAATGCATAAACCATACACCTGAGATCAAATTACATCACAAATGAAATATCTTAGTTAATCTAAATATACCTGTTAGTGATCCAACTTGCTGTTAAAATACAAAGTTAGTGCAAACTTATATGATTAAGCATGGAAATATGATGGTCAAGAAACACAAAATTGAATTTCATGAGATATTGTACCTGGATTATCGGCTTTGAATCTAATAGCAGTCCAACCACCCGTTGGGACACCAACCGTGTTTCTTTCAACAGGATCAACAAGATTAAAGTTTTTCGGATCCTTATTTGGGTTAAAGTTCCCAATACCCCTTCCCACGACGAAGAAGTTGAATCCGTGTAAATGAACGGGGTGACTTTCTGGGGTGAGGATCCCAGTGTCTTGCAAAACAAGTTGCACCGTTGAATTATATGCAAGGCGGTATAGTTTTGTGCCCGTGGTTGTGGCAAAATTCGTTAATTGTGAGCCTGTATAGTTAAAAGGCATCAATGGTTTACTAGGAAAATCATCTGTAAACACCCCACTTATGTTGAAGTAATGTGCTTGAAGTAGCGCGGTTGTAGGCATGACAAACGTGACATTATTAATGCTTGCTACCACTCTACTACCATTAACACACGTTGGGCAAGCATTGATTCCCAACCCGATGGTGAAAATTAAAGAATGGTCAACGGTTAATGGGACATTAGCAGGATATGTTTTGGAATTCAAGCTTCTAAGGGAGTTCATGAAAGCATTGGCCATAGGAGTCGCATTTTGAGGTGGGGGAGCAACAAGTTTCATGGCAGTGGAAGTAAGAACACCAGAGTAACGAAGAGAGGCCGTGGCTGTCAAACTGTCAACAGCAATTGGTGCATCCATGAAAGGGGAGACTGCCATTAGGTACTTGCCAGCTTTTTGAGAAGCGGTTATAAGAGCGTTTGTTGTCTGGCCCGGTGCTATAAGAATGGTGTCTGTTGTAAATGGTTTGACATACACCGCATCAACCTCAACAACCGTGAGTTTATGATTTGCAATCCTGAAGAAAAGCTCTTCATTGAGTGCAGCATTGATGATTCTTAACATATATGTCTTCCCTTGATCCACAGGTAACTTGAACCCTCCTGATTTAATAGATTTCAAAGTTTAATCATATGTTACTCAAGATTCACTTATTAAAAACTTATATATGTAATGAAATATATACAAAAAAGTTCAATGTAAAATATCAACCGTTTGCTAAGCAACTCGGAATAGGCCCTGGATTCCCATTAATCGTGTGAGCATCCGACACATTTGGGGCTTGTCCTGATTTTTGTGCTTGGTTTATCACAGCTTCTGTATCTGATTTCCACCACTCACCTGCATTTTAAAGTTTTATCGCTATGTCAACTACGTCGAAACTCTGTTTATTCAATATACTTGTTAGAATTCTTAGACTAGAAAACAGAACAAAGTTGATAATTAAACAGTACCTAGGACAACCACAACTTCTTTGATGGGTTTAGGAAAAGGATATGGGACTCCAAGCTTAGGCAAGATAACAATAGAGCCGTGGACCGTGGCCCTTAGCCATAAGACGTGTGCATGCCACCAAAGCGTTCCTCTTTGACCCGTTAATGTGAACTTGTACACATAGATTCCTCCTGGCTGAATCGGGCATTGCGTTATGTATGCTGGACCATCAGCCCATCCGGTTCTTAGTTGTCGTATTCCATGCCTGGCAAATACATACACGTTATTAATTAATTAAGGATTTAAGGGTGATAATTCGTACACCTCACATATGATTTAGGATGATGCATTGTACAAGACTGTAAAGCATGTATGGTGGTATACAGTTAAAAGAAAAAAAATAGTATCCGAGTTAATGAATTAAACTCAAAAAGTGCATATATATATGATGTTTGTTAGTAATTTGCTCTCAACTTGAACATTTAGAAAGTTGATGAGTTCAAAGTAAAACTTACCAATGAATGCTGACATTATATTTAACATGGTTGACCACTTTGACTGTCACGGTGTCATCCTCCCTGGCAACTATTGTGGGTCCCGGGAAACGACCATTAACTGTTACTATTGGCTTGCTTTTACATAATTTTGTGGTATTCGTCATCACCACCTGCATGCATGAAAAATTTAATCATAAGTTGTCAATAAAATTGATTTACTAAAAGTTGCCTGTCATATAATTCGGGAAATTATACAACTAGATAACTTATATATTAAGTCGATAAAACTGGTTACGTGGCAAAGAACATATAAAAAAAAGTTGTCACTAAACAGTCGACATATGCCATGTAATCAGTTTTATCAAGCCAATATTAATTGATAAAAATTAAACGAACGTCCTAAATATAAATACACACATTGAACTTGTAATTACGAGTACGGCATTCTACTGTTGTCGAAAAAGCAAAAGCTAGCAACACAACCATAGTCGCCGCCACGCGCAACCATGCACCCGCCATCTCTATGTAGCTCTCTTTAGATAATTGCAAGTGCTAATGAAATGTTTTAATTTGTGCTTAATGAAATGGAGCACAAACACCTTATAAAGGAAAAGTGGGAGCATTTGCTAAAATGTCATTTTAAGCTTGGTAGGTGGATACTTAGGAGAGATGGTAGACCAATAATACAAATGGGATTCCTTTGTAACAAATTAAATAGATGAAACAGATAATTTGGTTTTGTTTCGGTTCATATCTTACTTGGGATCTACACAATGACACAAAGTCGTTATGTATCAACTTTCAACTAATTTTTTGATTTTGATTTTTATAAATATATGTTATCACGTTTTTTGTTTTTTTTATTAGCTGGCTTAAAAAATTGATATTACTTTGTTTCTTACAATACTTTAATACTTTAACTTAAATTAGTATTATAGTGTGTTAATATTTCTACCTAAAATTTTGATGCAATTTTAGCTTGCTGTTTCCGGGTTTTTTTTTTTTCCGTAAGTTCATGAAGATATATATTCTTCTAGTTTCTTTTTATGAAAAAAACTAAGAAGTGCGTAAAAATTTATTCTAATATATTATATTATATTATATTATATTATATTATATTATATTATATTATACAATAATATACATCATTATATTATGTCTTCTTAAATAATATATATCCTTTTATACATGATCAACTATCTTTAATTATTATTATGATTATGATTATTATTTATCTAGTCAATATACAAAATTATGGTTAATAGAATGATATATGCGTGCCAGGGGATAAGTAGAGTTGCTAGGATTGGATGAACAAATAGATATTGGTCCAACAAATTGTGGTTTGATTAAAGCAAAAGTCAAAGCTACCCTAGACCAAACAACACATAACACATCGAATAAAAACTATCCACATTGTAATTATCCCTTTTAATATACTCCATCCGTCCCAATTTAAATGTCATAGTTTGACATTTTCGATCTTTTATGGTTAACTTTGACCGTCTAGAATTCTATTTGTGTTATGTAATACTTGATGTAATATATATGAATCGATTAAGTTTTCAATGTATTTTATAATGATATAACTTTTGCCAAGTATTATAAAACACAAACAATAATATTAATGGTCAAAGTTGCGAAAAAAAGACTTAGACAGTCAAACTTGGAAATTTAAATTGGGACGGAGGGAGTAATAATTTACCTTTTCAATTCCTTTTCTATTTTTTAATGTTTAATTATTAGATCTTGGGTACTTACCAGTAGAAAAATCTGAAAAAAAACTCACAGACTTATTATTTTAAGAACTCGAACTCGAACTCGAGATATATAAAAGCCAAGTCTCCTCACATTCTCTAAACATTTACCGGTTGACATGTGTAACGTCTCTCATTCTCTTTTTTTCCTAATTACTTAATTTGAATCGGTCTTTTTCCTTGCCTTAATTTCTCATAAGAGGCATCTAAGTTAATGTTAATGCATGATCATTTTTTTGTTCTAAATACATACAACTACATATGTTAGACATACGGTTTATATGGAAAGTAACAAAAAACTGGCATGCATGGGGACTTGTACAATATAAGTCTCGAAGCTTGATGGTTGTAATACCAAATTTTGGTATGGATAACACCAACCTTTAAACATAACATTTGATTTATTTACCACAAATAAGTTTTATTGACTTGTATAGTATGTTTTAATAATTGTACTGTGTGGTAAATAAATCAAGTTTTGTGGTATTAATATAAATTCTTTTTATTTAATTACCGGTTATCAATTTTTGCTACAATTTATGAAGTACGTCCAAATTTACCTCATGGCTTTAGCTTTTCCCTTTAGCTTGTCCGTTTCTCATTTACAAGTTTCATGGAGTAACTATTTGGTTTGGCCTTTTCCATTTCTGGATTGGCTTTATATCAGTCTTGTCTTTATCATTAGCAGTGACTTAGCAACTACATACATTGGAGATAACTTAAATTATCAATGTCTTGGTTAATGGTTAATTAGTTGTTAGTTTAAGAAATGAGCTAGCATTTTTCAAGTGCATTTGTATTCAGTTATTTCTCAATAATATATATAGTTTTACCAGTAATTATATATTGGGGGAAGGGAATATGAGGCTGTTAGACATCTAAGTTGGGGGCGGCTTCCAGCACGTGACGTGAGGGCATCTCGGGAAGCCACGGTGGAGTTAGGCCTCCTCTAGGAAGCTCCCCAACATCAACACTAAGCATGAGCAGGGGTCAAAACCTGGCCTGGCCCATGCAAACCCAGAACCCAGCAGTGCGACAAAATCGAGCCCGTGACCTGGCCCGTTACTCGTTCGGGCGGGTTTGTTTGGTTCTTGGGTTTAAGGGACATTTATTCATAATGTGTCAAAACCCGGCTCGGCCTGACCCAACCCGAAATCCGGTAGTGCAACAAAATCGAACCCGTGACCCAGCTCGTTACCCTATCGAGCGGGTCGGGTTCGGGCAGGCCTAGGTCGGATCTTAGATTTTCGGGTCATATGCTCATCCTTGATCTACACACATACATACTATTTGTATATATAAACACACAACACAAATATAATAAGGGCGCTATTCCTAACCCAGTCGGATTCTTTTTTGGCTCAAAACGTCTTTCGGGGCATTTTGGGGCGTCGGGTTGGAGAATGTCTTACTTCGATTAGTCTTACTAACTCCACAGGGTGATATGATATGCAGTTGGGGTTGGTAATTGGAGAAGGGTTAGTTGGTATCCAAATGACATACGAGGTTAAAAGTTTTCCACCGTTACAATACAAGGTTAAAAGTTTTCCACAGTTACAAACCTTAATTCTTAATAATATATTTTCAGTTTTTAAATAATAATAATAAATAAATCTAAGGTGTGAGTGTGTGACAATAAATTAAGGAAAATGTTTTGTTAGTTGTCGTTAATTTGCATTAAAAAAATTATACTTTTCACATCGAAAGTCTATCCCTGAATCGTTAAGTTTTATAACTACAAATATAACTATCCATGCACGTCATTAGCAAGACTCCTTTTTGATAGTTCTGGTTCTCCTCGAAGAATATGAGCTCTATTCACTAAGGGCACGTTTGGTAGGGAGAAATAAAGAAATGAAATGTAGCAGAGAAATGAAATTGGTTGAGAAATTATTTAATTTCTTTTGTTTGGTAGTGACAAAGAATTAATCTGAAGAAATCAATTTCATTGTTTGGTAGAGCAAGGTAGAGAAATGAAATTGAGTTTGGTCACAATTTTTTGTAAAAATATTTTTCTTTAACATGGCTGCTATTATGTTTTAAAAAAACAAAAGCACATACAAAGTAAACATTAAACCTTGAAACATCCCATACAAAATACAATGTCATAATATCTTAGCAGCTAAAAATGCAGCACTAATACATGGCTAAAGTGGTAGAATAACCACGATGATTAAATAGAATACATTAGCAGGTAAAAATGCATCTTCAAGGTTCAAAGTGGTAGAATACAACTCCATTGCATAACACGACATTCACATACTACTATGTACAAAATAAAGAAAACAACCAACACCAAAAACAAAACCATACAACCAATTCGCAACAGCTTTATGAAGCCAGCCGCTCCATTATTCCTCCAGTGCTCAGCGGTCAAAAGAAAACTCCTCAACCGACTCTGAATCGAACTTTCACCTCCTGTACGACCTTCGATAGCCTTTGGCTAGATGCTATTCAAAACAGCGCATTACAAATACTCCAAACTGTTACCGGAATTACCCTTTTGAGAGCCTTTTTTCTCTTCTTTAATACAGGATTCAAACTGACGAAAACGATAAGTTCTTCGAAACACCATCTAATTGAAAAACATGCCAAACTAATTCTATGTTTACTGGGTAAAAATCAAGTATGGAGAAATTGCATATAAACCTAATCATAATCATACAGTATATTATAATGGAAGTGAAACACTAAAACTAAACAATAGACAAATTCATAATTTCCATCAACAAAAATCACAAAATCGTGATAACAACCTAACTTACATGGAAAGAAAACGAGAAGAGAAAGAAGAATCAATTCATCTAAAAAATTATTCGCAAGAGTAAGCAATCGAGGTTCTCTTTGGCAAATAATCAAACATATGGTGGTCGATGTTTATTCTACGCATATCAATAGTGCAATTCATCTAAATTATTATTAGCCTTTAACTTATGATTATTGCCGAAAAAACCAACTGGCCCTTGCCTTTGGTAACAGAGGTCATGGGTTCGATCCTCATGCCCAGCAAGGATGGAGGTCCTTTTCTACCTTTGGTAGAACCTGGAAGCAGCCTCTCTATCTTTGGTAGGGGTAAGGCTGTCTACATGTCAACCTCTCCCATACACCGTCGAAGACGGTATTGGGACCCAAAACCCGTGGAAGACGGCATTGGGAGTTACTTTTTATTGTCAAAAGATGTTGGATCTGCTATAAACAATCCAAATACCAGAACCTAATTCTCAAATCATGGGCAAAAGCTAACACATAAAAATTAAATTATGAATACCTGTATGCAGCATGACAACAAAGAGAGGTAGTGGGGGAGTTTAATAAGAACAAAACATAGGAAAATGGGAAAGAAGCGATCGATGAAGAAGCTGAGAGGAAAAGGAGAGGGCGGAGCAAGTAGGATGTGTGACCTAATTTT
The DNA here is from genome assembly GCA_034093135.1 of Erigeron breviscapus. Classification (NCBI taxonomy): domain Eukaryota; kingdom Viridiplantae; phylum Streptophyta; class Magnoliopsida; order Asterales; family Asteraceae; genus Erigeron; species Erigeron breviscapus. The sequence goes on along the minus strand of CM067172.1, from coordinate 74,734,699 downwards.
GAAAAAGAATGTGAGTGGCACGTGACTACCTGGCTTAAGGAATTTCCCTTAAAGACACGGAGAAATGATCCTTCACAAATCTAATTTCTCCACATTTCTCTACCAATTGGATGGAAATTAAAATACAAAGAGACTGATTTCTCGAGAAATCTTAGTATTTCTTTGGCTTACCAAACAACAGAAATGATTTCATTTCCATGAAGAATAGCATCAAGTTAAAGCCCAAAACTTAGAATATCAAAAAATTTCTATTGCTCCATGAAGTTGAATTGAGTTTGGCTCTGTTTTTGACTCATAAAAAACTAATGACTTCATTTTCAACTAAAAAAATTCATCCTTAAGAACCACCAGTTGATATGATTCCATAACAGGTGCGATCAATTGAATCAATGGCTTAAAATAATTCACTCCTAATGCTCATACCATCACTAATTTATCACTAGTTCAGTACATCATTAATAAATCGTCAAGCTACTTTAACCGTTGTCAATATCGTACATTCAAATAATCTCACCATCAACGTCATCTTTAAACATAAAATCCACCATTATAAGAAAGGAGAGAAACTGAAATAGAAAAAAAAAAAAAGAATATATATATACATAAAAGACACTATTATTAAGTAGAAAAAAAAACTAAAAAAAATAAAATAATTACTTACATTCTCAAGTTAAAAATAATGAACCGATATGAAAATAAAAAACAATAACCAATAGCAAAAGTTTAATAACATCTACTACTCTATCTTCATAACTTTTAGACATTACAAATTCAAACTCGCACAAAGAAGATACTTAATTCGGGTCCACTATTACCATCTGGATTCATCATGTAATACGTCTCGGAATCCTTTGATCCAATCACTCGTTCAAAATGGGCACGCATATATGTTAATTCTCCATCTGTTGATGGTACCGCTACACCGGTATCAGTGATAACGTTATTATCACTGATATTGGCAGCATTGGTGTCAGTGGAGGCTGGAAGTACTCCAGCCCCCATTGATATTGCATGAAGCAATTGCATTACATACAAATCTTCATCCGTAGGCTCTCTTTTAACACCATACCCCATTTTTCGACCATTACAATACATGGTCCATATCGGCTCGTCTACAAGCTTCGTTTTCCCTCCTCGTTTCTCACATTCTAACGCGATCCTAACCAGCCCTAACCCCATTTCTTGTAAAAGTTTTCCTGTTGGAATTGAAAGTTCTAGTAAAAGCACGGGTAAACACCTCGGGTTTTCTTGGATTGCAAGGTTTATACGTGCTTTTCGGTACCCAAAAAGGGTACCACTCATTCGGGTTCCTCCATGAATATGGTGATTGTCATGCTGACTATGGAGAGAAACCGGGAATTTGCATGCGGCTGGAGTTATTATGGGAAATGAACGAAAAACAGAACGAACACGACGGAAGATTTTTGTCGACTTTGATGGGTTTTTTCTTGGGGAAGATGGTTGAAGGGATACTCCTGGTGATGACCGGGAAGGTGATGGCGATGATGACGACGGTGGCGGCGGCGGAAGTGGTTTTTTTGGGCCGGCCATATATAGAATTATTAAAAGGGTTTGGTATGATAAGAAATGGTGGTGGGAATGAAGTATATAGAGAGAGTAGAAAGGTAGTACTTATTTTCAGTGGGATGCACGTTTTTTGGTATCTTTTTTGGTTATAAAGACGGAGAAAAAAAAGGGGCTTAATCTCCGTTTCTCCGTGTACATATTCATTGACTTCATTTCATTAAATTAAGATTTGGATTAAAATTCGTTCCTTTCTAAATTAAGGGTTTAGGTATGTTAAAGAGGATTACAAATAAAAATGACAAGGATCAAATGCTAAGAGTTAAAATTAAAATTAAAGTTGTAATTTTGTTAATTTAATAAGTTATTACCGAGTTAATAAGCCCCGATAGCCAAAGTAACTTAATGGTTAGGCATATTGATTCTCTTATAAAAGGTCTCGACCGGTTCAAATCTTTTAGGTAATTATTTTAAAATGGCCAAAAAAAAGTATATACAAATTAATACGGATAATTAGGTTCATAGAATTAATAATATTAAGTATATCCACTTTTAATAGGGTCATGTACATTTAAGTCAAATTCCTATGAGGTAACAAAAATAAAGAAAAAACCATATCATTTACTTGTTAGTATGTCATATCAAAATAAATCTACCATAATATATATAAATATATATATATATATAGAGGAAGGGTTATTTAAGAACCCACAAATAAAAAAGAACTCAAGAACCATTCTGGACCACACATCCTTTCTCTCTTTCTCTCTCTTCAATTAAATAAAAAAATTCACCCAAATCATTCAAAATGCTTTATCTCACAAACCGTAAATCGTTAGACGAAACAAAAAGCATGGGTAGTCTTAAAATTTCGTCCTCTTTCATTAAAGATCCAATTCGATATACTTTTGACGACTTTTTAATTTTCGTTTTTTTTCCCTCTTGTACTTGTGTACCTACACATGTGTAGGATCATTGTTTTCACATGTAAATTAGTAAATGAACATATGTACACAACAATGAAGGTTAAGGGCGGAGCCCGTCAATCCATGGCGGAGCCATGGTGGCCAAGGGCGGAGCCCGTCAGTCCATGGCGGAGCCATATCGGCTAAGGGCGGAGCCCGTTAGGTAGATCACCTATCACCGGTCACCCCCTATGACCTATCACCCTCTATGACCTATCACCCTATGACCTATCACCCTATGACCTATCACCCTCAATGACCTATCACCCCCACTAGCTTTGGTTTATGAATATCCTTAAGGGCGAAGCCCGTTCCGAATCATAATTTTTGTTCAACCTACACATGTGTAAGTTATGTGTAAGTACCAAAAAAAAACGAAAATTAAAAAGTCGTCAAAAGTATATCGAATTGGATCTCTAATGAAAGAGGACGAAATTTTAAGACTACCCATGCTTTTTGTTTCGTCTAACGATTTACGGTTTGTGAGATAAAACATTTTGAATGATTTGAGTGAATTTTATTATTTAATTGAAGAGAGAGAAAGAGAGAAAGAATGTGTGGTCCAGAATGGATTCTTGAGTTCTTTTTTATTTGTGGGTTCTTAAAATAACTCACCCCTATATATATATATATATATATATATAATTATAATAAAATGTTTTCTCTATATTTAATTCGTATCGTTATTATACAAAGATATAACTCACGTGTTAAAAACATATACAAACTAATCATTTCAAATGATAATATCATCATTTTAAGCAAATAGTATATATATTTAACTTTACACCATCATTATACAACAATATGCCATACATATTTTACTAACTTTCAATATGTAATACTTTTTAATAATAATATCATTATATTTCAACATGTATTATATATAAGGGAAAATTGCATAGAAAGGTATCCAACTTTGTTGATTTGTAAATTAAAGGTATCTAAGTTTTTCTTGATCAATAAAAGGTATCCAACTTTCCAAAAAATAAAAATGATAGTTTTTAGTTGCGATTTTCGTGAAGTTTTCGTACATGGAGAAACCATTAGATGGGTTCAAAATTATTCGAATCCGACCCCGTAATCCGATCCAACTCTATCTAAGAATTTGGATATCTCCAAACATCGAATATCAAACTTTTCGAGCAATATTCGGATATTGGAATCCACTGTCCGAAAATTCAAATATTCTACTTTATTGTATTTTAAGTTTCCTACTTTATTGTTATGTGACGACTTATTTATTTATGTTGTGTCGGTGGTTGAAAATAAGAGAGGTGGTTCCCGTGAATTTTCAAAGTTGGATATCCAAAATTTTGGATAGTGGATTTCGATATCCGAATTCAAAAAGTTGGATATTTCAGATAAAATCGGATTGTATTACGGGTTCAGATATACATGGTTTTGAACACCCAAGTGGTTTCTTCATGTACGAAAACTGCGTTTAAAAGAGGTCAAAAAAGTTTTATTTTTATGTTTTGGAAAGTTAGATACCTTTTATTGATCGAAAAAAAGTTGAATACCTTAAATTTAAAATTAACAAAATTGGATACTTTTTTGTGTAATTTACTTGATATATAACTATTAATATGAAAACTTTATATAGTTATCTCGCGTATTACGCGGGAAAATAATCTAGTTAAAATATAATCAATTCAATAGAAATAAGTAATATTAATATAGAAAAAGAAGTTAAACCCACATGCGTGTTTTATAAATCTTGGATAACAACTAATTAAAATTTCTAATCTAAGGGATAAACTGAAATTGTGGTCTTTAATTCATTCTTCGGTACATGGATTCTAACCCGGGCGATTATTGTGTATTTGGGGATTTTAATTCCAATTCGTGATGAAGAGGATCGTTTTGGATCCATTTTTGATTAGACAAATTTCAATGAAATTATCCATAAGGGTAATCTTGTTGAAATTCCAATGGCTGGTAATCATTACACTCAGACTTGCGCGTTACGGGCTGTTCTAAAAAAAAAGAAGAATTGTGCGTAACGGGTTCAAAGGGAGTAGGATCGACATGATTTTGTTCACTCGAGGTTTTTGTGATCATTTCCTTACCTGGTGGTCAATGGATGAGCTCGTTTCTGATCATTGTTTTTTTGATTTTTTAAAAAAAGTTTATGATATTTTAGTGTTTTTTTTTGTTGTTTGTAAACTTTAAAACTTATATTTTGTTATGAAATACCTATTTAGTATTATTTTGAGTGGATTGTAATTGTATTTTGACTATTTTCGTTAAATTATTACAATTTTGTAGCATTTTTATTAAAAATTAAATATATAATTAACCGTACCGGTAATGCCGATATCGGATATCACACCACGGACTAAAATACTTGTATTTAAAACATTGGTTTAATCGCGATCAATATGTTAGCAAGATAGCATCTCTATAGAAGCAAATTGCAACCGGTCATGCACGTGATGAGTTAGTACAAGAGAGAAATATGACTAAAGTGAAGTTGAATGAGCTCGATGTGCGTCTAAACCGTGACAACATGCAAAAGGCGAAATTAAAATGGCAATGGAGGGAAATGCGAACTCTAAATTCTTCCATAATCATGCATATTAATTGAAGGAGACGGTCGAATACTAATTCTTGATGCGGATTATATATAGACTGAATAGCCTCATCGGTATTCAATATGTAAGAATATAAGATCATTGCAAAGATCTTAGCTACCCTTCTTGCCAAGGTGATTAGTTCCATTTCAGAGCAAATTATAAAACACTGGCGGCAAATTTTTGATGGCCCGCTCGTCCTAAGTGAGGTTATTAATTGGTTTTCACGACGAAAACGTAAGCTTCTATTGTTTAAAATTTATTTTGAGAAGGCTTAAGATTGTATTTCTTGCAATATTTTTTTCAGTTAAGAAAAAAGATGGGATTAAGTTAAAGGTGGGCGGGCTAAATGGATTGAGGCTTGTTTATCATCGGCTAGCTAGGACTTTCATCCTCTTTAATGACAGTCCTACTAATTAAGGAGTTTTCTCTAGAAAAAAGGTCTAAGATAGCTAGGGTGATCTTATGGCACCAAACCTATTTATTATAGGGATGGATCGAAAGTCTTCATGTGGCACTAGATAATTTAGTACGCATTGGTAGATTTCGTGGGGTACAATTTGATCGCTCTCACATCTATATATGTGGATGATTAGATTATTTTGGGTGAATAATCCTCTAATAATTTGAAAACTATTCACTTGCCTTTCAGGTTTTTCTTTATATAATTCTAGGATTAAAGAATATAAATCATCCATTTTTGGCATCGATGTTGCTAAGCCAGAAGTCGCTTTATAATTCTTGATTGGTATTTCTATGTCAAGGGTAAGGAATTGGTCATATTTATAAAATTAAGTTTATTAATTTATATTTTTTTTCCATCAATATACTTTTTGTCTCCTTGAATACTTAATTTATAATTATAAAGAGTTAATTAAGAAATTTCTTTGGACTAAAAGTGTAATAACTGGAAGAAGGGAAATGACGAAAATGCCCATCATGTGGCTGGCACGTGATAGGGTTTTAATCAGACGTTACTATCCAGGACCAAAAGTGTTGACGGGGCAAAGTTTTTTAGACTAAAACTGTAATTTATTAAACTTAAGGACGAAAGCTGCAAGTTGAGGTCCACGACAAGGACGATTTTTGTAATTAACTCTTATAATTATTACGTTTTGTAGTCATACTAGATTAAACTTGTGCGTTAAACAAGTTAAGTAAGAATCCTTTAGAAAATAATTTTTATAGAAAATAATGAGGTAAAAACTAATAAGATTATAACTTTGTAGTTAAAATCTTTGTATCCACGTTTAGTTTTATATTAAAGATAACAATTAATTGTAAGTATAATTTACGCAAAGATTTGGCGGGAGGTCATATCAGAGACAACCTTATCTTTGAATATAAGTAAACTAGATTATTTTCCCGCGTAATACGCGAGATAAATATATTAAGTTTTCATAATAACATACCTACTAATTATAGATAAGATAAGTTGAAATATGATGATATTACTATTCAAAAGAAATTTTGTATCGAAGTTGCTTAGTAGGATATACATGTTGAGTCTTAGTGTAATTGATTAAATTTGTTGATAACAAACAGTGTAAAAGAATGTTTAAGTCTTTAATTGTAAACGAAGTCATCTTATGCTCTCTTAAGTTAGGTAAACTCTCTTAAGTTAGGTCATCTTGGATCTCTAAGCTGACCTAATATTCACATGTATTGATGTAATAAGTTTAAGAAGTAATTATTTGCATTAATGTATAAGATGCATTAATGTGGATTATAACTCTCTTAAGTTAGGTAAACTCTCTTAAGTTAGGTAAACTCTCTTAAGTTAGGTAAACTCTCTTAAGTTAGGTAAACTCTCTTAAGTTAGGTAAACTCTCTTAAGTTAGGTAAACTCTCTTAAGTTAGGTAAACTCTCTTAAGTTAGGTAAACTCTCTTAAGTTAGGTAAACTCTCTTAAGTTAGGTAAACTCTCTTAAGTTAGGTAAACTCTCTTAAGTTAGGTAAACTCTCTTAAGTTAGGTAAACTCTCTTAAGTTAGGTAAACTCTCTTAAGTTAGGTAAACTCTCTTAAGTTAGGTAAACTCTCTTAAGTTAGGTAAACTCTCTTAAGTTAGGTAAACTCTCTTAAGTTAGGTAAACTCTCTTAAGTTAGGTAAACTCTCTTAAGTTAGGTAAACTCTCTTAAGTTAGGTAAACTCTCTTAAGTTAGGTAAACTCTCTTAAGTTAGGTAAACTCTCTTAAGTTAGGTAAACTCTCTTAAGTTAGGTAAACTCTCTTAAGTTAGGTAAACTCTCTTAAGTTAGGTAAACTCTCTTAAGTTAGGTAAACTCTCTTAAGTTAGGTAAACTCTCTTAAGTTAGGTAAACTCTCTTAAGTTAGGTAAACTCTCTTAAGTTAGGTAAACTCTCTTAAGTTAGGTAAACTCTCTTAAGTTAGGTAAACTCTCTTAAGTTAGGTAAACTCTCTTAAGTTAGGTAAACTCTCTTAAGTTAGGTAAACTCTCTTAAGTTAGGTAAACTCTCTTAAGTTAGGTAAACTCTCTTAAGTTAGGTAAACTCTCTTAAGTTAGGTAAACTCTCTTAAGTTAGGTAAACTCTCTTAAGTTAGGTAAACTCTCTTAAGTTAGGTAAACTCTCTTAAGTTAGGTAAACTCTCTTAAGTTAGGTAAACTCTCTTAAGTTAGGTAAACTCTCTTAAGTTAGGTAAACTCTCTTAAGTTAGGTAAACTCTCTTAAGTTAGGTAAACTCTCTTAAGTTAGGTAAACTCTCTTAAGTTAGGTAAACTCTCTTAAGTTAGGTAAACTCTCTTAAGTTAGGTAAACTCTCTTAAGTTAGGTAAACTCTCTTAAGTTAGGTAAACTCTCTTAAGTTAGGTAAACTCTCTTAAGTTAGGTAAACTCTCTTAAGTTAGGTAAACTCTCTTAAGTTAGGTAAACTCTCTTAAGTTAGGTAAACTCTCTTAAGTTAGGTAAACTCTCTTAAGTTAGGTAAACTCTCTTAAGTTAGGTAAACTCTCTTAAGTTAGGTAAACTCTCTTAAGTTAGGTAAACTCTCTTAAGTTAGGTAAACTCTCTTAAGTTAGGTAAACTCTCTTAAGTTAGGTAAACTCTCTTAAGTTAGGTAAACTCTCTTAAGTTAGGTAAACTCTCTTAAGTTAGGTAAACTCTCTTAAGTTAGGTAAACTCTCTTAAGTTAGGTAAACTCTCTTAAGTTAGGTAAACTCTCTTAAGTTAGGTAAACTCTCTTAAGTTAGGTAAACTCTCTTAAGTTAGGTAAACTCTCTTAAGTTAGGTAAACTCTCTTAAGTTAGGTAAACTCTCTTAAGTTAGGTAAACTCTCTTAAGTTAGGTAAACTCTCTTAAGTTAGGTAAACTCTCTTAAGTTAGGTAAACTCTCTTAAGTTAGGTAAACTCTCTTAAGTTAGGTAAACTCTCTTAAGTTAGGTAAACTCTCTTAAGTTAGGTAAACTCTCTTAAGTTAGGTAAACTCTCTTAAGTTAGGTAAACTATCTATAATAGTAAATCTCTGTGTTTAATCGTACTTTGATTTAAATATTGCTTAGTTGATTAATATAATTTTGTTAAATTAAATATTTACAAAAATAAAGAATAAATTGCATACCAAATTTACATGCGTAAAATATAAAAATTAAAAAGATAAAATATATTTAAAACTTGTTGTTCTAAATATTTAAAGTAGAAAGGCTAATGTTATGATTGACCAATAAAAGTAAATAATAACATTATCATTTTGATCTAAAGGTTGGATTTAAAAGTTAAAATTTTAATGGTCCTTACTTCTACATAAAATAATTTAAGACCATCCTATGACCTATAAGTTTTTAAATTTTTTCTTTGCTCTTTTTTTGCTTTGAAAAAAGATAATGAGCATTAGATGTAGCTTTACTTTTTGGAATGGTCCCTAAATCAAAAATCGAAATCGCGCCATTTTATATATCATTAAACATCGGCTATGGCAACTTAAGGTCCGTTAATAAGATCTACCTAAAATATTGAATTAAAAAACCTAATAATATAAAGGATAATGAATCAGAATGTAATTAAATTATGAATCATGTTAAATCTCTAAATACATACAACTTGGATGAATAAGAAATTGTTCAATGTCGTCTTCTGCTACCTCAATGGGGTATGGGGGAGGTTAAGATGTAGAGAGGTTGCTTCTATGTTCTACCTAAATGGTAGAAAAGGACCTCCGGCCTTTGAATGGGATGAGGATCGAACCCTTGACCTCTGTCTCCAGAGAGGTCAATGCAAGGTGTTTACCACTGATCCAAACCACACTCCTTTATAACTTGGATGAATAATAGCAAAAATTAAATTAAAAACCCACGAATATAAAGACTAAGGAATCTGAATGCAATAAAATTATCAACCGTGTTAAAATCGTAAATACATAGATGCACCACTACAAATGCAGCCAAAAACCGGTTTCAAGCTCTCCTACAAACGTACATCATAAAGCATATACAACATACACTGTTAAAGGTTGTAAAGATAATGATTATATATTACAGTTTATGTGCATGAAAAACCCACTAAATCATGAGTGAACTACAAAACTTATTTGTACAATCAATTGATGACATGATGTACCTCAAAGCCATAACTTGTGCAACGACCACAATGACGACCGACGTTGCTTTGCTATTATTATTTATGGTATATTTCAATAATTAATAAGGGTATATTTTAGCAAATAATGTAAAGTATAAGTATTAATATTGTCATTTAATAAAGATAAAATAATTAAATTTAATCTAATGGTTCTAAATCAAAGATGAAATTTATCCAAGGGTTTTTATTTGTTTAGGAATGAATTTAGGACCTTGTTATATATATAGTGCTTTGTTCATTTGAATCCATAATTTTTCATGCATCTCAAGGGCTAAATCTTAGCCCTTGGATCATTTTTATTTATGGCTAGGATCAACACTTATCATCTATATTAAAATTTGGGTGGAGGGGTATTATTGTAAATTTGCTAAATAAAACAAAATTCCTCTTTTCCCATTCCTTTCTTCCTGATGGACACACACACAGGAACACATAGATACACACAAACACACACTCTCTCCCTCTCTCCTCTCCACAGACGACGGCAACAACCACCACCACCGCTTCTGCCATCATTCTTGCGCTCCCTCTCTTTGTGGATCTCCATCTCAAACCACTAGCAACAACAACAAATGGATGATGATGTTTTAGATATCACTAGAGTGATATTTTATGTAGTTTGTGTTTTCTATATAAAAAATGGATAAACAAACCATTTTTATCCATGATTTGTAGTTTTTTTCTATCATTTTTGTTTTTTCATATGATAAGAAGTTGTATCTTTGGTTGTTATTGATTAAAATTTTTATATTGAGTTTTGCCCACAAAGTGTTTGATGAAATGTCTAAACCAAAGTGTATGTACTGAATCAAATTTGATTATATATACGTATTTACTGATTATACAGCCAATCATACTTGATTTTACATAGATCTATTCTTGAATTTGTTTAATTTTATTAGTATTTAATTGACTTTGTTGTTTGGTACAATATTGCTTACAAAGTGTTTGATAAAATGTCTAAACCGAAGTTTCTTATATATAATTTAGAACCAAATCACATTTGATTGAGTATTGCATACAAGGTGTTTGATGGAATGTCGAAACCAAAGTTTGATAATAAATTTGATCACTATATATTTGTGAAGTGTTAATAGTTAATTCAACTTTCCTAACTCTGAATGTAGTATGTGTTGTAAACAATGTATATAATAGAATGAATATATAGTCATTTAGTAAATAAGCTATTGAAAATCATAATTGATTTTACCTATACAGTGTGAAAATCATAAATGATTTTGTGTAGCACATTGAGAAAAAGCAAAATAGTTCCATAAAAAGAAACCTATTCAAAATCAAAAATGATTTTATGCATACATTGGGGAAAAACTATACAAAATCATATATGATTTTGTGTAGCACATTGAGTCAAAACCATACATACAGTGTGAAATACCGATACAAAATCACATTTGATTTTATTCATACATTTAGACAAAACAAATGAGTTCGGTATCATTAAACATATTCAGAATCAAATATGATTTTACGCATACATTGTTAAGGATTTTGTATAAGACAATGAGACAAAGCGAATGGCTTCCATACAAAGAAACCTATTCAAAATCAAAATTGATTTTACGCATACATAGTGAAAAACCAATACAAAATCATATATGATTTTGTGTAGCACATTGAGTCAAAACCATACATACAGTGTGAAATACCGATACAAAATCACATTTGATTTTATTCATACATTTAGACAAAACAAATGAGTTCGGTATCATTAAACATATTCAGAATCAAATATGATTTTACGCATACATTGTTAAGGATTTTGTATAAGACAATGAGACAAAGCGAATGGCTTCCATACAAAGAAACCTATTCAAAATCAAAATTGATTTTACGCATACATAGTGAAAAACCAATATCACATTAAAAATCATATATGATTTTGTATATGCTTCTGTACAAATAAAGTTAGGGTAAATTACAAAAATGGTACCTGAGGTATGTCAAAAACTACACCCATCATACCTACAACTCAAAAATTACGCGAGACATACCCACAGTTTCCATTTCTTTACACTAGCCATACCTAACCCTAACGGAAGCTAACTGGACGTTAAAAGGGCATCACATGCGTGTCACGTGCGTAGGTAAATGACTATTTTGCCCCAATTTGACACCTCCAATTCACCATAATCCAGTTGGCAGACCAAAAAAGAAGAGAGTGAGAGGTCAATATGAGGATGAACCATTGGTGAAAGGAGGGAAATTGTCAAGGAGGGTGACTGAAGGGAAATGTGGTCAGTGTGGAAATAGGGGGCATAATGCAAGAACATGTAAAGGTCAAGGAGGTGAAAATACTCAAAGGCAAGCATCTGCAAACATTCAAACAAGTCAAGGTCAAGGTGGTGAAAATACTCAAAGGCAAGCATCTGCAAACATTCAAACAAGTCAAGGTCAAGGTGGTGGTAACTCTACTCAAAACAGTCAAGGGGTCAACAATGTAGGTGGCAGCACTCAAGGTTGTGGTAGTAGCAGGGCAGCTGGTGGCAAGAAACTGGTTAAGAAGGTAAGAGGAAAAAGTCAAAGAATCCTGAGGCAAAAGATTTCCCAAGTGATACCTGGACCAGGACTCCACAAAGATGATGCTATCAACCTTGTTTAAAAATTGTCTGTTTTATGGCTTTTGAACAATGTGTGTTTTATGTGTTTGAACAATGTCTGTAATACTTTATGTCTTTTGATGCAAGTTTGAACAGTGTCTTTATGTCTTTTGATGCAAGTCTGTAATGTGTCTTTTGAACCAAGTATGTAATGGTTTATGCTGCTTGAAAATGTAATGTGGTTTGTGTTTTGTTGCTTACATTTGATTTCACACAATTGTGTTTTGTTGCTTACATTGTATTTTCAAGATGAAATGCCAAAAATACATACCAAAAACCATCAACTTATATTACATAATTTTCCATAATACATTAATATCCTAATTCGATTACATACCCAGGTGAAATACCAAAATCCTGAAGCTTATATTTACATAATTTTCCATAACCTACATTCTAACTAATTTACTAGTATCCAACTACAAACATCATCACCAGAAATGATATCCAACTAACTACCAAATACATCTTCAACCTTGAAACTTGCTTCTCACTTGCTTTTAGTTTGGCATCCACCACATTCTTCGAACGTAATAAACCAGGTATGATTTCCACTGAACGGGGACACATGGCTGGGTCAACCCAACCAATAAACCTACACTTGGACCCCTGTTAACAATCAAAATAAGAATTCGAAAATTTGAACAAAAGTTTTAACAATTTAACAAGAAAGTAGTAAACTTTTGCATTACAAATCAAGAATTCGAAACAATTTAACAAGAATTCGTGAAAAAATTAAAAAGAAACCACTAAACCCATTCAATAATTGAAAAAATGTAAGAATAATTAAATTACATGTTGTGGACAACAATAAAAACGACGGCCAGGGTTAAGGTCGGTCCAAGATGTTCGAACGATTGCCTTTCTTCCACACCAACATATGACCATTTTTCGATTTGGGGATTTAATTATGAACCCTAATTTCTAGTTGATGGTAGTTGTTTTTTTTTTGGGGAAAAAACTAACTGGGACAAAATATATATAAAGGGTGGCAAAGCTTAAATTGGGGCAAAATAGTCATTTACCCACGCACGTGACACGCATGTGATGCCCTTTTAACGTCCAGTTAGCTTCCGTTAGGGTTAGGTATGGCTAGTGTAAAGAAATGGAAACTGTGGGTATGTCTCGCGTAATTTTTGAGTTGTAGGTATGATGGGTGTAGTTTTTGACATACCTCAGGTACCATTTTTGTAATTTACCCATAAAGTTATTCAAAATCGAAATTGACTTTAAGCATACACTATAAAAAATTTATTCAAAATCATATATGATTTTACGTATAAATTTGAGACAGTTGCGTAAAATTTTTTGATTTTGAATAGTTCATTATATATAGGATTTTCACACTCTATTTAAAATCAATTTTGATTTTATGCATACAGTGTGAAAAACTTATACAAAATCATATATGATTTTACGCATACATTGTCAAGAAAATATACAAAATCATATATGATTTTGTATAGGTTTTCCCCAATGTATGCATAAAATCATTTTTGATTTTGAATAGTTGATTTTGAATAGGTTTTTCACAATGTATGCGTAAAATCATTTTTGATTTTACTCATAAAGTCTGAAAACCTATTCAAAATCAACTATTTAAAATCCCCATCGGATTAGCTTTTAGCCCCAAGGGTTTACCTTTAGGGTTTTAGAATACAACTTTTCTACAATGTATGCGTAAAATCATTTTTGATTTTTAATAGTTGATTTTGAATAGGTTTTTCACAATGTATGCGTAAAATCATTTTTGATTTTGAATAGTTCATTTTATAGTGATTTTAAATAGTTGATTTTGAATAGGTTTTCAGACTTTATGAGTAAAATCAAAAATGATTTTGAATGAATTTCTTTTTAAGGAAGCCATTTGATTTGACTCAATGTGCACACAAAATCATATATGATTTTGAATATTTTATTTTGAATAGGTTTTCCCCAATGTATGCGTAAAATCATTTTTGATTTTGAATAGGTTTTTCACAATGTATGCGTAAAATCATTTTTGATTTTGAATAGTTCATTATTTTAGGATTTTCACAATGTATGCGTAAAATCATTTTTGATTTTTTATAGTTGATTTTGAATAGGTTTTTCACAATGTATGCGTAAAATCATTTTTGATTTTGAATAGTTCATTTTATAGTTTTTCAATGTATGCGTAAAATCATTTTTGATTTTGAATAGTTCATTTTATAGGATTTTCAATGTTGTTATAAAAAATCATATATGATTTTGTATAGGTTTTCCCCAATGTATGCGTAAAATCATTTTTGATTTTGAATAGTTGATTTTGAATAGGTTTTTCACAATGTATGCGTAAAATCATTTTTGATTTTAAATGGTTTTCTTTGTATGGAACTCATTTGGTTTTGTCTCAATGTGTTATAAAAAATCATATATGATTTTGTATAGGTTTTCCTCAATGTATGCGTAAAATCATTTTTGATTTTGAATAGTTGATTTTGAATAGGTTTTTCACAATGTATGCGTAAAATCATTTTTGATTTTGAATAGTTCATTATATATAGGATTTTCACACTGTAAGAGTAAAATCAAATATGATTTTAAGCATAAAACTACACAAACATAGATACGTAAAGCTTACATAATCAAATTTAATTCTAAACATAAAGTATTGCACATACATGTAGTTAAAATCTTCAAAGATCAACATAATCAAATTTGATTTTAAGCATAAAACTACACAAACATAGATACGTAAACATACATAATCAAATATGACGATGAACATAAAAGTAAACAATAACAGATATCAAATCGAATTTGATGTTACTCATACATTTCCACAAAACAAATGGAGTTTATATCCACAAACCTATACACCAAAAATTTTAATTCAGAATCATAAAGTTGATTAAATCATATTATCAAACATTGATTTAGACATTTCATCAAACACCTTATGCAATACTCAATCAAATGTGATTTGATATTAAATCATATATAAGAAACTTTGGTTTAGACATTTTATCAAACACTTTGTAGGCAATATTGTACCAAACAACAAACTTAATCAAATAGTTGATAAAAGATTTAGCAAACAAATGCACATAATCAAATTTGATTTTAAGCATAAAACTACACAAACATAGATACGTAAAGCTTACATAATCAAATTTAATTCTAAACATAAAGTATTGCACATACATGTAGTTAAAATCTTCAAAGCTCAACATAATCAAATTTGATTCAATACATAAACTTTGGTTCAGACATTTTATCAAACACCTTATAGGCAATATTTCATCAACAACAAATTCAATTCAACAGGTCAATAAATCTCCCAAATTCAAATCATATAACAAACATTATTTTATGTTATCAAACTATATTCGATTATCATCTGATAAGTTCCAAAATTGACATAACAAATGTTATACATTCTAATAACATAAATTCTTATTTACTATTAAAATCTCCAAGATATATTGACGATGACATAGAATCGATTGAGCAGTATTCTTGATGAAGATGATGTAGAAAAGGGATGAAGATGATGACGATGATGTTTGTCGACGACGGTGGTTGTCGTCGTCTCGATCTGAACACACTGGTGATTTTTCAATTAGGAGTATAGAAAAGAGGGAGAATGTGAGAGATCTGATTGTTTTGTGATTTTAATATCTCAAGGACGTAAATACCCTTCCATGTGTATTTCTCCAATCTAATTTTGACCATAGATGATGGGTGATCCAAGGGCTGAGATTTAGCCCTTGGGTTCACCAAATTATTAGGTTTCTCCTACAACTCTATATATATATTGGTAGATAGTTTTATGGCCCATCTGATTGACGGATAATTTTAAAATTATAGTTATATCGTTATAAAATATAAGAATATCATTATAACTTAAAATATTTTCATAACACGATAATTTCATATACAATTAATAATTAAATCATATAACTTTATAAATATCTAAACCAAGAAACTGGGTGAATTCATACCCCGTTTAGATGGACCTTTAATCAATTAGTATGAATCAACACTAAACTTAAATATATAGACGTGACTATATATTAAATAACCAAATAAAATAAATTATATGAAATAGATATCCATGAACCCTAAATTTATATAAAGAAAACAAAAATAAGAAAATAGATATCCATGATATGAAATTCGAAGTTTATAACATTATTAATAAAATACATGACAATATAAACTAACAATATATCTTTTTATTAACTAAATTCATCTTAATCGTTTGAATAGGTATGACAATCTTGGTCTCTATTTATGACAAAGACTTTTAAAGTTTATTAAATTATTATTATATGTTAAAAGGATAACTACCGTGGCAACAAAGATTATCATTTAAAAGAGAAATAGTTTTAGAGATTATATTATTTATTTTAGTTTTATTATTATTATTTAATTTAATAAAAAGATATATTGTAATTATTTAAAAATATCAAATATTTAGAAAAATGACAACTAAGCAAAAAACTTACTTGTCAATTAAATATGTAGCCACCTAAGTAAAAAATTATTTCTTAGTTATATAGAGAAGATACTTGAAATTTTTTTTAGATTTTTCATTATTTAATTAAAAAACAATTTCAACATATTATTTATAAGTTTTTTTTCTTTCATAAAATATTTAAAACATTATTCTTTATAATTTTAAATTAAATTATTTGTTTTAATTTTATTAATTGATAATTTTCTAATTAATATCGATTTTTATTTATTTGTATCTCAGACTCTATCTTTTAATTCGATTATGGATTTTATATATTGTTCATCAATCAATAATATTTAATTTTTAGATTTTGAGTTTAAGAATTCGTTTTTTCTTTCCAGCAAATTGATAGATTTTTTGGATAAGAAATAAAGGGTGAAATGGTGATGTAAGCTGTTACGGAGTATTAACTATTTTTATCAACAATCGGTTTGTAGCTACATTGTCCAGTTTTCAAATACGGCCAATTATACGTTGCAATATCTCGAGTTAGATTGAAAGGTATCTTAAAGTATTGATAAATGATAGGCAACAAAGATGCGAGATCAAAAAAATAAACAAACATGAACAAATGTTTGTTCGAAATAATCCGAAGTCCGATGAAAACTGGCCAAAAGATTTGTCCGAATTAATCTAAAGTCTAGTGTATAGTTAATGTCGCTAGAGTTTTACTCCAGTTGAGATTGTAAAAGAGAGTTTCAAAGTATTAGATCACTTCTATTTCATATGTAGTTAAGATATTTATATTGACTTATATTATCTCAGTTTCGCAACAACCTTGTATTTTGTTTAACATTAATAAATAAAATACACTTAAAATTTACATAGGAACTGGAACCGATCTAGTGAACGCGATGAAGAATCAATTTTGACCAAACCGGAACCTATTTGGAACCGGTTTTGATTAACTTTTGACCAGTTTTTTTTGTCCAAGAACTAGAACCAAATCAATTTGGAACCGGTAAGAACCAATTTTTGGACCGAAAATGGAACCGGTTCCAAACCATTTTTTGGGTTTCGATTCCGGTTATTTGGGACCGTTTCTTGAGGAACCGATTTTTTTTCTTTTTTCGAGCATGTCTAGTAATTAGTAGTAATAAAAGTGGACAAGTATGGACCAAAATCTATTATCGGATTTGAATTCTGGACTACCTAAACCGGCCCATGTCCGGCCCTTTGACATCCCGGCCAACATCCACAATCCATATCCCATCATCTATTATTCTATTTCCCTTGTCTAACTTCCATTTTCTTTCTCTCCTCCTAGGGTTTTCAAAATTCAATTTACAGGCATACATTCCAAATTAAACATGTCTTTATCAAAGATGATTGCTTTGAAAAACTCCAATGGAGAAACTTTTGAGATTGAAGAATCTGTTGCTTTGAAATCACAAACCACAAAATATATGATTGAAGATGAAGATGAAGATGACTGTGCTGACGCAAACATCCCTCCTCCTAACGTCACTAGCAAGGGTTTGTCCAAGGTTATTTTTATCTCTCTTTAGCATCAAAAAACAATGGTCATGTTTAACGGAGGAAAAAAGAAAAGGGGGGCTCAGAAACCCGCTATCCGGTTCAACTAGGGGTTCAACATAAATGACCCGAATGCCTAATTAACATTTTTTAATCCAACCGGTCCACTCTAATTTTCAAAACACCGGTTTTATTTTTCCCGCAAAAAAAAGAGGATCTTTAACTGGCAGTTATAAAAACTCATTCCATTATATATATGTATATACATATACATAATACATATCTCTCTCTCCCTATATATATATATATACATATACCGATATACGTACTCCCTATTCTGTTTAAAGAAACTGTTTAAAGAAAGGAAAACACACATCAACAATCAACAATTTTCAAAAGGAAAACTGCATATTTTCACTGTAAGTATTCATCTTTTTCCTGTGAAACTTTGTTTATAAACAGATATAATTTGGATAAATAAATCATGAATGGGTTTTGGTATTATCTAATTGATGGGAACTAGCTGTTAGATTTATGTGTAATTAATAACCCTAATCACTTTTTCATGTATTGAACAAGAAAATGTTTACAAGGGTTTGTGTTCATATACGATTTTCGTTCTTATTAGTTTAGGAAGATTCAAGTAATTGCTAGTTGTATTGGTTTGGTTTGTGTTCATATCATACCATTTTCGTTCTTATTAGTTTAGAAAGATTCAAGAATCAAGTAATTGCTAGTTGTATTGGTTTGGTTCGTGTTCACATCATACGATTTTCGTTCTTATTAGTTTATAATATGGTTTTCGTTCTTATTAGTTTAGGAAGATCCAAGAATCAAGTAATTGATAGTTGTATTGGTTTATCGCCCTAATCACT
Source organism: Erigeron breviscapus (assembly GCA_034093135.1). Taxonomy (NCBI): domain Eukaryota; kingdom Viridiplantae; phylum Streptophyta; class Magnoliopsida; order Asterales; family Asteraceae; genus Erigeron; species Erigeron breviscapus. The sequence continues at coordinate 74,715,586 of CM067172.1, read as the reverse complement.
CCCTCGAGATTGAACAAGAAAATGTTTATTAGGGTTTGTGTTCATATTATACAATTTTGGCTCTGTTTAGTTTAGGAAGATCCAATAATGAACTAATTAGTTGTAATGGTTAATCACCCAAATTGTTTTTTCAAGATTCGAACAAGAAAATGCGATTTTGGTTCCGCTCAGGTTAGGAAGATCCATGAATATCTTAGGTATATATTTATATTATTCTTAACACTGTTGGATATGAATGTTTATCTGTTTATTTTCTCATTGACAGATTTGTGATGGTGCCCAACACAAACATTCCGATATATTGGTCTAACCAATTGGGTGATCATGCGTTTGGGCAGTTCTCGTTTGCTGAGTATACATTGCAGCCACTGATTGGACAGATTACGCACTCTGACACTTTGCAAATGCAGTCTAACATAAATCATGATAACAGAGCGACATTTGCTGGAGTTTATGACAATCATGGTTCTTATCGTGCTTCATCTTTCATTAAGGGTACATTATTACCCACATTCATACGTAAGTCTTTTTAAACCCTTATATATATTACTTTTTTTAGTTTTTTAAACATGATGCAACATATATATTTATGCGAGTATTTTGTGGATTCTGTAATATAGAAGTTTTAATACTGTCATCTAAAATGTGGAGTAGTTATACAAAAGACAGCTATATAAAGATATTAACATCCCATTTATGCTAGTATTTCGGGTTAAGAGACTAAATGCGTAAATGGTCTTTTAACCTTCCAATTGGACGTGAAAATGAGTAAGTCTTTTGCTGCAAATTTGGTTTGTAAATTAGTCAGCTGTCTAACCGAGTAAGTAGGAGAATAATAAGTGGGCATCTCAGAGGTGTTCATGGTTTAGTTATTTTGTTTACTGTAAATAGGTGTACTAGTTTTCTTTTATAATGTAACCCCTTTTCAGTATTGAATACTGTAGTTTTATTCAGTGTGTGTTGCGTGTGAGTTTGTAACATTTGGTATTAGAGCATGGTAAAAGAGGGTCATTTTAAGACCTGACTTTCGAAGGGAGGAGTAGCCTTCAGGTGAGGGTCTGTGAGAGCTGCAGAAGCAAGGTAGGTCAACTTGTTTTTGGCAACATGATGGGTCGATGATCACAGCTTGTTTGGCTGTTGCAGCACACACATGCACATCACCGGGGGGGGGGGGGGGGGGGGGGTCATTTTATGTCAAAAATCAAGGGGTTGTAGTCACAGCTGTGATTAGCCATGAAGAAGATTTGGGACAACAGGGAGAAAGGGATGTGTTTCAGGTCAACCGTTGTCGTGGTGGAAGTACAGTTTGGGACAACGGTGTTGACGGGCTTATAAAATTGGTGTAGTGTGGCTTTTAGAGGTGTTTAAAGAGAGAGGGATGCTGCAGTCAGAAGTGTCTGGTCTGTGGTGATCAGGGCTATTTTGGATCAACAATGACCAGAGAGGCTTAGGTGATCGCAGGTTTAAAGGTTCAGTTCTAGGGGATCAAAAGAGCAGGAAAGACAAGTCAGATGCTCTTTTCTCCTAGGAGAAGAATCGCGAGGAGGCCTCGAGTTCCTAGGCAGAAAAACCAATGGGTGTAGCTTGGTAGAAATGAAACAGCAGGGGGGCTGAGACAAACAGGTAAACTGGTTCAACAGGTCAAGAAGGTAAACTGGTTTCGAGTCAAGAGACTAAATGGTCTTTTAACCTTCCAATTGATTGATGTGGAAATGTTTAAAGTCTTTTGCTGCAAATTTGGTTTGTAAATTGCTAAAGTTGTCAAAAATTTTGTGGTGTGTATACATATCATCCCGATTTATAGCTAAAAGTATTAATTCATGTGATATGCAACAGGTCATGCTAGACAGCAAGGATTGGTTTCTGAAGAAGCTCTTCGAGCTGCAATTACTGAAATAGATGAAGAGTTTTATACATTTCTTCAAGATGAAGTCAGGAGGTCAGCTGCAAATTCATTGACAGAAGCAGCTAATGTGGCAAACACGGGTTCAAGTTGCCTTGCTGGCCTCATTTGTCAACAAAGGCTGTATCTTGGTAACCTTGGAGACTCCCGAGCTATAATGGGAGTGGAGTCCACCTCAAGAAGCTTATGGGGGAATGTAACCAGAATTGTTGCTGAGCAGATCACCAATGATCATAGTGTGTCTGATGAAAACATAAGGAAGGAACTCATACAGGAACACAAGGATGAGCCTTTTGTTGTTGCCAAACGGGCAGAAGTTTGGCGGATCAAAGGAATTTCTGAGGCAAGTTCTGTTTATTCTTTCCATCATAAGCTTAATAACTTAAATGTTATTTAATCTAATATCCTTTTTTTTTTTGCATTTAATCAGACTTCCAGAAGCATTGGTGACTATTATCTGAAAAGGACAGACTACAACATTCCATTGCTTCCAAGGCCTTCGATACGCAGGCCTTTGGTAAGAAACGATGCTGAGATGCATATCAGAACATTAACACCGCAAGATAGATTCATTGTGTTGGCGTCCGCTGGTTTTTGGGAACTGATAACTAATCAAGAAGCGGTTGACATTGTTCTTAATAACCCCAGAGAGGTAAGATTTCAGATTTCAGACTTTTTATATCTCTGAGAGTTTTTGTCTAATAGACACCAATCATATCGGCTGTCTTATTACAGGGCATCGCTGGGACAGTCCTTTGGGAAGCTTGGAATGCCGCTAGAGGAAATCTGACCAAGAATATAAGTATTATGGTCTTGTTCCTTGATCAAACCTTGCTAGGCCAATTTGCTGAGATTCAAATGGATCTGAATCGTCTCAATTATCCAGACTTTACTGGTGCGACGACTCCCATTCAGGAGTATGAGTTGAGTTTAATTTCTTTGCTACTGAAACTCAAAGTTTGCTTTCTGTATATGACGTGCAAACTTGGAACTTTATGAAGATAGAAGCTGTGTTAGTTCATTTCCATGGCTCGTTACCATTGTTTTTGCTTTGTCTCTGTATGAAAAGGAATTAGTTTTCAGATCGTAGAGAATAAGGAATAGTTTCCAGATTACATTGGTTTTATTTTTTGTGCTTCCAAAGCAACGTATTTTTCAATCTTGAATGTTTCTCCAATCGGAGCTTTTCAAAACATTCATTGACATGTTTTGAATGTGGCTGTGGATATTTGTATGGTTTTTCTAATTGGAAATTGTGTTTTTGTATATATTTGTTTTGTTGTTGTAGTTTTGTTATATTGTTTGGTTAGTACCAGTTATATAACCGTATCTAATGTTCTTATATACTGGACGAATTAGCAAATACGATATGGGGAAATTTCTGCAGCTTGGGCCAAACAAACCAAGGAAGTTAACCACAGCATTTCCTTGATGAACTACAGCAAGGCTCTGTAGGAACCATAACTGTCATGGTCTGCAGGACTACATTATTTCAGATAAAAAGGTAACATAGTTGGTGATACTGGTTATCATATATATATGGTATCGTAACTTGAACAGCTCCTTGCCCCAATAATGGAAATTGGAAACCAGGTTTACGGTTCAGGTAGACATTAGGAATGTAAGTGGGGAAATTTGTGTTGTGCTATTTGATGAGAGAGCTGAAAAAATTAGTCAACAGAATAGCAAAGTAACCGTCCGTGGAGCAAACCAGGCAAGTACGCAGTTTTAACTGTAAATGTTACCTGGCAGGTATTTCTGATTTACATAGTGGCTTTGTCTGCGCTTTCCAGGGTGAGTCAGACGTCGCTTCTGTGCTCTCCCCCGTTTTGGAAAACCTGGTGGGTAACAGCCACACATTTGAGATCAAAAGCCACAAATACTACCAATACGGGAAGTAAGCAGACTACAAATATGTTATGTTCATTTCTAAGTTGCAGTTAACGTTTCAGTAGAATTATAATGTTTTGTTTGTCTGCCAGTAGGCATAGAAAAATGAAAAATGCACTTTGGGAACGAGTAAGCCAGAACAACCCCATCCATATGTATGGGTAAGTAAGTTTTAAAATTGACACCTCTATCTATACTCCTTTATAAAAGAAACTCCCCTCCCCCTCCTTAATTTGAAGAATCTGAGATGACACATTTACCCTCCATCTTAATACATCCTTATTTCTATTTTATAGACTGTGACTAAAATGCCCTTAAAAAAAATTCAACCTCTATATCTCCCTCACGCAGAAACACATAGCAAAAACCTTAACTCAAAATTTGTCCCCCTCCTCCCCTCTTTCATATCCCACGCAACAATTCATCACATCTCCGACCGCAATGAAATTACTTTTACGTTAATAACCACACCATCACCGTCGCCGTTAACGCCGCTGCATTGCGCGGGCACCAATCTAGTTTTACACAATGCACACACACAATGAATTGTAGGAAGAACAAGTAGATCTTATTAAGTTACATAAATTTCACTCTTTTGGAGACACATTAAATGATATACCTTCTATATGTTGAGAGATAATTTTAAAAGTTATGTTGAGAGATATCTGCACCAATGTGGACCAGATTATAAAAGACAAAGGAACCAACACCAATTAAGAGAAGCCCAGAAAGTAGAAACGTACGTCACTCAAAAGTTATGCCTAATACATAATTTTTCCAGTGTATAGAAAACTTGTTGGGGAACATCAAGTTACAAGGGTAAGAAATCAATAACCGGATATCTTTTTGTATCGTGATATCACTTTCCGAAAACAACAATTCGACCCTATCTGCCTGGGTTACACGAATTTTGTTTTGGGATAATACAAAGAGTAATGTTCAAGATTTTGGCAGAAATCAAGAACCCGTTCCCTAAAGAGTATTTCGTGTTTTGTATTTATTTTCTCAGGTATATTTCTCTTTAAGAGACACCCAAAATTGTAATAACACAGAGAACTTAAAAGTTCACGTATATGTTCTCTATATATCAATATGTATGCATGGATATATACACATATATATATAAGTGTGGGTTAATTTGAGTCCACCTCCTAAAAAAAGTCCAGGGTCCAGATCTGGACCGTCCATCTTGATGATCCGAGTAAAAACACGGAGGGGTATTACGGTCAAATTACAAACACATTTATAAATAACCTAGTCCTATACACAGACTCTTCCACCATCACGCGAGATACAACTCTTCCACCGCCACACTGCTCCCCCGCCACGTGACTGTCACCGCCACACTGCTCCCCCGCCACCACCAAATCACCACCATCAGTTCCACGAATCTCTGAATCTCCGTCTGCATTTCCATTAAAACATGAAGAATCGCCATACTACTCCGTCAATTATTCGTAAGTTTAACCTAATTTTGATGATTGTTTAATTAAACAGTTTTCAATTTTTTATATTTATTTTTTTAATAATTAGATTAATACGTTTTGATACATTGATTGTAGTTATATGATTGTTTTTTGGTATGATAGGAGTAATTGATTTGTTTGGATTTTTGGATTTTGTTTTGTTTTGGGATTGTGAAATAAGTTACCCTGGTTCTAATTTCAAAAAAACGTTAATACATTTTTTTATGTACATTTTTGGTATGGTAGGAGTAATTGATTTGTTTGAACTTTTGGATTTTTTTGTTTTTAAGATCGTGAAATAAGTTGACCCTGGTTTTAATTTCAAAAAACCCTTATACATTTTTTTATGTACAAGAGAATAATAGCAGTTATGCCTTTTACCTTCATCATTCTGATCACTAAGCCAAAAGACTATAAATTGAAGTAGTATTGTTATAACATCAAATTTAATGAAAGCCGTCCAGACCCAATTAAGTTACTAGATATCACATTATGGTTTTATAGAGAAAAAGACAACTTTATAGAACATGTGGAGCTTATCTCTACTTTATGTATAAAATTAAAACTGTATTAGGTCATTCCATAATGTATGTGCAGATGATCTTGTTGGATCAAGGAAAAAACTTGATTCTAATATTAGATGAATACTAACTCGACTTATATTAGAAAATATGGACACCAAATGGGCCAATTTGCGGGCATGATGAATTGCACTTGTGGCGTTCCTTTATTGAAATGAAGCCTGCAGGGTCACTATCATGTCGAATGATGGACAGTATTCCAAGTAGTTTCATTGTACTGATTAATGTGCTATATGCTGAAAGTTGTTCATTGCTTTAAATTTCATAACTTTAATTTAACTTTATAAAAGGGGGTGGCTTTTAAGGATGTGAAAAAAAGACCCACTTGAGTCATCCTTTAAGGAGTCACCTTGATGTAACAATGGTTAAAATCTGCCCTTTTGTCGCTAGGATTTTCAGAAAGAAATAGTTTTGAAACGGGTTGGCAGGAACGGGTTATAAAGTTCACAGTTTGGTGAAAACCAGATGTGATGCATGATAAAAAGCTACGAAAATCTGATATGTTTTTATGGAAACTTGATACATTAGTAACCTTTCCGGTCTTCAAGATAACTTGATTCATGGTATTTTCTTATCAAACAAAGAACAGTAATGTAATGAAAATGTTACACCTTTTTTGTTTCTTCTCTTACAAAGAACACATGAAAATTACTTCGCAAAAAACTATATTGAAGAAATATAGGTGTAATTATCCTCCGGTAACCTTTGTTATAAGTTGATATAGGCTGGTGCATTTGTATAATTCTTTTGGCCAACCAAGTCCAAACTTTACACATGTTTTTGCTCATGTGATAATAGTTCAAACTTTAAACAAATTTAGTAATACCTCTGTTGTGCATCAATTCTACTAGATATGACAAAATGGACGGGTTGGATACGGGTTATACGAGTTGGTTGAGCTCGTCAATGTAGTAATTAATTTGCTAGAATAGCCATTAGATTTTTGGAAAAGATCGAAGATCTATCTAGACCATTCGACCCCAGTAGTAGAAGTTGTAGGAAAGCCTTAAAAACATACTTATGCTTCTATTGTATGCAATCTATCTTTGGATGCTATAAGTAACACATTCTATACATGTTTTTTGTTATTATACTGATACTAAAATTTTGTCATTCTTGATTCTGGAAGCTGCAAGTTGCCAAAGGGCATTCAGCACCATCAACACCTAGAGAGCAGCCCGTAATGAAGAGTAAATCCCCTTCAGAGTTGGATCATGTAACAGAGCGACCTGCACAACCGTCTACTGCACAAACTGCTAAAAGATCCGGGGCTGAGGCAGTGGAAGATATATCCATGGCCGATGATGAAGGTACCTTTCTATAATTTTATCTGCTTTTTAGGAGTCGTTGCTTGTGCTATGACACTGATTAGCTGGTAGTATCACAATAATGAGTTTTAGTGTGGAAAGACAAAATGTGTTGCAAATAATTGTATTAGTCAAGTGTTAGTGATGAGTTTTAGAATTTAGTTCCGTAGACAATAAAATAATATATGGATTATTTTATAGCTATTGCCTCATTCCATGCTATCAAGAATAGTTATCCATGTTGACTTTATTTCTTTGTATTTGGAAATGGACTGGTTTGGGCTATGTTTTATTTCTAATGGTTCAAATGGGTAATATAAAATAACGATAGCAACTAAAGGAATGGGTTGAAAGGGTTGAAAGTTGTCTAAATTTATTTAGGTTCGGGTATCTTTCTTCAACTGAACTTGGATGCTGAAGAACTCAATAAAGTACAAAATTCTTCTCACTAGGTGTCAAAATGGAACCAGACAGATAACGAGTTTCCCTCTTATTCTAACAGGTTCGGTCTCAAACTGTGAAACTGGTCCGTTAAACTAATATTAGTACAGTAGTACATTGGTATATCCTTGGGCATGGCCTTTGAGCCCATAAGTGCTTTCTTTACTTGATTTTTATCTTTACTTTTAGTTTGTTCAGATAAGCTTTAATACGATATAGATGGTAGATGTTACTTTCTGCTGTTTCTTATGTGTGTGTAATATATGTTATGCAGGGTCAGCATATATCCTTCTCTCAGCAGATTCAACAGTTCATAATAAGAATGCGCGTAAAGGCGGCTACTGATCATATTTCAAACTCAATGTTCTACATTTCTATCGGGACAAATGATTTTGTACAATACTATCTCCATGATGTGTCGGGTGTACAACCAAAGTATGTTGAATGGAGATTCAATCAGTTTTTAGCCAAGTCAAAATGAGACAGGAGATAAAGGTTAGATGGTTATGTTTTATTTCTAACGGGTTAAATGGCTAATGAAGAAACAGGTCAAAGTTCTTGGTATACATAGTGCATTACATGTGCAGATGGGCTTCGTCTCTAACTCTCTATGCATACCTAAACATATTTCATGTACCCAATAGGAGTTTTCTAGTATACATAGTGCTTATCCCACGAGCTTCTTATAGAGAATATGTAGTATAAACGTATCAAGATTTTTATAAAAATGTATCCAGGATGTTTATTCATCATATATATTAGGTTTTATTTATTTATCATGGTTAATACTATGTATCGTTGTTTAGTTTGTTGCAATAAAAAATCAAAAGTATACCCATTTCTGTAATTCCATTAAGCTGCCTTGGTAGATAACCACAAGGATGATGGTAGGCATTGGAGATGTAAACATTATGTGTTGTTTTCAGGTCGTTTGTTACCATCATTCGTTATCAAAATGCAGGGAATAGTGCTCCAAGTGAGAGGCAGGTTTCTCCAGATAAACGTATAGAGCTGCTGTTTTGATAGGCCGATTTGCTGATACAATTTTGAGAGCACGAAAAAAGAAACTTAGCCAGGTTTGTTGCGAATTCGGTTGCTTCAGATCATGCATGGTTTGTCTACCAATATTCAGTTATGTGATTGTATTGTTCATTCTGGATGAAAAAGCAGAACCTGATCAATTGCGTCATGAGAAACAACTCGAAAATCAAAGGAGGAAAGTTAAGATAAAAGTTTATTTTGTTGATGTATAACAAAATTTTTGAGCTCGAAGGCGAGTTGAGGTTGAGGCTGCTGCAGAAGCAAAACGAAAGAGAGACCTTGAGAAGGAAGCAGCTCGACAGGCTTTGTTGAAGGTGTGACAATCGCTGTTTGTTTACCATTGTCACTTATTGTTATCTTCAAAACCAACTAGTTGTGTTGATATCTAAGCGCAAACTATTGTGTTGGATGTAGGTTGAAGAGACGTTTGAGATTGACGAGACATTACGGTTTCTAAAAGACTTAGATATGCTAAGGACAGCAGACAATGTATAGCCGCTGCCAAGTTACTGGACGAGATAAGTCCTGAGCTAGAGTCACAAGATGGGTTAGGCAGTTTTAAGTTTGGAGCAAGCAATCCACTAGAACAACTGGGGTTGTATATGAAGAGAGATGAACATGAAGAGGGGTTGTAATCGCACTTCATGTTTCTGTTACATTCTGGCAGTATACTTTATTGATCAGGTATGTACAAGTCTGTCTACAATAGAGATGGTAAATTTGGTTATCTTGTATATGAATAGTCCAATTTGGTTTGTGTTATCTCTAACAAAAACTATATGTTTCTTGCAGAATCAATGGAGTCTAATTGAGAAATGTTTCATGTAAGCTTTTACTAATGCTACAGGACAGGTGAAACTGTTAAATTTTATATGTATAAATAGCATGGTTAATTAGTTATACAGTACCTCTAGAGTCTTTTGTACATGCTACGTCCTGATCGGTATGTATTTTAGTTTGAACTGAATTTGTTAAATATCTTTTTATTTATTTGATTATAAGTTTCTAATTTTCTTGATAGATGCTCTATTAATTTTGGTTCTTTAACGGATTGTTATAACTTATTGCATAATGATTCTATCAATATTTTTAAGACTTCTACTTTGTTATTAAGTCTTGGTGTTGCATATAATTTACCAACAATTTAGTGTTTGATCATTTTCAAAAACATGTATCGTATTTTATATAAATGTATCAAAATGTTCATAGTTAATTCATGTTCATAGTTAATTCATGACCAATTTTCATTTATCAAATTATTTAGTGTTAGAAATATAATTAGTAGTAGGTGATTTGTATTACAATTGTATATTTGTACTTAGAATGTAAATGTCTAAGTATGGAAGGGGGCTTAGTGTAAATTAGTCATATGTATATAAACCCCTTCCATAATGTTGAATGTAACCTTTTACCAATAATGCTATCCAATCTTTCCCTGCAACAGACTGACAAAACGGCTCTTTCTCTCTCTAACTCTCTTTCTCTCTGCCCTCTCTCCTCCCCAACGCTCCCAACGGCTCTCTAGATCCAAATCTAGATCCGTGATTGGGGCTGAGATTGTGATTGAGAGGTTGAGATTGAGAGTTTGAGATCGAGAAGATCCCGGTTAAGCTTCCACTCCGGTGGATCTAACCCTATTTTTTTCACCCGGGCCGGAGGTCCCTTCCACCTCGGTGGATCTGGAAGCAGCCTCTCTACCTTTGAGTAGAGGTAAGGTCTGTCTACATCATACCTCCCCCATAGCCCGGCTTATGCCGGGATTGGGTACCCTTGTTGTTGTTGTTGTTGTAATCTTTCCCTGCAACACATACTTTCTCTCTCTATTCTCTCTCTCTATAAACCGCCATTGTTACACACACTAACATACACATAAGCTTAAATCCTGTACTTTACATTTGGTATCAGAGCACAATCAGTGTATCTGAACGATCCACAAGCTTAATTGAAGCTTAATTTGTGCTTAATTTCTGGAAATTTGAGTTTTTCTGAATTGTCTATTTGCCGAGATCACTGTTTTAGTGATTTCAGCAATTCTAGTGTGTTTTTAGTTGAATTTTGTTCATCGATCGATTAGTTGTTAGTATATTATCATTCTGTATCGATTTCAGACTTCAATTTCATCATTTGATCACATTTTGTGCGAGCTCGGCAAATGAAGGTTTCAGTGGGATTTGATTCTGTTTGAAATTGGTTGTTATTTTGTTCGAGGTTGTGTTCGCGATCAGTTTCTGAGCATTTTGATATAAATTTCAAGTTCTAATTCACAAAAATGATGGGGAAATCATCGATTTTCAGTAAGCTCGGCGTTTGAGGGTTTGGATGAACGAAGAAGACAACCAGTAACCGACTATTTTGTCATCTAGTGATTACTCGTGTTTGCAGAGGTCGTTGGCTAAGAGTTGATCCTAATTGTTCTATTTGCAGAGCTCACTGCTCGGCAAATAGGTGTTTCAAGAAATTCTTGTTAAGTGTTGGTGCTAATTGTTCTATTTGCAGAGCTCACTGCTCGGCAAATAGTTGTTACAAGAAAGTTTGATCAAGGCTGGTGCTACTTGTTCTGTTTGCAGAGGTTTAAACTCGGCAAACAAGTGTTTTTGATTGTTGCGACTAAGTACAATTCTTATTTGTGCTATTTGCAGAGATATAAGCTCGGCAAATAGTTGAAGCGGTTTTCTTCGACCAAGTGATTTTCTAATTAGTGCTGTTTGCAGAGATTTAAGCTCGGCACTTGGTTGAAATTGGTTGTTGATCTGAGTACTTGTGTTGTGACTTGACTATTTGCACCATTTGCAGAGAATTAAGCTCGGCACTTAGTTGAAATTGAATTTGTCAAATCAAAAATTTCAAGAAAATTGTTTCAAAACCAATTTTCATCTTTAATCTTCTCGTGTGCAGAAAATAGAAATTTCCAAAATTTTGACTGGTCCATTTGCCGAGATCTGATCTCGACGTTCTTCACAAATAGAAAATTCATTTTTTTTTCTCTCTAAGTCTTTTGGAAATTGATTGGAATGGCTTCAAGGGAAGCTTTAGCTCTTGGTTCTGAATGAAGACCTCCTATGTTGTTCAGAGGTTCTTATCCACAATGGAAGAAAATGTTTCTGAACTGGATAGACAGACAGAAGAATGGAAAACTTCTTAGGAAATCATACAAGGATGGTCCGGAAATTCCAAAGAATCCAGTGAATGGAGAAGCTTTACCTGAAGAAAGTTGGAACACAGATCAGAGAAATAGAGTTGAGGCTGATCAAATGTCCATTGCTTATCTATACCAAGCACTTCCTGATGACATATATTGCAATGTAGACTCATATGAGACTGGGAAGGACATATGGGATGAAGTGGAAAAGCAGATGGAAGGATCTGATGTATCAAACACCATAAGATTGTCGACTGTTTTGAACATGTATGAAACATTCAAGCAGCAGAAGGGTGAACCATTGAATGAAGTATACATCAGATTCTGCAATGTGATCAATGAGCTGAGAAAGAATGATGTTAAAAGAACAAACATGGAATTGAACATCAAATTCATAAGAATGGCAAGTGTATGGCACTCAACTTAATCAGCAATCAGATTTTGGGAAACTGACAATTCATACCTTGTATGAAAAGCTGAAGTTGAATGTTGATGATGTTCTGAGAATCCAAAAGAAGAAAGAAGAAAGTGTTCAGTCAGATCCATTGGCCCTGGTTGTTGAAAAGAAATCTTCAAGAGTTTCAAGACAGAGCTTTGTTGAATATGAATCTTATAGAAACAGAAATGAGCTTAATTGAAGGTTTAATGGAGGTTTTAGGTTAGTGTGTGTAAAGTGTGTTTGTGTGTGAAAGGGAGGTTGAAGATAATAGGGAGGAGAGATAAAGTAATTAGATTAAGTGTGTGTTTATTATGAAAAGGGTTAGTTACATAATGTGGTTACAAGGGGTATTTATATCCTAAACATTACATGTTTCATCTAGACCCCTTGCACTTTAACAACATTACAAATGTAACTCTATTTACAATTAAACACCACTAATTTATATTTCTAACAATCTCCCCCTTGGTGTTGAATTGTAAATGTTGCATCGTCTTTAAATAACATGATGAGCCCATTTGTTGAAAATCTTCAATGTTGATTGGACTTTGAAGCTTTCTCATTGTCTTCAACGTCTTGTATCAACCTTGACTTTGAATCTTCTCAACAAACAAATATTCTTGACGATGACTTTCTACAACTTGATCTTCTCTTGCAACTTTGAATACTTTGGAATCATCTTTGAAATCTTTGTAGCTTTTGAGCTTTCACAATTTGAACTTTTGAGTATTGATTTCAACTTGATGTTGCTTGGAGAAGTAAGTTGAACTTTGAGTAGTATGCAGAAGCTTGGTTTTGCTTTGAATTCTTTGAATTCTTTTGGATGCGGAAGCTTGATTTAACTTTGAATTCTCTTGGTTTTGCGGAAGCTTGGTTTTGGAATGCGGAAATTTGATTTGACTTTAAAACTTCAATTCTTGGTCTAACATGTCTCTGAATCAATAAACATCTTGGAGCACTTGATTCTTTGATCAATTATCATTTGCTCCCCCTCAATCAAACAACTATCTCGAAGCAAATAATTCAATAACAAATCTTTAATCTCTTGCTCCCCCTCGAACAAACAATCATTTCGGAGTATATTTAACGACTCATGAGTTTACTCTTGCTCCCCCTCAAATGAACAATCTCTACAAACATTGAATCTTATCAAGACATTAAACAAACTTAACTATCCAACTTAATTTTCTATGGAGCATCAACAAACGATAATCTCTATTCAATATCAAATTCTTCTAAACATCAAACAATGGTCAATTATTCAATAAATCTTTCAATTATCGACCATGTACATCATCTTGAATATACTCGATCTCGAATCAATCTTTTAACTTTCTCAAAAACAATCTTTCAACTTAGCACGATAATTATTCACTCTCTTCACCTAAACTAACGATTCTTTGAACATCCAAACACAACAATCATCCTCGAACAAATTCTACCTATATCCTTGAATTCTATCTATCAATCATTTAATCATTTCTCCCCCTTATGATGAATATGAGAAACGTGTTCATCATACAATAAAGATTGATAGCATAAACGGTAGATTCCAACAAACAACAAGCACGCAAATTAACCCAACCCAATTCCCAATGAACCTATTGGTGAACTAGAATGTGAGGTTGCGTTTTTGGAAAAAGATTTTTATATGGTGTTTGTGTTCTTTATGTTTGTGTGAAGAGAAATGAAATCCGGATAAAAATGATCCGTTAACATAACCATAAATCGAAAGGATTAATGGTGTGGCCTAAAAATACGATTACTATTTTTAGGACTTCCCATTATCATCGAGAAATGCACAAAGCTTATCTCTAAATGGTTCGGTCTATGGCTTTTCAACCGATAGATTGCTTTAAAGAATGTAATTCATGGTCAGTGTCACAAAGGCGTTCGATAACCATGTCTTACTATCCTCAAATACTTTTGGGTAAATAAATCTGAGATCACATAGACTTCTCGTTTACTCAATCAAATTCATAAAATGAAATTGTGAGACCTACGTTCAACGTTGGAAAAGATGTTAGCATTGGTAGGATTTCCATTCGATCATCGTGGAATATCAAAAATACGATATCACTACGAATGTTCCGGCAATATCACAAAGATATGAAATGTCACAAAGACATATAAAAACTCGATGTGTCCTAGTCAAATGAAAAGATATATCAAGTACGCTCTAGACTCGATAGTGATCAAATGAAGTCGGGGACTGGAGCAGAGTGTCTCCCTTTTTCAATATCAACGTCTTCCAAATGAAGAGTCGATAGAAATGTGAAAATCTCCGTGAGAATAAAACAAGTATTTGTTAAGAAACACTTGAGTGGTTAGGTAAAGATGTGCATTGCTTCACTGGGTCCATGAAGTCTTCTTCAATATCGAGAAATCAACAAATGAAATCCAATAGAAACGTGTTGACCTGGCTTTTTGAGAATTTTGGGGAGGGCTTGCATTTCTTTTAGCCCTTTCTCACATCATATCAACGTAACCTCTCACTTTTCGACTACTCCCTCATGTCCTATTTGCACAAATATCATCACCACGCTCATAAACCCGCACAATCTAAAATTGAGAATTTAACTCCGGGGTTAGATCTCATCGGCGATGACAAGATCATGGAGTTTTTATGAGTGCCCTAAACTCTCACGTGCAAATCTAACACCGAACTTCTTTGAATATGATCGATAAAGGTTTGAAAATCTTCCAAAGTGTTTTAAAATGAAAAATGAGTTTAAACACTTGGAAGTTTTGGTTTTATAAACAAACTCCCCCTAAATATATGCATGATTTTAACAAATGATTTTGCCTATAAAGGGTGAGTAAAAGGTTTGAAAGTTGCTCACAAACATTAAAAATGAGACTACGAAGGCAGTACACAAAGGCGTTCGATGCCTTGCATCTCATCCTAATACATTGTGAGTAACTAAAAGACAAAGTATATAAAAATGAAAAGAGAAAATCTTTTTTTTTTTTTGAAAAATAAGAAAAATGAAAATCTTTTTGGATTTTTTCTAAAAGTGAATTTACAAACACGGTTTTAGAACGGGTTATACACTGAAGTGTGCATAAGCCACTATTCATCAAATCATTTGGAAATCACTTTTAGAACCCATTTGAGATTGGGTCCAATGGTTTTTGAATTCTTGAAAGTCCAAATGTAAGTCTCATCGATTTGATGAATAGATGTTGCATTCCACGGAGAACTAAAATCCGGTGTTTTAGTTGAAAAGATTTTTCGTGGAAGCAACGGTGAAAAATCATTTGATTTCTTTGAAAACTTGTCAATCTTGGGAGATTGATTTGAGAAATGATTTTTCGAAACAAAATCATTCACTTTTTGCATGACTGTTTTCACAGGTTTTGGTGCAAGATCAAAAAGTTCCGAAAAAGAATATTTGAATGATTTTGACTCAACTGACTTTTCTTTTGAAATCGGTTTCCATTTGGATTTCGTCAATTGAGATTTTGCTTGAGAAATGTGTTCAGAATTATCCTCAAATGATAGAAAAGACACTAAAGTAGTTGTTCCATCAAAATTTGGTTTCTTAGTGTACTTCTTACCCTTTTGTAAGGAGTAATTAGTAAACTGAGAGACTTTTCTTTCAAAAGGTTTTGAAGATTTACCCGTGTAAACCCTCTTAGGAACATCAACTTTAGGTTTGGTTTGACAACATGTTTTTGGAAAACTTTTAGACACTTTAATCTTGCACAATCACACTCAACATCAGTCTGAGTTGAGGTCTCAGTGGTCTTAACAACATCACATTCAGATTGCACAGAGGAATTCACAACTTCACATACCAGTGTTTGACCGAATCACTTTTGGAACCCATTTGAGATTGGGTCCAATGGTTTTTGAATTCTTGAAAGTCCAAATGTAAGTCTCATCGATTTGATGAATAGATGTTGCATTCCACGGAGAACTAAAATCCGGTGTTTTAGTTGAAAAGATTTTTCGTGGAAGCAACGGTGAAAAATCATTTGATTTCTTTGAAAACTTGTCAATCTTGGGAGATTGATTTGAGAAATGATTTTTCGAAACAAAATCATTCACTTTTTGCATGACTGTTTTCACAGGTTTTGGTGCAAGATCAAAAAGTTCCGAAAAAGAATATTTGAATGATTTTGACTCAACTGACTTTTCTTTTGAAATCGGTTTCCATTTGGATTTCGTCAATTGAGATTTTGCTTGAGAAATGTGTTCAGAATTATCCTCAAATGATAGAAAAGACACTAAAGTAGTTGTTCCATCAAAATTTGGTTTCTTAGTGTACTTCTTACCCTTTTGTAAGGAGTAATTAGTAAACTGAGAGACTTTTCTTTCAAAAGGTTTTGAAGATTTACCCGTGTAAACCCTCTTAGGAACATCAACTTTAGGTTTGGTTTGACAACATGTTTTTGGAAAACTTTTAGACACTTTAATCTTGCACAATCACACTCAACATCAGTCTGAGTTGAGGTCTCAGTGGTCTTAACAACATCACATTCAGATTGCACAGAGGAATTCACAACTTCACATACAGGACAATTTGTTTGAATGCAAACTTGAACCACTTCACATATAGAGCAATCAGTTTGAGTGCAAACTCTAACAACTTCTTTGGATGGGTCAGAAGAAATAGAACAATGATTTTGACTTTGAAAAGATTTGGTTTGTGTTTGCAATTCAATCTCAAGGTCAGAAATTTTCTTGGTCAAAGATGTTTCGTTTGACTGAAGTTGCAAATACTTGTATTCAAGACACTTGATTTGAGCACAAAAATTTGTTCTTTATTCTTCAACTTTGCTCTCAAAAATGGTGGACTTATTTTGCAACTCATGGTTAAGCGTAGAAATCTTTTGTTGCAAAACAAGTTCTTTTGACTGATTGGATGAGTATGCATCAGTAAATTGTGTGTAAGCTTTTCTCAATTGAGCACACAACTTACTAATTTTTGACTTTAAAAGATCATTTTCTTGTTGAAGAAGTTCCATGCTTGGTACAAATTTGATCTCTTTGGTTGACATTTTGAATCAAACATTGACGACAACCCAATAAACGAACAACTCAAGAAAAGAATCTAAAAATTTAGTCTTGAAAAATATGTAGCCCAACAACTAATGCAAAAGTCAGCCCAACTAAACCAACACTTAAGTCCAAGAACACTTGTATTCCAAAAAAAATATATCAGTTGAATCCCAAATGTAAAACTATTTAGCCCATCCACAAAAAAAATGTAGCCCAACAAATATACTTAATGTAGAATCGGCCCAATAAAAATTTAAGCCTAATGTGAACTTCTTACACATATTCGGATGTGTTTGTTATGTTCTCAACGATAGAGATAATCTGGGCAAATTTGAACCAAAAGGCGATGAGGCATATTTCATCGGTTATTCACGAGAATCGATTGCTTACCGTGTGTATAACCGAAGAACCAAGAGAATAGAAGAGAGTATGAATGTTCGATTTGATGAACTCTCGGGAATGGTTCTTGAACAACACAGTTCAAGACCCGAACTTCAAAGTCCACAAGCTTCCGCATCAAAGACTGCATCAAATGTCAAATCATCATTCTCTACTCCAACAACACAAGATTTGGATATCTTGTTTGAAGAATTTTTCCAAGTTCCGAAGAAAGTTTCTGAAACTGATGTGAATACAAATGAACCATCCAGTTCAAATTCAAAAGAGATGGATCCTAATGAGTCTTCACCATCACAAACATCAGATGATACTTCTACATCTGATTCTCCTCCAAACAATTCAGAGTTGCATACTCACCCTCGTAACATCTCTCAAGTGACAAATCTGTCAACCAATCCAGAAGATTATGATCCCGATGACTTTGTTGAACCAATTGCAACCTCATTTGAGCAATTGACAGAGCAATATTCTCCTGATTTTATTGATTTCGAAGAATCTGGTGATCCACTTGATCCGATCTCACACACAACCAAATGGACTAGAGCTCATCCGATTTCACAAGTTATTGGTAATCCAACAACTGGAGTTCAGACAAGATCCGCATCTGCGAATGAATGTCTGTTTGTGAATTTTCTGAGTATTGTTGAACCGAAGACAGTGAATGAAGCTCTAAATTGTCCAGATTGGGTGAAAGCAATGCAGGAAGAACTTAATCAGTTCGAACGTCTTAAGGTGTGGAAATTGGTACCTAATCCTTACAAGAATAAGGAACCAATTAAGACCAAATGGATCTTCAAGAACAAAAAGGATGAAACTGGAGTTGTTGTCCGAAACAAAGCAAGATTGGTTGCAAAGGGATACTGCCAACAAGATGGAATTGATTACGATGAGACATTCGCACCAGTTGCACGAATTGAGGCTATTCGGATGTTTCTTGCCTATGCTGCTTACAAGAACTTCACAGTCTACCAGATGGATGTTAAAACTGCCTTCTTAAATGGGATTCTCAAGGAAGAAGTGTACGTTGAACAACCTGCGGGATTTGTGAACTCTAAACATCCGGACTATGTTTACAGGTTAGATAAAGCTTTATATGGTCTGAAACAAGCTCCTCGTGCATGGTATGATGCTCTCTCTTCTTATCTTGTGAAATCTGGTTTTAGCAAAGGTTCGATTGACACTACCTTGTTTATCAAACGACAAGGGAGTGACATTATTCTAATCCAGATTTATGTTGACGACATAATTTTTGGGTCAACTAACCCTAAATACTGCAAGAATTTTTCAGCCTTAATGATCAAGAAATTTGAAATGAGCATGATGGGTGAATTAAATTTTTTCCTTGGTCTTCAAGTCAAACAGTTGTCAAATGGTACTTTTATTTGTCAATCTAAGTACATTCTTGACATGTTGAAAAAGTTTGATATGATGGATTGTCAAACAATTGGGACACCCATGGAAGCTCGAACAAAGATTAATGCTGATTTAACTGAAAAATCTTTTGATCAAAAGAAATATCGCAGTATGATAGGGTCACTCATGTATTTGACTGCAAGTCGCCCGGATATTATGTTCGCAACATGCATGTGTGCCAGGTACCAGGCCAATCCCAAGGAAAGTCATTTCCAGGCTGTTAAACGGATCTTCCGATACCTGAAAGGCATAATGAACCTTGGTCTCTGGTATCCAAGGGATACCGGGTTTTAGTTAATTGCATATTCCGATGCTGACCATGCAGGTTGAAGCTTGATCGAAAGAGTACTTCTGGAAGTGTACAGTTTCTAGGGGATAGATTGGTCAGTTGGTCTTCAAAGAAACAGAATTGTGTATCTACATCTACTGCAGAAGCTGAATATGTTGCTGCAGCAAGCTGTTGTTCACAAGTTCTTTGGATGAAGACGCAGTTGACTGATTATGGATTTCAATTCAACAGAATCCCCATTTACTGTGACTCAAAGAGTGCTATTGCTATTTCTTGCAACCCGGTGCAGCACACAAAGACCAAGCATATTGATGTTCGGTACCATTTCCTTAAAGATTATGTCGAGAAAGGTAACATCGAACTCTATTTTGTCCCAACAGACTACTAACTTGCTGATCTTTTCACCAAACCTTTGGATGAAAACAGGTTTAATTTTCTTAAAACCAAGTTGGGAATGCTAGATTTACAAACTTAAATGCTTTTATGCCATGTATTCTATGTTCATTTTCTGTTTCAAACATTGATGTGTTTTACTTGTTATTACATGCAATGTTTGAGGGGGAGAAAAAGGGTAGAATGCATGATTTTAGGGGGAGTTTGTAAATTTAGTATAGTCTTATATGCTTAATTTGAGGGGGAGTGTGCAAATGCATGTGAATTTGTTTAAATTTGTTTGTTTTGTGTTAAAATTTTTGTTTTATTATATTTTATTTTATTTTATTTTATTTTATTTTATTTTAATTTTAATTTTTATTTAGTATTTTATTTTATTTTATTTTATTTTATTTTATTTTATTTTATTTTATATTTTTATTTTATTTTAATTTTATTTTATTTTATTTTTATTTTATTTTATTTTATTTTATTTTATTTTTATTTTATTTTTAATTTTGTTTTATTTTATTTTATTTTATTTTATTTTATTTTATTTTATTTTATTTTATTTTATTTTTGTTTGTTTTTATTTTATTTTATTTTTTTTATTTTATTTTATTTTTTTTATTTTATTTTATTTTATTTTATTTAATTAGTTTTATTTTATTTTAATTTTATTTTATTTTATTTTATTTTATTTTATTTTATTTTATTTTATTTTTATTTTATTTTTAATTTTGTTTTATTTTATTTTATTTTATTTTATTTTATTTTATTTTATTTTATTTTATTTAGTAAGTTTTATTTTATTTTATTTTATTTTATTTTTTGTTTTTTATGTTTTATTTTGATTTTATTTTATTTTATTTTATTTTATTTTATTTTATTTTATTTTATTTTATTTTATTTTATTTTATTTTATTTTATTTTATTTTATTTTATTTTATTTTATTTTATTTTATTTTATTTTATTTTATTTTATTTTATTTTATTTTATTTTATTTTATTTTATTTTATTTTATTTTATTTTATTTTATTTTATTTTATTTTATTTTATTTTATTTTATTTTATTTTATTTTATTTTATTTTATTTTATTTTATTTTATTTTATTTTATTTTATTTTATTTTATTTTATTTTATTTTATTTTATTTTATTTTATTTTATTTTATTTTATTTTATTTTATTTTATTTTATTTTATTTTATTTTATTTTATTTTATTTTATTTTATTTTATTTTATTTTATTTTATTTTATTTTATTTTATTTTATTTTATTTTATTTTATTTTATTTTATTTTATTTTATTTTATTTTATTTTATTTTATTTTATTTTATTTTATTTTATTTTATTTTATCTTACATAAGTTACAATTTGTTACGCAATTAAATTTTATTTTATTTTATTTTATTTTATTTTATTTTATTTTATTTTATTTTGATTTTAGGCCGAGGTTTTTGCTCGACAAATGCATGTTATTCACAAGTTAAAATTTTCAAAGTCTTAAATTGGCTATTTGCAGAGATTTTATCTCGGCAAATGCTTGTTTTCTCAAAATGTTCAAATTTTCTAAGTCATGAAAAGGTCATTTGCCGAGGTTTTTCTCGGCAAATGCATGTTATTCACAAGTTAAATTTTTCAAAGTCTTAAATTGGCTATTTGCAGAGGTTTTATCTCGGCAAATGCTTGTTTTTCAAAGTCAAGATTTTCTAAGTCATGAAATAGCCATTTGCAGAGATTTTATCTCGGCAAATGCTTGTTTTTCACAAGTCAAGATTTTCTAAGTCATGAAATAGCCATTTGCAGAGATTTTATCTCGGCAAATGCTTGTTTTTCACAAGTTCAAGATTTTCTAAGTCATAAATAGCCATTTGCAGAGATTTTATCTCGGCAAATGCTTGTTTTTCACAAGTCAAGATTTTCTAAGTCATAAATAGCCATTTGCAGAGATTTTATCTCGGCAAATGCTTGTTTTTCACAAGTCAAGATTTTCTAAGTCATAAATAGCCATTTGCAGAGATTTTATCTCGGCAAATGCTTGTTTTTCACAAGTCAAGATTTTCTAAGTCTTAAATAAGCCATTTGCAGAGATTTTATCTCGGCAAATGCTTGTTTTTCACAAGTCAAGATTTTCTAAGTCATAAATAGCCATTTGCAGAGATTTTATCTCGGCAAATGCTTGTTTTTCACAAGTCAAGATTTTCTAAGTCTTAAATAAGCCATTTGCAGAGATTTTATCTCGGCAAATGCTTGTTTTTCACAAGTCAAGATTTTCTAAGTCATAAATAGCCATTTGCAGAGATTTTATCTCGGCAAATGCTTGTTTTTCACAAGTCAAGATTTTCTAAGTCTTAAATAAGCCATTTGCAGAGATTTTATCTCGGCAAATGCTTGTTTTTCACAAGTCAAGATTTTCTAAGTCATGAAATAGCCATTTGCAGAGATTTTATCTCGGCAAATGCTTGTTTTTCACAAGTTCAAGATTTTCTAAGTCATAAATAGCCATTTGCAGAGATTTTATCTCGGCAAATGCTTGTTTTTCACAAGTCAAGATTTTCTAAGTCATGAAATAGCCATTTGCAGAGATTTTATCTCGGCAAATGCTTGTTTTTCACAAGTCAAGATTTTCTAAGTCTTAAATAAGCCATTTGCAGAGATTTTATCTCGGCAAATGCTTGTTTTTCACAAGTCAAGATTTTCTAAGTCATAAATAGCCATTTGCAGAGATTTTATCTCGGCAAATGCTTGTTTTTCAAAGTTCAAATTTTCTAAGTCATAAATAGCCATTTGCAGAGATTTTATCTCGGCAAATGCTTGTTTTTCACAAGTCAAGATTTTCTAAGTCATAAATAAGTCATTTGCCGAGTTTTTACTCGGCAAATGCATGTTATTCACAAGTTAAAATTTTCAAAGTCTTAAATTGGCTATTTGCAGAGATTTTATCTCGGCAAATCTTGTTTTCTCAAAATGTTCAAATTTTCTAAGTCATGAAATAGCCATTTGCAGAGATTTTATCTCGGCAAATGCTTGTTTTCTCAAAGTTCAAATTTTCTAAGTCATGAAATAGTCATTTGCAGAGATTTTATCTCGGCAAATGATTGTTTTCTCAAACTGTTAAATTTTTCTAAGTCATGAAATAGCCATTTGCAGAGATTTTATCTCGTCAAATGCTATGTTTTGTCATTACCTTCTTCAAATCTTCATAAGTCTGGAAATCATAACCATATTTTGACTTATTAGATTTTCAGTCCAAATGGCCATTTGCCGAGGTTTTTGCTCGGCAAATGCTTGTTTTTCACAAGTCAAGATTTTCTAAGTCATAAAGAAGCCATTTGCAGAGATTTTTTCTCAGCAAATGCTTGTTTTTCACAAGTTCAAGATTTTCTAAGTCATAAATAGCCATTTGCAGAGATTTTATCTCGGCAAATGCTTGTTTTTCACATGTTCAAATTCTCCTAAGTCATGAAATAGCCATTTGCAGAGATTTTATCTCGGCAAATGCATGTTTGCCTCAAATACTTCAAAATTTTGTTTGTCAAAACAAAACTTGTGAATATTTTGTCTTAACAAAATTTTCAAATAAAAAAAAGGCCATTTGCCGAGGTTTTTGCTCGGCAAATGCTTGTTTTTCACAAGTCAATATTTTCTAAGTCAAAAAAGCCATTTGCCGAGGTTTTTACTCGGCAAATGCATGTTATTCACAAGTTAAAATTTTCAAAGTCTTAAATTGGCTATTTGCAGAGATTTTATCTCGGCAAATCATTGTTTTCTCAAAGTCAAATTTTCTAAGTCATGAAATAGCCATTTGCAGAGATTTTATCTCGGCAAATGCTTGTTTTTCACAAGTCAAGATTTTCTAAGTCTTAAATAAGCCATTTGCAGAGATTTTATCTCGGCAAATGCTTGTTTTTCACAAGTCAAGATTTTCTAAGTCATAAATAGCCATTTGCAGAGATTTTATCTCGGCAAATGCTTGTTTTTCACAAGTCAAGATTTTCTAAGTCTTAAATAAGCCATTTGCAGAGATTTTATCTCGGCAAATGCATGTTTGCCTCAAATACTTCAAAATTTTGTTTGTCAAAACAAAACTTGTGAATATTTTGTCTTAACAAAATTTTCAAATAAAAAAAAGGCCATTTGCCGAGGTTTTTGCTCGGCAAATGCATGTTATTCACAAGTTAAAATTTTCAAAGTCTTAAATTGGCTATTTGCAGAGATTTTATCTCGGCAAATCATGTTTTCTCAAAATGTTCAAATTTTCTAAGTCATGAAAAGGTCATTTGCCGAGGTTTTTCTCGGCAAATGCATGTTATTCACAAGTTAAATTTTTCAAAGTCTTAAATTGGCTATTTGCAGAGGTTTTATCTCGGCAAATGCTTGTTTTTCAAAGTTCAAATTTTCTAAGTCATGAAATAGTCATTTGCCGAGTTTTTACTCGGCAAATGCATGTTATTCACAAGTTAAAATTTTCAAAGTCTTAAATTGGCTATTTGCAGAGATTTTATCTCGGCAAATCTTGTTTTTCAAAGTCAAGATTTTCTAAGTCATGAAAAGCCATTTGCAGAGATTTTATCTCGGCAAATGCTTGTTTTTCACAAGTCAAGATTTTCTAAGTCATAAATAGCCATTTGCAGAGATTTTATCTCGGCAAATGCTTGTTTTTCACAAGTTCAAATTTTCTAAGTCATGAAATAGCCATTTGCCGAGATTTTTGCTCGGCAAATCATGAAATTTTTTCAAAGTTTTTGCCAAAATCAAGTTTTGTTCCTTATTAATTTCTGGGCAAAATTTTTGAGAATTTTTTTTTTAAAACCCCATTTGCTGAGGTTTTTTCTCGGCAAACAGTTAAACTTGAATTTTTTTAAGTTTTTTATTATTTGTGTTGTTTTTAAAATGTATGTATGTATGTATGTATGTATGTGTGTATTGTGTTTGTCTATATAGTATTTCATAAGTGTTGAGGGTAAGAAGCAAGGTATCGAACGCCTTTGTGTACTACCTTTGTTTTCTTATCTTTTAATACTTATGTGATTCTATATATCATCATGTTTCGTATATATATTAGGGTGAGAAGCAAGGTATCGAACGCCTTTGTGTACTACTTTGTTTTCTCATTTTTGATATATGTGCGAAACATTGTCTTTGTGTTATAAATGTTTATTAAATGTTATTGTGTTTTTATTTTTCTGTGTTTAAAGTGTATTTTCCTGGTCAAAATTTTGGTCAGTTTGTCTTTTCAGAAAAATAATAAATATAAAGATGGTGATGTTCAAGAAGGTGAAACTATGAAGATGCAAGCCAATCAAGCTCTTCATATTCCATTCACATCCAAATTCCCAATTATAACAGAGATTCTAAGCCATCATCCATTGGAAACTGCTTTGACTAGTGGTGCAATTGTTCCTGAAAAGTATATATTTGAGTTATGGGAATTAATTGAATTTGTGAAAGGCAATAAAAGACATAATCAAGAAGAATACTTTAGATATTCTCTTCAATCAGATGATAATGAGTTCAACTGCCAATTCACACTAGATGAATTCAGATCGATAATTGGTTTTCCTGAACAAGAAGAGTATGAAGAGTTGCCATCTATTGATGAAATGTTATCTGCAGTACATGCCTTGGGATATGAAGGGGAATTGACATCCATGAGGGATTTTAAAAGGATGAATGTGGCTACATTATGGCATACCATGTACAATGTTTTAAGCACCTGTCTGATGCCATCTCAGAAGGGGATTGATAACATGACAAAGTACTCACTGTCAATATACTATGCTGTCACACACAATGTTAAATGTGATTTTGCAAAGATCGTATGGGATAAGATGAGACAAGTTGTGAAAGGAAAGGATGTTCAAGAACGAAAATACATTCCTTATATTCGATTCTTCACTTTGATAATCGAAGACGTACTTGATAATGTTGAAGAGATTCCAAAGTTGGAAGACAGGTTCAAATGTGTCATTTCAATGTATAAGTCAAACATGAGGATCAGAGGCACATGAAGTGAAATTGCAAGACCTTTTCCGATTCCACCATTTCTGCTTAACTTGGTTCGTGCTCAGAGTCCTCACCTTAGGGCTTATAGAGAGTGGTTAGCCATAGCTATGGGGTCTGAAAGCCGACATACTCCTACCCAAGCTGTGAATAGGTCGCCAAGTGAGGGTCCTAGGTCTATTAAAAGAAAAAGAGGGGTTAGTGATGAGGGGACTTCTGGGCAGAGGAAGAGAAAGTCAAAAAGAGTTGTATTTGAGCAAGATGTTGCTTCACCTGAACCTATTTCTTCACCTGTTTCTCAATCTACACCAATACCATCTATTGTTTCACCAAATCCACCAACTCTAACACCACCTCACTTATCACCTGTACTTAATCCTACACCGCTTGCTTCAGCACTACCGAATGAACCAACTCCACCACCAGGTAGACGATTTAAAATGATTGGTCGAAAGCCATCATCAGGTCGACATAAGGGTTCAAAGAAGAAATCCAAAAGAAAACATAAGTCGTCTAAATCTGCAAGTCAAAGATATGAATCTCCATCAGCAGATTTGAATGAACAAGTTGGTGCCTCATCTGAGTTTGATGTTGAACAAGCAACTAAAATTGTTGATAATGTATTATCTGAGTTGCAATCTGAGAATGTTAGCACAGGAGATGCAGATGTGCAGGAGGAACAAGGAGGGAATGAGGGCGGAGTTGAAAATACTAGAGAGGTTGAGAGGTCCGGGTTAGGACAAGGGCATAAAGAAAACGTTGGCCCTCCGATAGTTGAAACCAATGTGTCTAGCCGGGATGTCAACCCTAGGGTAGAAGTCGAGAACTCCCCATTCTCGCTTGCACCAAACTCTCCTCGCCATTCTGACTCCTCTCAACAGGAGTTAGTCTCACAAAAGCACGGGGAACAGCCACGTTCACCACACTCTCCTCATTTGGAGGATGATAGAGTTGAAAATAGAGAGGAACAGCCCCACCTCTCGACTTCATTTCGTGCACAAGAGTCTAGATCTCCTAGGCACACGAATTCACAAGCACAGTTTAGTATTGTTGCCGGAACAAGCGAAGAGGGACCCACTTCGTGTGACCCTCAAGGACAACTTGGAAATCCTGCCTTAGCTAACATCATGCCATCTTTAGCCGCATGTAACAATTCTCAAACAGAGACTGGGGGACAATATGAACGCTTAGGTGACACTGCTGTTCCTCAGGATCGACCTGAGACTGTATTAATGGGCATTCTCAGTGACCCCGATGTTGTTAGAGGTGTTGCCCAACAACAAGTCCCGGACAATGATTTATCACAGTCTAGGACACAACCCGATTCTGGTTGCAAAGCCAATGAATCCAAAACTGCTGGTGAGGGTATAACCCGAGGATCTGCAGGAAATCTTGAATCAGCTACGCTGAATTTAGGTCACACCACAAGTGTGTAAACAACCCCCGGGTTGGCTACTCCACCTCCTACACAAACACAAAGAACACCAACACCTATTCAAACATCATCAACCACAACAAATCTTCCAACCAAAAATCAAGCATGTGAAGTTTTACTGAGCATTCTACGTTCTGAAGGAGATTTGTTGACTATGACGGAAAGGAGTGTGTTGAATTCTCTTGAGGTGCGAGAAAGAGAAATGGCTAACGAAAGAAGGGTCAAAGCTTTGCAAGATCAACTTGAAAAACGAAAGGCTGAATATGATGCAAAACTTGCTGCATTCGAACTAAGGTTGTTGGCTTTAGAATCTTGCCGACCGGCCTCGGTTGCTTCTCGACGGGATGATCCTGATTCTGATGATCACCCCGAGGGGGAGAACCAAGGAGAAGGTCAAACAAATGTTGATAATACTTCGGCAAGAGTTGAAGGAAATGTTGAGGATGTGGTGATGCAAGAAAGTGCTGAGGGTGGAAATCAAGATGATATTGTAGAAGATTAGGCTGAAATTGAGAGATTAGCTGCTCTTAGAGTTATATCTGATAGAAGATGGAACGAGCTTGCTGATGAAACTCAAAAAGAAGTTGATCAAATAGTCAAAGATTTCACTGAAAGATTTAATGAAATAAATAATGAAGATGACCCAGAGGAGATTGCAAGAGTTGCTGAAATTAAAAGAAAGTTTAATGAAGTTTTTGGAGCAGATAGTGATGAAGAAGAAGAAGAAGAGAATGAGAATGTAGTAGTTGATGAAGAAGAAGGGTTTGTTATAGAGAATGAAATTGTTGAATATGAGGAAAATGAAGCAGAAGTTGAGGCAAGAAAAGATAATGTAATATTGGATGAGCCGGAAATAGTTGAGACTCCAGCAAATGAAGAAGCTGATGAAGAACCAATGTTTGAAGAATTTCCAGACCTTGATTATTTTGAAACAGGTTCTTCAAGCAGAAAAGAAGTTGGAGAATCATCTACTCATGGTTTCACAATTCCACAACATTACACTTTTGAAAACTTCAATAGTTTTGATGAATTGAGGAAGACTCCTGAAGCTGCATCTCAGAATTTCAAGAAGTCAACATATAAACAAGTTTTGAAAGAGGCAATCATATCCGAGGACGTTCTTCCTGATTACTTTCCAACTGAATTGTCTGAAGAACAAAGGAGGTTTATTAATCGGGGATACTTCTTGAGGGATAAAGAACAAATGATTGCTCTGGGTGTTAAGCCAAAGGAGGCAGCAAAGAAGTCGAGATATCTAGAAGAAAGAGCTTATCCAATATTCAGTGGAGCTACCAAAGTTACCAAAACTAAGAGACCCGAGTTGGATTTGATGTATAAGTTTAAGGAAGCAAGGCAAATTGAAGAATACAAAGAGCTTCTTAAACTCACCAAGCAATACAATCCAAAGCTTCTTGAAGAACAAAGAAACCACAAGATTTTGGTGCTTGTCAGAGTAATCTTGGTTAAAAGGGTTTCTATCTCTGTCCCATGTTACCATGTTAAAAGAGATAATAACAAGATCTACAGATTTACTGAAACACAGTTCAAGCTGCTGCCAGTTGATGACATTATCTTCCTCTACAATCATTTTTTGAATGCAATGCAGAGATATCGTGAAGATGTAATTGCTTTTGAAGTTGTAAAAAGGTATATGTCAAGCTGCATTCAATACGCTTCATTGGAAGATTTTCAGATAGGGTTTGAAGTTGTGAATAGAAAGATAAATGTTCCATATCTAGATCAAAGTCTTTACACCGCAGATATTGAACAGCTAAGTATTGGTCATGTCATAGAAGAACCATCCTTCGGAGTTGTCTTTTTGAATAGCAGAAAGAAGAAGATTTTCATTCGTATGGATGAGCTTGCTTCTTATTCTGATGGAACATTGGAGTTTTGTAAGAATGTGTTGTTGTGCTTGAATAAAGATGAGCAAGATGAAAAGAAAAGGGGAGTATTTGATAAAGTAATCTCCAAGATCAATCAAAGACTTGAGTACCGAGACAGCATTCGAATGTTGAGAGAGGCAAAGAATGTTCAGAAGTCTAAGTACGTTGTTCGTCGGAGAGGAGGTTGCTGGATCAAGTACGAGCCTAGTCATCTTCCAGGACCACAGAACATTCCTCCAAGAAACTTTGAAGCAAACATGATTGTTCCAGATGACAGACCTGAAGGAGAAAACTGGTTCTGGCATCCAAACAAAGACAGACCAAATACAAGAGCTTGAAGATGGACAAAGACTGGATATTTTTGACAAATCACTACTAAGGGGGAGATTGTTAGAAATATAAATGTAGTAGTTGATTTGTATATTTCTATGTACATTGTACCTTTATTGTAAATGTCTTTAATATGGAAGGGGGCATAGTGTAAATATCTCATATGTATATAAACGCCCTCCATTAAGGATTTTGTAACCTTTACCCCATTTATGCTATCCAATCTTTCCTGCCAAACACACTTTCTCTCTCTACACTCTCTCACTAGAAACCGCCATTGTTACACACACTAACACACACATAAGCTCAAATTTTACTCTCTGATTCTGATTCAACTGAAATGAGTGATTCTGATCTAGATGAAAAGCAAAAAGAGATGTATAAGGAACTTGCTTATTTCACAAAGGCTTTTAAGAAGAATTTCTTCAAGAAGAAACCAACAAACAATCAGCTTAGGACTTCATCAGTCTCTTCATATGAAAAGAATGCGAATGCTCCTAAGTTTGATAACAAGAAAGATTTTGTTGGTGGTGAAAAGAAGTTTGACAATCAAAAAAAGTTTGAGAAGAAGGTCATGGATAAAAGGAATGAGGACAAGAAATGCTATAATTGTGGCATTCCTGGACACTTTGCCATCAACTGCACTAAGCCTCGTCAGAAGAACTCCGAGTACTATAAGTACAAACTTTTACTAGCAAGATAAGAAGAAAGTGGAATTGCTCTTCTCGCCAAGGATGACAAGTGGTTACATCTTTCTGATGAAGAGACAGATGAACTTGCAGCAAATGTGTGCTTCATGACGAAGATCAAGAAGTCAAAGGAGTTGGAAAAAGTTGATGAAAGTTCTTCTGAGGTCGAGGATAAGGTAATCACTTGTCCTAATTCAGTTTTAGCATATTATATGGATAAGTGTACTGAAACAATGGAATATGGGAGAGGGTTGAGTAAACGGATTTCTAAATTAACCAAAGATTTGGAAGACAAAGAAATCGAATTTCAAAATTCTAAAGATAAATTTGATTTACTTCAAAAGGATTTTGACAATTTGAAATCTGAAAAAGCTGCGGTCACGTTTACTCCGAACTCCAAATTGCATCTTGAAAAACAAGAACTTGAGACCAAAGTTCTTGAACTGAGCAAGACCGTCAGACAATTACAAGTTGAAAAGACCAATGAGATGTTTCGAGCAAATGCTTTGGCTGAGGACATTGAGTCTTTAAATGTGAAACTGAAAGAATCTATCCCTGATTTGAAGGAATATGAAGATAAAATTTCTGACCTAAAATACGATTGTTGTATAAAAGATTCTCTTAAACAAAAACTTGATAAAGAAAATGATGAGCTTAAAGCTGAAATCAAGACTTATCAAGACAAATTGTACAAGATTAATCGTTCATATCAACAAATCTTTTTGAATAGGCCAAGAAATTCGAAAACAATATTCACTTCAGGGTTGGGTTATGACAATCCAAAACTTTTGCTCGAAGCACAAGAAGAAGTCCCATCATTATATAAGGAATCTTATTTGAGATGTGGGATGACTGACCAGTTTGTGAGACCAAATGATAGTGATTTTGAGGAAGATGATTTTTTAAAGAAGGGTGCAAAATTCTATTTTAACTATGAGTTAATGGATGAGTCATATGATTTTTTCTGTCACCCTGCACATAAAATCGAAAAAGAAAATCAAGAAAAAGAAAATCATGAGGCTATAATTCCTGAAATTCTTGAGTGTTTTAAAGAAAAACCTTTAGAAGAACCTGTTCAAATTCCAAAACCGGAAAATTTAAGACCTTATGTTCCACAAAAAGTTTTGGAAAAGTAATAGAGGATTTGAAAAAGTCTCTTGATGAAAAGCAATCTTTAAGAGAAAATTTGAAGACTCAACCACCCAAGAATCATGACAATGATTGTGACCACCCAAATTGTCCTTGTTAGTGCATGTTTCTCGGTGACAAAAGCATTCTAGATGTGTTACATATATTTGTATATATCCAAGTCTTGTAATTTATCTTGTAATTACCGTTTGTCAATAATATTACCTTGGCATATCTTGTTGATCATATTGGGATCCATTTATGTTTATGTGTTTGTTTATTATTTGTATTTTGCAGGTTTTAGACAACATGTAAAGAGTCATTAAGTTAATATTGTTTCTGCGTTTAACAGCAGTTGAAATATTAACTTAATGTACTTCCAAAGGGAAGCTAAGTTATCTGTGTTTCTGCGTATTTACAGCAGGAGAAACAGTAACTTATTGAATACTTCCAATAGGTAATATAGACAATGTTGTTTCTGCGTATTTACAGCAGGAGAAACAGTAACTTATTGAATACTTCCAATAGGTAATATAGACAATGTTGTTTCTGCGTTTAACAGCAGTTGAAATATTAACTTAATGTACTTCCAAAGGGAAGCTAAGTTATCTGTGTTTCTGCGTATTTACAGCAGGAGAAACAGTAACTTATTGAATACTTCCAATAGGTAATATAGACAATGTTGTTTCTGCGTATTTACAGCAGGAGAAACAGTAACTTATTGAATACTTCCAATAGGTAATATAGACAATGTTGTTTCTGCGTATTTACAGCAGGAGAAACAGTAACTTATTGAATACTTCCAATAGGTAATATAGACAATGTTGTTTCTGCGTATTTACAGCAGGAGAAACAGTAACTTATTGAATACTTCCAATAGGTAATATAGACAATGTTGTTTCTGCGTATTTACAGCAGGAGAAACAGTAACTTATTGAATACTTCCAATAGGTAATATAGACAATGTTGTTTCTGCGTATTTACAGCAGGAGAAACAGTAACTTATTGAATACTTCCAATAGGTAATATAGACAATGTTGTTTCTGCGTATTTACAGCAGGAGAAACAGTAACTTATTGAATACTTCCAATAGGTAATATAGACAATGTTGTTTCTGCGTATTTACAGCAGGAGAAACAGTAACTTATTGAATACTTCCAATAGGTAATATAGACAATGTTGTTTCTGCGTATTTACAGCAGTAGAAACAGTAACTTATTGAATACTTCCAATAGGTAATATAGACAATGTTGTTTCTGCGTATTTACAGCAGGAGAAACAGTAACTTATTGAATACTTCCAATAGGTAATATAGACAATGTTGTTTCTGCGTATTTACAGCAGTAGAAACAGTAACTTATTGAATACTTCCAATAGGTAATATAGACAATGTTGTTTCTGCGTATTTACAGCAGGAGAAACAGTAACTTATTGAATACTTCCAATAGGTAATATAGACAATGTTGTTTCTGCGTATTTACAGCAGGAGAAACAGTAACTTATTGAATACTTCCAATAGGTAATATAGACAATGTTGTTTCTGCGTATTTACAGCAGGAGAAACAGTAACTTATTGAATACTTCCAATAGGTAATATAGACAATGTTGTTTCTGCGTATTTACAGCAGGAGAAACAGTAACTTATTGAATACTTCCAATAGGTAATATAGACAATGTTGTTTCTGCGTATTTACAGCAGGAGAAACAGTAACTTA
>CM067172.1:74665209-74677709 GCA_034093135.1 Erigeron breviscapus | reverse complement strand
GGGACAAGAAATGAAACTAAAAAGGAGGGAAGCAGGATATAATAATGCTCAGATTCCCGAGCTTTATTACGGTAGGCCTACGATCAATGTAAGTCCAGGTTCCCCTGAAGGAAGCACAAGGGCATTCCTGAGTGAAGATGTTGACTTACAAAAGATCTCGTTTGACTCTGAGGGGAACATATGTCTTGTTTCAAGTCAGAGTGACAATGTAGGCAATCGTGGATATCCTACCTCCAGTGCTAGTTCCACCGTGCCTATAAGTGTCAAATGTGCGGAAAGTCACTTATCCGTTCTTGCGTCATTTGTGACATCGTATGTAACACCCCAACCACGGCGGAATGATGAGATGTACAGAAAGTCGAGTATTCAAATCAAAGGATAATAGATAACATTCACCATAGCTTTAGTTGATGAAAATAATTTTACAATGCACAAACATGTGAACCAATTCCCAAGTACAATACGTCTACCATACTTGGATATTGAGTCCACGAAACAAATAACAAATACATGTGAAAGTTCCTGTGACCGATCGATTCGCGATTCCAACGACTATGTAAGTGCGGAATTCAAACATAATCGTTATTGAGGTAATTGAATGAAACACATAAATATGAAAACACGAAATCAATAAGAACAGGAGATATAAATCTGATTCCTTTATCATTAGTCGAATGATTACAATGAATAAATCCGTTTACAATACATCTACGATGATTACGGATTACAATCAACGAGACGACTCTTGATAATCGAATAATATGGGCGGCATCTCGAGGTATAGATCTCTACCTCGAGAACCTAGTGAATGACATCTGTTGCAACTAAAATCATTAACCAAAAACCGAAACCTAAGATCTCTATTTATAGGCTAGAAATGGGCTGGGCTTCAAACTCGTGGGCTTCCAAACGCGTGCTACAGTAACACGTGTTTAGTCAAACTCGTGTTACTGTTCACACGAGTTTGTCCAAACTCGTGGTACTATTCACACGAGTTTGTCCAAACTCGTGGTACTGTTCACACGAGTTTGTCCAAACTCGTGGTACTGTTCACACGAGTTTGTCCAAACTCGTGGTACTATTCACACGAGTTTGTCCAAACTCGTGGTACTGTTCACACGAGTTTGTCCAAACTCGTGGTACTATTCACACGAGTTTGTCCAAACTCGTGGTACTATTCACACGAGTTTGTCCAAACTCGTGGTACTGTTCACACGAGTTTGTCCAAACTCGTGGTACTATTCACACGAGTTTGTCCAAACTCGTGGTACTATTCACACGAGTTTGTCCAAACTCGTGTTACTGTTCACACGAGTTTGTCCAAACTCGTGGTACTATTCACACGAGTTTGTCCAAACTCGTGGTACTGTTCACACGAGTTTGTCCAAACTCGTGGTACTGTTCACACGAGTTTGTCCAAACTCGTGGTACTATTCACACGAGTTTGTCCAAACTCGTGGTACTGTTCACACGAGTTTGTCCAAACTCGTGGTACTGTTCACACGAGTTTGTCCAAACTCGTGGTACTATTCACACGAGTTTGTCCAAACTCGTGGTACTGTTCACACGAGTTTGTCCAAACTCGTGGTACTGTTCACACGAGTTTGTCCAAACTCGTGGTACTATTCACACGAGTTTGTCCAAACTCGTGTTACTGTTCACACGAGTTTGTCCAAACTCGTGGTACTATTCACACGAGTTTGTCCAAACTCGTGGTACTGTTCACACGAGTTTGTCCAAACTCGTGGTACTGTTCACACGAGTTTGTCCAAACTCGTGGTACTATTCACACGAGTTTGTCCAAACTCGTGGTACTATTCACACGAGTTTGTCCAAACTCGTGGTACTGTTCACACGAGTTTGTCCAAACTCGTGGTACTATTCACACGAGTTTGTCCAAACTCGTGGTACTGTTCACACGAGTTTGTCCAAACTCGTGGTACTATTCACACGAGTTTGTCCAAACTCGTGGTACTATTCACACGAGTTTGTCCAAACTCGTGGTACTGTTCACACGAGTTTGTCCAAACTCGTGGTACTATTCACACGAGTTTGTCCAAACTCGTGGTACTGTTCACACGAGTTTGTCCAAACTCGTGGTACTATTCACACGAGTTTGTCCAAACTCGTGGTACTATTCACACGAGTTTGTCCAAACTCGTGGTACTGTTCACACGAGTTTGTCCAAACTCGTGGTACTATTCACACGAGTTTGTCCAAACTCGTGGTACTGTTCACACGAGTTTGTCCAAACTCGTGGTACTATTCACACGAGTTTGTCCAAACTCGTGGTACTATTCACACGAGTTTGTCCAAACTCGTGGTACTGTTCACACGAGTTTGTCCAAACTCGTGGTACTATTCACACGAGTTTGTCCAAACTCGTGGTACTGTTCACACGAGTTTGTCCAAACTCGTGGTACTGTTCACACGAGTTTGTCCAAACTCGTGGTACTATTCACACGAGTTTGTCCAAACTCGTGGTACTGTTCACACGAGTTTGTCCAAACTCGTGGTACTATTCACACGAGTTTGTCCAAACTCGTGGTACTGTTCACACGAGTTTGTCCAAACTCGTGGTACTATTCACACGAGTTTGTCCAAACTCGTGGTACTATTCACACGAGTTTGTCCAAACTCGTGGTACTGTTCACACGAGTTTGTCCAAACTCGTGGTACTATTCACACGAGTTTGTCCAAACTCGTGGTACTGTTCACACGAGTTTGTCCAAACTCGTGGTACTATTCACACGAGTTTGTCCAAACTCGTGGTACTATTCACACGAGTTTGTCCAAACTCGTGGTACTGTTCACACGAGTTTGTCCAAACTCGTGGTACTATTCACACGAGTTTGTCCAAACTCGTGGTACTGTTCACACGAGTTTGTCCAAACTCGTGGTACTGTTCACACGAGTTTGTCCAAACTCGTGGTACTATTCACACGAGTTTGTCCAAACTCGTGGTACTGTTCACACGAGTTTGTCCAAACTCGTGGTACTATTCACACGAGTTTGTCCAAACTCGTGGTACTGTTCACACGAGTTTGTCCAAACTCGTGGTACTATTCACACGAGTTTGTCCAAACTCGTGGTACTATTCACACGAGTTTGTCCAAACTCGTGGTACTGTTCACACGAGTTTGTCCAAACTCGTGGTACTATTCACACGAGTTTGTCCAAACTCGTGGTACTGTTCACACGAGTTTGTCCAAACTCGTGGTACTATTCACACGAGTTTGTCCAAACTCGTGGTACTATTCACACGAGTTTGTCCAAACTCGTGGTACTGTTCACACGAGTTTGTCCAAACTCGTGGTACTATTCACACGAGTTTGTCCAAACTCGTGGTACTGTTCACACGAGTTTGTCCAAACTCGTGGTACTATTCACACGAGTTTGTCCAAACTCGTGGTACTATTCACACGAGTTTGTCCAAACTCGTGGTACTGTTCACACGAGTTTGTCCAAACTCGTGGTACTATTCACACGAGTTTGTCCAAACTCGTGGTACTGTTCACACGAGTTTGTCCAAACTCGTGGTACTATTCACACGAGTTTGTCCAAACT
Organism: Erigeron breviscapus; assembly: GCA_034093135.1. Lineage (NCBI taxonomy): Eukaryota > Viridiplantae > Streptophyta > Magnoliopsida > Asterales > Asteraceae > Erigeron > Erigeron breviscapus. The sequence goes on along the minus strand of CM067172.1, from coordinate 74,674,142 downwards.
CGTGGTACTATTCACACGAGTTTGTCCAAACTCGTGGTACTGTTCACACGAGTTTGTCCAAACTCGTGGTACTGTTCACACGAGTTTGTCCAAACTCGTGGTACTATTCACACGAGTTTGTCCAAACTCGTGGTACTGTTCACACGAGTTTGTCCAAACTCGTGGTACTATTCACACGAGTTTGTCCAAACTCGTGGTACTGTTCACACGAGTTGAGAATCCATGGTAAATTATAAAGTTTTCATTTGTCACATTTATCGGGAGAGAAAAATATATCAATCGATTGATCATTCATCATACCAAAACCATTCGGTCATCAATGTTTCAATATCGCCAATTTCAACAACTTTCAAGATTCCATATAAGGTCCAATACCCAAACCGTATGTTCAATCAATAATTTCCATCCATAATATAATATCAATACCTCTTGGTCAATGGTAAGACTACCATGACATAATTTGATGAGATTGTTCTTGAGCCACTACTAAGACCGGTTATGTCCCAATAATCAGATATATTGTCCCAAATGATAAGATAATGATAAGCACATGCTGTCAATCACGTGCATAAAGATAACCAAGGGTCGTGCCATGGAGACGCCCATAAATATATAGTAGTTAGAGCACCGCGAGGCCAGACTGGCGATGAAGGTGGCCACAAAGGCAAACCAAACATCCCACTGTTACCTATAATAGTGGATGAGGGGACAAGTCCTAGTTGCGCAACCCTCTAACTACAGGCCTCAAATGAGTTAATAGTAATGTACAGGGGACCACCGTTTGACAGTACTCAAGCTCATCATATAACATATAACACGTTGAACATACAATATAATTCCCATATCATTATCATTATTTCAAAGAATCATTTCATAAGAGAAAGTCATTTTAATTAATCATGCTTTTCACCCCGCAAGTAAAACATATAAAAGAGTTTGAAAGGGGGCTATGACTCACCTTGATATGCCGCATATTATATTCACTTATCCAAAATGGGTACTTCCCATCTATCGCTTCCTTGATCATATATCCGTCATATTCCCCAATCACATTTCGAGCCAAGACTATCCCTACGATAGGACTAATATACGTAAGTTCCTATCTTAAGCCATCACTAAGAAATGCCACTTTCATTATGTTGTCATAAATTTTGGGATCCAAGTATATTGTTATTATTTGCATCTTTTTGGTTGTAGAGAGTGTTGGTGTAAAAGGGTCACTTTCATTATACATGTATTTATAAGTTGTTAGAATTTCGGTAGCTTGCCTCTGATTATCATGGTTCCCATTGTGTGCTTTGCTTGATTATAATCTTTGACATTAGTAACTTCATAATATTAATATTTATGAATACTTTCTGATTTATAACTATTTATTTAATTTAATATTATTTAATTAATTATTTATTCATTTTCTTGATTTATTAACCAAATAATTCTTTAAAAATACTTTTAAGTACCTCACTTGCCTTTATAATTTGTGGCTAATTATATTTGGGTTATATTCTGATTATTATGCTTTTTAACTTAGAATATTGTGATATATATATTTATTTATGTAATTTTTCTATTAATTTAAAAATAGTTATTAATTAGTGATTTTCATTTACTTAATTATTTCTAATTTATATGACATTTGTTCTTTGACTTAAAATGATTTTATTCCAGTAGGTTTTAGTCACTTTCATCATTGGTTGTGATTATGTAACCAATTTCATGATTTATATACTTTATTTATTTATTTATTTATTTATTTACCTTTTTAATTATCATTTAAATAGAAATTCTTAGAAATCACCACATAACTTTTTGGCTAAAAACCTCAGGCCTTTTAGGCAACTTTTATCATGGGAAAAATCATATCAATTCAACCTCTCTTGTGTCTTGCTCATTTTGAGGATTCTAAGCTTATAAATCGTTTACCGAAATAGTGATTTTAGCCTCATTTTCCAAGCAATTCAAATGCGTCAAAATGGATTTTCATCCTTATTTCATTATTTCCAGAATGTTCATTATATTTTGGTGTCTTAAGTCGTGATAGTGGTGGTGGTGTGATAAGTGCAAATTAAAGCTTTCGGTTAGTGCTTATATGAACCGAATTAGTGATTTGTAGGCTTGTCTTTGCCATTTAATAACCAAGTTAAGTTTTATAACTTTTATTTGACATATTACTCTTTTTAATTATCATTTAAATAGAAATTCTTAGAAATCACCACATAACTTTTTGGCTAAAAACCTCAGGCCTTTTAGGCAACTTTTATCATGGGAAAAACATATCAATTCAACCTCTCTTGTGTCTTGCTCATTTTGAGGATTCTAAGCTTATAAATCGTTTACCGAAATAGTGATTTTAGCCTCATTTTCCAAGCAATTCAAATGCGTCAAAATGGATTTTCATCCTTATTTCATTATTTCCAGAATGTTCATTATATTTTGGTGTCTTAAGTCGTGATAGTGGTGGTGGTGTGATAAGTGCAAATTAAAGCTTTCGGTTAGTGCTTATATGAACCGAATTAGTGATTTGTAGGCTTGTCTTTGCCATTTAATAACCAAGTTAAGTTTTATAACTTTTATTTGACATATTCTCAGTAGGTTTATAATACTTTTTGTTACGAGATTGTTGGAGTTGGTTAGAGTTGCAATCTAGTGACTTTTAGCTTATTTTGTTGTGAAGAACCTTTACTTGAAATTTTCTGTTTTAACACTTATTTTCATAAAATGTTGAGTAGTCATTCTTGGTTAAGTTGAATTATTTGGACATTGGTGATTTTTATACAGAGACATATATGTGTCCTATATTTATGTGAATTTGTGCTAAATTTTTAGATATTGTTTACTACCTCTAAAAATTACCAAACCAAAACTGGTCAGAACAAGAGCTGCTGTGCGACCCAAGATATTTTATAAAAGATTTCTATGATGGACATTTAAGAAAAATCTCCCAATTTTATTTTAAGTTAGGGACACTTTGAAATCAGTTCACACCAAGTTTAAACTTCTGAAACCTAATAGTTAAGGAATTAAAAATCGTCAAAGTTGACTCAACATTAAGACAAAAATCCAGTTTTGACCACTTTTGGTAGAAAAATCATATCTTTGGTTTGGTTTAGTGTTTTTGAGTGATTCCAGTTGGAGGTTAATCTTAACTCTTTTATCTACAACTTTTATTTTGAAAGTTTCTCTTGAAACGGCCCTCACATGTTCAGTTTATCCGTCCAAAGACAGGAGAATGATTCTGTCAGAAGGTGTTTGGGTCCAAACAACTCACCAATGACCATTCTTGCTTTATTAACACTTGAGTTCATTATTTACAAGATTAATACTTTATTTTTATATCTCTCAACATCAAATTTCCAGATTATTATACTTCTTTTAACATATTTTTCACTTAATACAAGTCCATCCATCTCATAATCCAACAACAAGATTCAACTTTCTTAGATCTAACATGTATTCATTCAAATCAACACTTTTCAATACCAATCTTTATAGATCTAACTTTCAACAACATAAAAACATCTTTTTAATGAAAAATCTCAGAAATATATTCTTCAAAATATACAAAAACATATAGATCTATAAAAAGGAAAATCACTTTAAAAGCTACTAATCTATAACAACACTTTTGGGCCTTAAACTTTTTGAATCCTTGGATCTTTCTCATAGATTTCGACATGCATATGCATGAGGAGAAAGATCCTATCAACTTTGCCTTCATCAAGTGTATATAACAAAGAAATCAAGAAGAAAACATAAACTTTTGAATCCTTGGATCTTTCTCATAGATTTCGACATGCATATGCATGAGGAGAAAGATCCTATCAACTTTGCCTTCATCAAGTGTATATAACAAAGAAATCAAGAAGAAAACATAAACTTTTGATAAAACCTTTGAATATAAACAAGAACAATATAGATCTAGTAAAGAGATGAAGATTTATACCCTTGAAGAACTTGGTTTTGAAGGTGATTTTGGGCAGATTTTTCGGACCTATTTAGGCTCCTAATAACCCTTAATCCAAGCTTGAAACAACCCTTAATCTTATCTTGAAACAACCCTTGCTTAACCCTTATTATTAATATAGTTTAGATTGATTTTTGTTCTTGTTTTTCTTGATTATTTGAGCCAAAAATGGAGGAAGAAAAGGAAGGGGAAGTGCAGAATTTTTTTGAGAGAGAAATGTGAGAGACTTGTGTGTGTGTTGTGTTGGTGAAGAGTGTATGTGAGGGGGGGGGGGGGGCCAAGTATAAGGTAGGGTTTCTATCTTTATTTTTTTTTATAAAAAGTGTGTATGTAAGTATGTATATGTATATATGTTTTAAGTGGGTATTTGTTTTGTAAGAGTAATATAATGTTTATATGTAAGTATAATTAGTTGTTTTGTGTTTCAAGTATATATCATACTTTTGTGTTCTTAATTTAGCTACTTAAGTCATTTTATGTACATTTTGCATTTGTATTAGACATATACATATGCTTATTATTATTCAAGCATTTTTATGTACATATTACTTTATAAATATGCTTTGAGATAGAAATCTTTATTCTCATGTCATATTTACTTAAATTGGTTTGGTGATTGATTTGTTGGATATTTATAAGAATTTTGATTGATATCTCAACTTGTGAGACTCACTTTATTATTTATATAACTTAACTCCTCGAAATAAAGTTTTTGGTTCGTTGACCTTTTGTCAAGTTCAATTAGAACTAGTTTTTTTAGCTTGAGATTGTGTTGAATGATTATAGTTATTATTCATGGCATTTATAAGATAGCTAGTCACCTACAATACTTCGTTGAACTAGAGGGCAATTATCACCATGCCGAAATGTCTAGAAGGCCAATTCTCTTAATAAACCTCTAGGGATAGATACCTAGATAAGTCTAAGTAAATTGTCCTAGTCGGAAATTGAGGGTTGTTACATCATTACCCCCTTAACTGAAACTTCGTCCTCGAAGTTCGATCGTTCATTCGGTAGTAAAAATGGATAAACCAACAGTATGGGTGTCTACACGGAGACATAAAATGTGTGGAAGTCAAACAAGGTTTCATATCGATTCTTGGTTTCTTGTGAGCTTTTAACTCTAGGGTTGGGACATCCATTCCTCGGTTCCCTAAAATTCCTCTCGATTAGCAACTTCGAAAAAGAGAAAGGTTACGAATGTCGCTCACTTCTTGAGACGACTGGAGATTTATCGCATGTAATCGTTGTGGGCTGTCAATCTTGCCTAGATCAATACTAATTAATGGGATGATAATAGGAATGGCAATACGGAGGTGTAAAACGAACAAACGGCTCGTAACGTTAGTTACAATAAAGGCGGTAAGAAACGTTGGAATATCAATTGTTTGTGACTACTCATTTCCATTGGTCACTTGGTGTACTTTCCTTTATCGTTTTGCTTTCTCAATTAAAGAAACGTCTCAATGGCTTCTCGCCTATCTTTATCTTTCTTCAGTTTGAAGTTGGACACGCTTGCCGCTACTCGAATCTATTGACTTCGTTTGCGATTAATCACTTGTTAAGGGATTACCCCCTTAACAAGAGTGATACTAGCCCATTATGCCAAGTTGTACTAAAATTGCGAAGGTACTTCTTTGTAGTACCTCACTTTGGGGTTTTCCAATGTCGTCTTTGTTGCCTTATAGCGTTCGAGGGAATCATGAATTGTATGATGATAGTTCCATCTTGTTCCTCACACTCACCTTTGTTCTTCGATTTCGCCCTTATTTTTCCAAAGTCACCTCTTTCATTATTCGCTAAGTCATATCGTTACTAATTCCTCTTGTTTTTGACGATATTGGCTTTCAAATCGTTTTAAGGTACCTTTAATTACTTCTTTTTACGCTAAAAGGACCATTATCTATGACTCATCACCGACAAATCTCTTTTAACATCGCACATATAACCTATTAGGTTCTTTTGCTATACCTACGCATTCCTCATGATAGGATTTACACAATCCTTATGCTCTTAAGTAATCATATCACCACCATCATTTCAAGGTAAACACTTCGATGTCCTTATTCGTATGAACTCCTCCTTTAAAATAATCCTTCTTAGGTCCTCCTGACCTCTACAAAACTCTCAATTACTTTGCTCTCCTGAGCCTCATATCCATTCTCAGCTTTCTAAGCTAAGCTTCTTTTCAAGTACAATAACCTAATGTCCTTAGAAATTGTGATATAATATAATTTAGGGGAAACATCGGTTACTTTATCCCTTTTTCTCAACCATTTGGTTCCCTTCATTTTCCCTTCGTTTTCTTATGGGTAACTATACTCCTTACTGTTTCGCCACTCGGATCCGTCTCTAACTAGAGTAATCGTCGTCTTGAACAGCACACAAGCAGTCGCTAGTCATTGCAGTTATCTCAAGGGTACTTGTCAGATCATGGTGATACGGATCCTTTGATCCTAACTCATCACAGATGCGAGTTATTCTTATCACCCTTCCGTTCAAACATTCCATAACCAGCTCTTCACGGAGTTTGTTAGTTGTTTGGAACTTAGTTCAGCGATCAACTTCCTTGATCGTCACGGTAGTATGTGCCTTGAATTCTAGCGTCGCACTCCTTAATTGCCTTCACTACTAACTTAGCGATTTCATGTTGTTTTCCTTCTTCACTTTTCTTGGGCGCACTACTTCGTGGGTCGATGGTCCTTGACGATTAACCATGTGTTGCAAATTATCTTTCTTCACTCAAATTCATCTTGTCTTAGCTTACCTCCCTACGACCGTCGACCTTGAGGGGATAACCATCACAAGTCATCGTGTTTCCTCTACTTATCGACCATACTTCTCTTTAGTAAAGCTAGCTTCCATCGGGTGTTGGGCGTATATCGATTTCTCTTAGCTTAGTTGATACTCTCCACCAATAGCTTGTCTTTCGATAGAGGTTTTCTAATTCTTATCCAAAGGATAACGCGTGAACCGCCATAAAGATAAACGCCACCAGAACTACATCTTGTAGACGGCGTCAATTCCTTCACTTTACTATTTGTGTCAAATGATGTTTCTCTACTCTATCTTCTACTCCAAATCATCTTCAATGATGCTAGTGAATAACTCTTCTTGAAAGGTAAAGTATAATCTTGCACTTCATACTCCTTGTTCGAGCATCTACCTTTGCTGTGATTACCCCCTTAACATTTTTCCTCTGGAAAAATGTAAGGGATTTCCTACTTTTCACTTTATCTCACCATCCTTGACGATCTTCATTTCTCCAAATTCCTGATTCCTTCATGTAGCAAATATCTGTAACACCCCGCTAAAGCGGAATATACGGGATGTACAGACAAGCACAAAAGCACACAGTACAAGTTCCAACACAGCCAATGACATAAAAGAGAAGAAGTATAAAAGTTATTACAGCACTTGGGATATACCCAGAATAGTTAATAATCAAAAGACAGAACAATTGTCTTGAAGTACAGGAGTCTGAACTGAATAAGCAAAGGGAGATCTTCACAGCTTCCGGTCTTGAACGTACGAATCAATCGCCAAAAGGGATGAGCTTTAAAGAGGAAGTCTCCTATGCTAAGAGATCTACTAGCCTAGCCTGAAAAGCATGTAAGTTCAAAGGTCAACTACAAAAGTAGTTGGTGAGATTCACATAAAGTACTAGTACGTATACATATAATAATATGTAGAGTAAGAACAAGTCATAAGGTCTGTACGTTTAACAAAAGTGCTTTATGACCGTAAGAACAGTACAAGAACATATAATGAACTTTAAATGAGTTGTCACTGCTAACCCGATTGGCCAGAACTGAACTGTAATGAACTTAAGTACATAATAATCAAGTACTTCACAAAGATCTAAAGCAGAACAAGAACAGATAATATGCACCCTCCAGAACTGCGGAGAATGAGGGTGGGCCTACCCTAAACAGCGCTGTCCATAATTATCTACGGTTCAATCCCTGAACTGTGGGATATGAATTGATAGCAGTGAATAAGAACTGAACAAGTACAAGTACGAACTAGAACATGTTAAAGATCAATATAGTAGTAAGGAGGTATTTAAGATCCTGCCCATTCAAGACTTAAATACTCCCTTAAACAGTATAAACGTATTTAAGATCCTGCCCATTCAAGACTTAAATACTCTTCCAAATAATTAGGAATCATATCATAAGTACCTCGTAAGATCATAAAATAGTACGTGAAATAGTTCAAGATTATAATATAGTACGTAAAGTAGTTCAAGAACATATGTACAAGTACAAAGTAGTTTTCATGCTTTTCAGTCCCCGATAAAAGAACTTGAACAAAATGTACAAAAAGGGGGGTTAGTGAACTCACAGTGATCTGTACCAGCACAGTAGTATAAGCACAGAGAACAAGCACAGAAGTAGATAAGTTATATCTATCAGATTCCAAGTACGTCTTGATGGATGCCTAAGTACAAGTTATTGTTCATAGATATGCACACATATTAGTTCAAATGACTAATTAATTACTGAAATGTCCTTGATGAACTGATGATTTGGTCCCTTTGAAGCTCTTTGAATGTTTTGACTCAAAAAGAGTTTGAATGAACTTCAAGTATATGAACTGGACTCGAACTGTACGTCTTAGAACTCACACATAAGTACTTATCGTGTTAATGAGTTGAACGTGTCTTAAATAATGAACTTTGGCCTTAAGAACTCAATTTAGTTGTTCATAGAACTCGTACTTTAGTAATTAAGATAGAACATGTCTTTGGTGTACTTCAATTAGGGTTTGCACAATGTACGCTGTTTTAGATCGGTTCATGAACTAGCTTTGGTGTTAATACGTAGCCTTTGATGTGTTTAATCTAATGATAATGATGTTAGGAACTGATTTGGTGTTTAATGATCAAGTGTGGTATGTTATAGAACAAGTTCACGTTGTTTTCTAATGAGTACAAGATCGTCTAGGGTTTTGGAACTTCAAGATC
>CM067172.1:74616064-74657250 GCA_034093135.1 Erigeron breviscapus | reverse complement strand
TTTGATGTTGTGGCTGACTCTGAAAGTTATCCCTTTGCCACCTATTTCCTGAAAAGTGAGAATTATTAGTAGGAAAAGAAGGGTTAAAAGAAGGATTTCCTGAAGAACGGTTCTGGAAACCGGTATTGCGCGGGTAGCTCCCTTGTGGTTGATTCTGGATGTATCTCACATCTTCGGGTGCCCGATTGGGGCACTCATCTGAATAATGCATATCACCACAATGATCACATCCATCGGCTACTACCTTTACATCCCGTTCAATCGCTCCAAACCGATTCTCTTGCATAGCAAATCCCTTTTCCATGCGCTCAGATAGCGCTCTAATCTCTCCAATCATCCCAGAATCATGACTAGCTTTAACCTTTGCAACCCTACCATGGCTAGTACCTTTCTTTAGTCTTCTCTCATTCTTCAAAAATCTATCATCATCCATATTTGCATTGTCCTTTCCCATGGACTCCAAAATATCAAAACCTTCATTGGGTGTAATCTTGTTGAAACCACCCCCAAAAGCATATCCTAACTCACGCTTGGACTTCTTATCTAGGCCATCAAAGAAAAGCTCAACATATTGCTCCTTAGTCATGTTATGGCCCGGACAATTTCTCAACATCTCCTTAAACCGAATCCATGCATCCACCACATCTTCATCTTCATCTTGGTCAAAGGACCTAATCAAATTCTCCAACTTCCTTTGAGTTCTAAGTGAATAAAACTCACCAATGAAAGCTTGCTTGAGTTGGTCCCAAGTTGTTATGGAATTTTCCGGAAGATCATTAAACCAATCTAAAGCATCACCGGTAATGGACATGGGAAATGTCTCAAGTTTAACGGCATTCATTTGGTTGTTCCCATATTGGTATAACCGTGCCAACTTCTCAAACCTCTCTAAGTGTTGGTATGGATCCCATTTCCTTTTACCATCAAACTGTTGTTCCTCAATGCTTTTAAGATGATTACCTTTCAGATTGAAGTCATGAGCAATGGTTGGAGGTCTTATAGGACTACCACGGTTGGTAGGAATAGTGCGGACCCTTTCACCATAACGTATATCATTTGGATCCCTTTCTTCGTCTCCCATTTCCTCTTCTAACTTAACTTCAAGATTGAAAAACTCGTCTAAATAAAACCCTTCCTCGTCCGAATCAGGAGTGGGTCTAGCAATAGGTGAGAATGGTGTAGGTGTAGTGAAGTTAAACCTACGTCTTGTTGGTGTTCTCAAAGGACTATTTAGAGGTAAACCCGAAGACCGCAAGTTCATCAACTAAGAAGTAGACCTGCAAAACACAACTACCAAACACGTCAACTGCACCTGTGATAAGACAAGCAAAGAAAAACTAAACTATTAAAGCAAATAACTTCCTCACGCGTGAGGAAGGATCAAACCACTAAATTAACAACTAAAACGGCACACAATCCCCGGCAGCGGCGCCAAAAACTTGATGTGCCAAATCGAGTTTAGAAATTAAAACTAGAACCACCTCGAAACTCACTACTACACACTATCGGGCAGTGGACCCGATCGTATGCAATATAGTTAAAAAGTAAGTCCAGGTTCGTTCACGGGGATTGGTCTGAATCAATTGTCTAATAAAGTAGTTTGGAAAATAGGGTGTTGCTCCAAATCTCTCTTTGGCAATTAAAGTAAAATAACTTTGAAGACAAAAACGCGTAAAAGTAAAGGTAAAGCTTCAAACAATAATAGTAAAGATCATCCACCTTGACTTCGCTAGACTTCAAACATGATTGCATTCAATTAAGACCAAATTCAATGAGAGTTGACACGATAATCGTGAAAGGATAAAATGCTCGCGTGGTACCACCAACCGCTCACAAATCACCCAAACACCTAAATTGCTAGTTTAATTACCCAAGCCGGTACCACCAATGCCTAGACAACCTTACCAACAATTAGTTTGCTGATCGACAAATTACCAATTGCGCCTTTGTGAATTAAAACGTGGTACCACCAACCGTTACAAAACACGTTGACAAAATGATTCCTTTTATTAAAATGACATTCACTATCATACCATGAACTAGTGATAATTGCTCATAGACAAGCAACCGTTTGAAAATCACATCTGTATCCAACTAGTACCACTAACGTAGGACACACATGCCACCAATATCATAATAATAAATGTAAAGGAATTAAATCATCAAGATCTCGACACAACGATAAATGAAATCAACTCTTGGAATTAAAACATATAGCAATCACGTCATTCGTCTAGTTTCATCAAGGTGGATGATTGAAAGTTTAGCCACTCATGATTAAATTGAAATAACAATCAAAATAAAGGAAGAACATGATGTACCAATCGTGCGAGAAATAGAAATTGCAAGACAATAGAATAGATACGATCTAAGTGGGTGCACGTGAATCTTCAATGAATCGGAAGACGATGAAATCTTGATTTGATCCTTGAGGGTGTTCCTTGTAGTGCAGCTCTTAGAAAGAAGACTTGATAATTTGGGAATTAGGTTGTGTAAACTATTTATACCTCCCTTTAATCTGAAGCAAAAGCTGCCCAAAACCCTTCAGCCCCGTACTCTCACTGCGGCGCAGTGGGCACACGCACATCCCACTGCGGCGCAGTGTAAATATACTGGTTGAATTCTCCTTTTTCCACTAGCTGACTGCGGCGCAGTGGGCTTGTTCACCACCACTGCGTCGCAGTAAAAATCTACTGGTCTCGATGCTCATTTCCATTAGATGACTGCGGCGCAGTGGGCTTGTTCACCACCACTGCGTCGCAGTATAACTATACTGGTCCGAATAACACTTCTTCAAAAATAAGAACTTGCATAAATTTTCTATCTCTTTTCACCTAAATAACTCTCGAACTCTCCAATCAACTTCATGGCCTCAAAATTACTCGAAATTGCACGAAACGGATACGTCACCTGTTTAGAACCTGAAACCACTAACAAAACCCATAAACGCGCCAAATGCCAGCAAAATCGACTAAAAAACATATAAATAAAAGGCCAATAACGATGTGGGCGATGGGTATAAATTGGTCACATCAATCACTGTACCCTGAAAAATGATGAATTTTGTTCCCCGAAGCAGTAATTAAAAAAAATTAGTTAAAATGAGTTTAATCCACCTAATTGAATGTATGATGATTTCCCTTCATGACCCATGTCTATCCAAAGACATGCTGGCTTAAAGTGTGTTATGAGAATTATAAACAAGATTGGAAACCTTATGCTTGGGCGTCTGTATTTTCAATATTTTTTTCTTACACCATTTATGTTTAACCTTTTGCATCACCTCTAAAGCATCATGGTTAGATCAGTGGTAAACACCCTGACCTCTGGAAACAGAGGTTATGGTTTCGATCCTCATCCCTTGCAAAGGTTGGAGGGCCTTTTCTACCATTTAGGTAGAAATTGGAAGCAACCTCTCTACTTAGGTAGAGGTAAGGTCTGCCTACATCTTAACCTCGCCCATACACCGTTGAGGTATTGGGGCTCAAAACCCGCGGAAGGCGGCATTGAGCAGTTTCTTTCTTTCTTTCTTTCTTTTGCATCACCTCCGACATTTGTGCTTGAAGGATGTCGTCCTCTATGATGTCAGCCGTGATAAGTGCCGTCATCTTGTCGACGATCATACGGGTGGGTAAATATTGTTTGAAGAAGAAGTCATTTGGAAGTGAAAAGAAAAGTAAAATGTTATAATGAAAGACTAGAGATGTTTATGAAATGGTAGTGAAATGTATTGTATTTATAGAATAGAATCAAGTTTTGACCATTCAGGGACTATAGGTGTAAAGTCTTTGAATTTTTGACCGCTCTAAGGACTAATATGTAATTATTTTGAATGCTTGGCTGTTTCAGAGACTAAAAGTGTAGCTATTTTAAATTATATTTGTTCAGTGACCAAAAGTGTAAAATTTATTTGACACATTTTCGCACTACATTACACTTTTTGACATATTTTGTTTTTATTGGGGCAAAGAAAATTAAGATGACACATAGTAAGTCGCCAATTGTCTAAATTTAAGCCAAAACTTGTCAAAAATTGACAAATTGATACTACATCTTTGTTTTTAATGGGCTCATTGCTAAATAACATAGAAAAGGCGGTACTAAAAGGGGGTAAGGTGGGCCAACGTCAAAATTTAAATTGTTATGTATTTTTAAATTTCTTTTTATAGATTTTTAAATTTTTTTATAGGTTTTTAACATTTTGCTCTCTTTTAAACTTATTTTTCATGAATTTTTAAATTTTGTCCTGTTTAAAATTTTTTCTTAATACCGTATTTGATACATAGACTTGGCATATTTTGATACTTCTGACAATGAGTTCATTGATGCTCTCTGCCTTATGACTCTCGTTGACGATAATGTTGTCACTAGGTTCATCGATATACTTGTTATCTTCTTGTACTTTGTTTGACCTTCCATTTTCATTTGTTAGGATGTATTTTTCATTAGAATACAAAACTCATTGTATTTTCCTACGGAAATCATAGGTTCCACGCTAAGGTAATCAACTCTTAAAGAGCTAAATTTTGAATCTACTGTATTTAGCATTAGTATTTTTAATTAGATTCATAATCATAATGGTTTGGCGACTTGTATATGTAAACTTCAATCAATTCAAATTCAACTCATATATAGGAGAGGACTGCTCTCAGAGCAATGTCAATCCATTTATGACTCAAACTCATTTACTCTTAACCCAAACCCGCTTATTGCGTGTTTTTTCACGAGCTTGTCGTATTGGATATATTGTCACTTTTAGTTATTTTTACTACACAATAATTTTATTCGACTTAACTTGTATATATAGGCTATAGCACATATATTTTTAGAACTATATTTAGTGTTTAATTAAAAACAAAATACCAACGTGTTTTTAAAGTTAGAAAAGTTCCCAAGAGCTTTTTGAAAGAAAAAAAGTTACTGATCGAGAATATATATATACCTTTTTGTTTTGGTGACTATATTTTAAACCCAAAACACATATAGAAAGAAACGTTAACTAATTAAATCAAGAAAACTGGATTTAGTAACACACAAGTTCCTATCAACCAAAGATCCTACATAATTTCAATGCCCAATAAATATTTTCTCAACAACTCTCTCCTAATATATAAAACTTCTATATTACACCAATTCCATGCTCTTTGTACTTCAAATATAAACCCTTCTAGCCATCCTCTTAATCAAAATTAACAAAAGAACTCCAAATTATTCACTATGGAAGCTAACATTATTATCATATTCATGGTGTTAGCTACCACTTCAGCCTATTTCTTATGGTTCCACCACCTTTCTCGTCGTCTTTCTGGACCGAAAGTCTACCCTTTCTTCGGTAGCCTTCCGGTTCTTTTCTTAAATAGGTCCCGGATCCATGACTGGATCGCGGGAAACCTACGTTCAACAGGTGGTGGAACTTATCAAACCACCACAATAGCAATACCTTTCTTTGCACGTAAACAAGGGTTTTATACGGTTACTTGTAACCCGAAAAACATTGAACATATACTTAGAACAAGGTTTGATAACTACCCGAAAGGACCAACATGGCAAACCGCTTTTCATGATCTCCTTGGTCAAGGGATATTCAATAGTGATGGCGAAACATGGCTCATACAACGAAAAACCGCGGCTTTGGAGTTTACGACACGGACCCTACGCCAAGCCATGGCTAGGTGGGTTAGTCGTACTATTAAAACAAGATTATGGTGTATTTTGGAGAAAGCATCTAATGAACATTTTCCAGTTGATTTGCAAGATCTTTTACTTCGGTTAACATTTGATAACATTTGTGGGTTGACATTCGGTAAAGATCCGGAAACGTTATCAACCGAGTTATCCGAGAATCCATTTGCAACCGCTTTTGATTCGGCAACTGAAGCAACGCTACAAAGGCTATTGTATCCGGGGTTTTTGTGGCGATTGAAGAAGCTTATAGGGATTGGAGCGGAAATGAGACTCCGAAAAAGCCTTCAAGTTGTCGAAAACTATATGACCGAAGCATTAACTGCTCGTAAATTAAACCCGTCAGATGATCTTCTGTCAAGGTTTATTAAAAAGCGTGACGTAGATGGGAATATTTTCCCGAATGATGTTTTAAAACGTATTGCATTAAACTTTGTGCTAGCCGGGCGCGACACATCATCTGTCGCGCTCAGCTGGTTTTTCTGGTTGGTCATGAATAACCCATTGATAGAAACAAAAATTATCAATGAGTTGACCACAATATTAAAAGATACACGTGGCAGCGATTCGAACACTTGGGTTTCGGATCCTTTGACATTCGATGAGGCTGATAGGTTGGTGTACCTAAAAGCGGCTTTAGCAGAGACTCTCCGCTTATATCCATCGGTCCCAGAGGATTTCAAGTACGTCATAAACGATGACGTTTTACCAGATGGAACTAAGGTCCCATCTGGTTCAACAGTGACGTACTCGATATACTCTGTAGGGCGAATGAAGAGCGTGTGGGGCGATGACTGCTTAGAGTTTAAACCCGATAGGTGGCTATCTGCGACTGGAGACCGGTTTGAGGCACCGAAGGATGGTTACAAGTTTGTGGCGTTTAACGCCGGTCCAAGGACTTGTTTAGGCAAAGATTTGGCATACTTGCAAATGAAATCAGTTGTTTCGGCCGTGCTCCTTCGTTACTGGCTGTCATTAGTTCCCGGTCACCGGGTGGAACAAAAGATGTCATTGACATTGTTTATGAAAAATGGTCTAAAGGTATACTTGCACCCACGCGGTCTTACCTCAGCATAGGTCACCGGCCATTGAAGGGCAAAATTTGTTGTTTTTGAGGTGGTTGTATACTTTCCTATATCAAAATGCCACATACTCGTGTTTGGTCAAAGGGTCATTTAATTTGTATCTACTATATATCATTCTTGTTTAATCGTAATATTGTAATGCTTTGTTTGGCTTGACGAAATTCATAACAAGCTTTTCCAAAAATATATATTAAAAAATTATGAGTCACCCTTTATATGATCATTTACATATATGAAAGCAATCAAATACAGACATTTTAATTAGAAATACATGAAGGGGGAGGAGGAAGAGGTTTGAGAGAGTGAAGATGTAGGCCCATGTCTAGTTTGATATATTTTGTATTGGGTTTAACGGGTTCAAAGTTTTGGAATGATATGCAAATGTGAAATGTGTAATCATAACATGTATTCAAAATTTCAATAATGTTCCGCTTAGTCGGTCAGAGGTACTCCCGGTTTTACTTCAGATTTTGAGTTCGATCATCAAGGATGGTAGGCCTTGGGTTTTTCCTTCCGAATACTTGTAACGGCTCGTTGTCTAGAGTTCATACAAAGCTTCACCCTTATACGGTAAGAGTTTACTGATGTTGAATTACGACTGAATGTTCGGAAAAAAACATGTTATCAAAATTATGGTTGGTTTAATTTTCTTTTTGGCTATAAAACTGAAAACTTAATTAACCGCGCGATAGTACTTTTTTGTCTATACGAATATATTACAAACCGAAATACACTTCAATGTAACGTCATAATTAAGTTAGTACATCTATAATATAACTAAAAGAGGAGGTTGGGGGTACACTTGGCACCCCTAATCCCCCTCTTTGAGTCTAATTCTCCCTCCTAATTTTTTCTAGAATTTTTTTATTCTTTTTAATTTTTATAATTGATATTTAATATTAATAATAATAATACGAGTAATACATCTCTTTCTCCCACTTACATTCTAACCCTATCTCAGTTATCTCACGATTTTCACTTCCCCGCCAAATATCCAATATCCTGTTTTAGACTATTAGGGTTTCTAACACTTTTGAGAGGTATACTATTTTTTATTTTTAATTAATGTAAGTAATTATTCTGTTCTTCTTTTTTAAAGTCTTTTATACCTTTGCAACTATTAATTTTATACTTAATGACGATGATGTAACATCGTGACTTTTGACCATTTGACCTCATGCGCAAATCGACTAACAATATTAGTTAATAATAAGATTGGAGGGTTTTGGCGACTTAATGACGTATATAATGATAAGCCAAGTCGATTGATCGATTTATTTGGCTTGACGAGGATTTAATTAACTAGAATTTGTGAAACGGGTCAACCCTTGGATCCAACCCAAACCCATGACCCATCTAAAATAACCCAACCTTATACCTCCAAAATCTTACACCCAATCCACCCACCCATCCCTTATCTATTCATTCATTCACCCACCTCACTCTCTCTCTAATTAAACACACATACATTCTTACATTTCTCTTTCTCTCTCTAAATTATCATCATCAATTATTGTTGTTTATGTTAGATTTGTGCAAGAAAAACTAATTACATCACCACCTTGGAATCATATCAAAAGTAGGAGCTAGAGTACAAAACTGGAATACATTCTAACCCAACCTCACATTCTAACCCATTTTCGGATTTCATCTTTTGGAAGGAAGTTTGTTAAGTGAACTCATCTTAAAATTCACCTTGTTATGTTTATAAACTAGTTTTTAGCAAATTGAATGAGCCTTGGTCAAATTTAAGCTTCAAAATATATTATGGGCCGAAATTAGGTTTTTATGTAGCAAAATTAGGTCAAAACTGTTTTTGAAAATGATTTGAAGTTATGGAATGGATTTGGGAAGTTGGAATACATTTGTTTATGTTTAATTTCAGTTGTTCATGTATGAAAACGAGTTGGGAAACTTCTCCAAGCGATTAAGCAGCCAAGAATGAGGTTTAGGTCAAAATGGGTTTTGTTGGTCGTTGTTGCTGTTGTGGTTCACCTTCAGGTCTGACCAGGGATCGAACCACCGTCTGGGACGCTGGGCAGCTCCCCTATGGCCGTCTTGTACGTTAGTTTCAGGCGTGTGATATGGTGGTGGCGTCTGGGACGCTAGAGACACCGTCTTGGACGGTGCTCTCTAAACCCTTTACGTTAAGACCCCCTGTTTTACGTCCATTTGATGTGCATGAAACGCTGAATAGAAGCCACCGTCTGAGATGGTGGCATCCACCGTCCAAAACGTTAGTCAGATTGTACCCCACCGTCTCAAACGCTCAACTTTATCGTCTGTTACGCCCTTCCTTTCTGAACCACCGTTTCTTACGGTGGATACCACCGTAATTTATGGTGGTGCCTTTTTCTTGTTTTCCTGTTTGACCAGCTTGAACCCCTTTGACCTTGGTTTGAACCTAGCTTCAGTTTAGGCGATCCTATGACTTCCTTGACAATGTATTTGGGTCGTTATAGCTTCTCAAAGTCGTGGATTACCCTCAAAACTTAACATGGAACTTTTATTTAAATCATATATTTTGTACAAAATTAGTTAAGGTCACGAGGCGACTCTTGAACGATTTCAATCATTTTAAACTAGTTCCCAACCTTTCTTACGTGATAATTGAGTCTAGGGAATCATTTGAAATTGTGGGACACTTATGGAACCCTAATTAGGGTTTGACACAATTAATAACGTATCACATATATAAATATATATTAATAAATATGTATATTATAATTATAGGTGGTGGACGAGAAGTGAACGTTGAACGACTTTAACTCGACTTATATCGATCTTAACTTCCTTTGCCGATCGAGGTGAGTTCCGTAGCACCCTACTCAATTGAGATTAGGGCTGAAAAGTGTACACATACGTGCTTGATTGTTCGATTGATTGGTTGATATGCTTGAGTTACGATTTGTCTTATTGCTTGTTTTATTGTTCAATTGAATGTTTTGATTGATTTATGGATTTGAGTGATTGTTTGATTGATGGATGGTTTTGATTGATTGTTTGATGGTTTGCGCATACGATTGTGATATTGTGATTTATTTAGGATAGTCGTGCATACACGGAAGTCGGTTATGCCTCCAAAGGGTTTTAGATGTGGTGGGAAGGCTGCGGGTGACCCTATATATAAGCATCTAGGACTCGTTGAAAGTAGAATCCTCCTAAGTGTATGTACGTTTAGTTTTGGTTGGTTTGATAGTTTGATGACTGATGGACTTGTGATTGAGACAAGCACGCATACGTATTGATATGGGTACACGTGAGACGGACATGGACCTCCAAGTGTATAGATGTATACACTTGAGTTGTATTTGTGAGACGGACATGGACTCCGGGTATATAGACATATATACACCGATGATTTTGAGATGCCACATTGTTCATTGGGATGACATGTGAGTATCGTTGCATTGATGACTTGAGGGTCACACTTATGATATGCATTATGACATTGACATGCATACGGCATATATCTTGATATTGACATCACTGGTGCATATTCATTACACGCTTATGAAGCACCCTTGACATTGGCATACATTTGGTACATTGATTGACATTGACACACATTTGGTGCACTTCTTGTTTTTGATATCACTCGTGCATGTTCATTAAACGTTTACTAACTATCTTGTATAGTTACTTGTATGATTACTTGTGTGTGACGGGGTTTCGCTATGAGCAAACCTATATTACGTGTCATGGTTGTTTAAGGGCTACATGTAAGTTATTACTTGCCTTTATCTTGTTCATATTGCGATTATTTGACGATGGTCCCTTGTGATCCATTACTACGAATTCACCAACCTAGTGTTGACTTTGTTTAGTACACTTTTCAGGTAATCAAGTGAATCCGAGACGTGTTGGTTGATTGTTGCATTTGCTAGGGCTTGGACTTACGTAGATCCGTGATTCATTCGCCCTTTTATGTTCTCATGTTATGTATGTATATTGTACCTTGAATGTCTGGTTATGTTGGATTCACCGAATCCCTTTGATGTCATATAGTTCATGTTCTACGATAATTCCATGCACACGCTATATCTTTTCAGTGATATTTCGAGCCTAGCTCAGGGTGTTACAGAATGGTGGCCCATGCTTGGTCGTAGAGAATTAGGCGGTTTGACCTAGACTATGGCTTAAGTTAAAACTCTTCATATAGCATACATGGTTAGGAATTTTGTGTGCAACGTGAAATTGTATGAACCCTGAAAATTATGCATTGTGAGTTCGTAAATGGGACCATTTATGTGATAATGTGAGTACAATTGGACAACGTGTTGTTTTTTGATGTGTACAAGGTGGACAATGTGTTATGTAGTGGCAAGTACAACGTGACGAATGTGTGATGAGTACAATGTGATTAATGTGTACATTGATTTGAGCTTGATTGTGGTTGAGATGAATTCTTGTTATTGATTGGTGATAGTTTGATGATTTAGGGCAAAATGAAGTTATGGCATTAACTTAGTATAATATTGTGGCAACCCTAAAAGAGCCTGATCAACTATTTTATGGTCACCCGGTATTATAACAAGTTAATGATATCACGGATTGCACATGTTTGGCTTAAGAGTATAATAAGGAACCGATATGCTTAATGGGAGTTGGTTGGGTGGAGGGTTAGCCACTGGTACACCCTGTATACATACCCAGTCAATAACTAGAGAGCATATCGGATTCGGATTATACTTTTAACCACTTGTTTTAGTTGATTACTTGTGTGTGACGGGGTTTCGCTATGAGCAAACCTATATTACGTGTCATGGTTGTTTAAGGGCTACATGTAAGTTATTACTTGCCTTTATCTTGTTCATATTGCGATTATTTGACGATGGTCCCTTGTGATCCATTACTACGAATTCACCAACCTAGTGTTGACTTTGTTTAGTACACTTTTCAGGTAATCAAGTGAATCCGAGACGTGTTGGTTGATTGTTGCATTTGCTAGGGCTTGGACTTACGTAGATCCGTGATTCATTCGCCCTTTTATGTTCTCATGTTATGTATGTATATTGTACCTTGAATGTCTGGTTATGTTGGATTCACCGAATCCCTTTGATGTCATATAGTTCATGTTCTACGATAATTCCATGCACACGCTATATCTTTTCAGTGATATTTCGAGCCTAGCTCAGGGTGTTACAGAATGGTGGCCCATGCTTGGTCGTAGAGAATTAGGCGGTTTGACCTAGACTATGGCTTAAGTTAAAACTCTTCATATAGCATGCATGGTTAGGAATTTTGTGTGCAACGTGAAATTGTATGAACCCTGAAAATTATGCATTGTGAGTTCGTAAATGGGACCATTTATGTGATAATGTGAGTACAATTGGACAACGTGTTGTTTTTTGATGTGTACAAGGTGGACAATGTGTTATGTAGTGGCAAGTACAACGTGACGAATGTGTGATGAGTACAATGTGATTAATGTGTACATTGATTTGAGCTTGATTGTGGTTGAGATGAATTCTTGTTATTGATTGGTGATAGTTTGATGATTTAGGGCAAAATGAAGTTATGGCATTAACTTAGTATAATATTGTGGCAACCCTAAAAGAGCCTGATCAACTATTTTATGGTCACCCGGTATTATAACAAGTTAATGATATCACGGATTGCACATGTTTGGCTAAGAGTATAATAAGGAACCGATATGCTTAATGGGAGTTGGTTGGGTGGAGGGTTAGCCACTGGTACACCCTGTATACATACCCGGTCAATAACTAGAGAGCATATCGGATTCGGATTATACTTTTAACCACTTGTTTTAGTTGCTTACTTGTGTGATGTGCCGGATATGAGTACTTGATTTTGTTGATGGACAATTGTTGTGAACTAGACATGAGAACATGATAGATAACGGTTACTTGAGAACTTTGGTATGTTGGCCTTAGCGTAGTGATGTGAAACCCGTATGATATGTTGGTATGATAGCATGATATATGATAATTACTTGAGAACATTTATGTAAAGTCCCTCACTTGATGGTTTAACCCAATAGTGTAAAATACAACAAGTCTAATATGCACTAGATTTGGACTAGTATTACTTGAATATAAATGCAAGTATATAAACAAAGTAATACAAGACTTAAAGCAATAAATAAAGTAAAGGTGGAACACAATGTAATTTTTTCAAGTGTATTTTATTTATGATGTTAAATAAAATACAAGGTTGTGCGGAATCAAGATAATACAAATATGTAAGTATCCTAACAACCTATGAATTACAAATGATCTATATTTGATAAATAAACTCTTTAGATCGAAATACTTAAAGTTGTGAAGTATCCCTGTTACGATCGAGAGTATTTAGACAAATTCACCTAATTGCTAAAAGTAATTTTAACAAGGAAATGACTTTGTATTTATAGGCAAACAAATTCACCAGTGAATTTGTTCCGTACAAATATGGTTGCATGTATTTAATGAACCGACAAGCTCATTAAATGCATTGGTTAAAGTACAAGGATAAAGTCACATCAATATGACTTATTATCCTTTTAACCAACCACCTTTACACACGTAAGTACTTTTGTAAAGACAAGTGGAATGTTCTTTGAAAAGTGTGTAAAGGTAAACAATCAATTCCTCGTAATCAGTGTTCAGACTTGTAAGGTCTAGAACACTGACAAAGCTCCAGTCGTAGATCTGGTAAGACTTCCAGTGGACTCCGCCATTTGTCAGTCTTCTTTATTCTAACTTCAGTCTTTGACTTCAGTGAGAATGTCTTCAGTAGAATAGATGTAACACCCCAACTAAGGCGGAACGATGAGATGTACAGAAAGTCGAGTATTCAAAACAAAGGATAATAGATAACATTCACCATAGCTTTATTTGATAAAAATAATTTTACAATGTACAAGCATGTGAACCAATTCCCAAGTACAATACGTCTACCATACTTGGATATTGAGTCCACGAAACAAATAACAAATACATGAGATGATATACTACAATGATCAAGGCGGATTCCATTGCCCATCACAAGGTTTGATCTTTGACTCCCAAGTGCAATGCAAATAATCATGATGCATATAATTCCTCAAAGCTTACGCTAATTCCTGAAAAGCATGAAGAAAAAGTGTCAACTACGAAAACGTAGTTGGTGAGTGCATAGGTTTGCAAGTAAACCTCGTTACATATCCATTTCAAAACTTAGAAAGCATATTATTTCATGTCAATTCACCCAAACCACATGACCGGCAAAAATTCCCATATCAAACCATCAAGTTTTCAAAATACCATAACGTCATTTCAAGGAGTTGAGAAATCCATGGTAAACTATAAAGTTCTCATTTGTCACATTTATCGTGAGAGAAAAATATATCGATCGATTAATCATTCATCATACCAAAACCATTCGGTCATCAATACTTCAACATCGCCAATTTCAACAACTTTCGAGATTCCATATAAGGTCCAATACCCAAACCGTATGTTCAATCCATAATATCCAACCATGAGTAATAATCAATAATATTTAGCCAAAGACATAATTTGATGAGTAAATGCTTGAGCCACTACTAAGACCATTTCCTGTCCCAACCAACATAATATTTCATTTCATAGCACAAGCTGTCAATCAAGTGCAATTAATAAAGAAGGGGATCGTGCCATGGAGACGACCGCCTAATATAAAGTAGATTAGAGCACCGCTCGGGTCGGACTGGCAATGAAAGTGGCCACAAAGGCAACTAACATTCCACCGTTACCTATTTTAGTGGGTGAGTGGACGACTCCTAGTTGCGCAACCCTCTAACTACAGGCCTCCCCTTTCGGAGTTAATAGTAGTGTACCGAAGTGATACAGTTTGACAGAACTCAAGCTCATCATATAACTTATAACACATTGAACATAAAATATATCCCATTTCATAATCATTCTTTCAAGAATCATTCATATATATAAAGCAATTTTATTTATCATGTTTTTCACCCCGAAAGTAAAACACATAAAAGAGTTTGAAAGGGGGCTATGACTCACCTTGATATGCCGCATATTATATTCACTTATCCAAAATGGGTACTTCCCATCTATCGCTTCCTTGATCATATATCTGTCATATTCCTCAATCACATTTCGAGCCAAGACTATCCCTATGATAGGACTAATATACGTAAGTTCCTATCTTAAGCCATCACTTAGAAATGCCACTATCATTAAGTTGTCATCAATTAAGGAATTCAAGTGTATTGCTAATACTCGTATCTTTTTGGTTGTAGGGATTGATGGTGAAAAATGTCACTTTCAATATACATGTACTTATAAGTTGTTAGAATTTAGGTAACTTGCCTTCATTTGTGGTTTCATTTAGCATCTTAGGTTATCATATGAGAATGCCATATTAAGTTATATTGTCCTTATTCATCATTTGATGTGTAACTGATTTTAGCACGAATTAGCATTTGTGATATCAATTTATAGTTTGGTTAACGTAATTACTTATGTCTATTCAACTTAATTATCTTTTGTGTTACTTTAATTTCTCTTATCTTTCAAACTCACATACTTCTCGATATATCTTATGATTATCCGGGTTTATGAAATTCGTTTAAGTGTTTTGGGCCATTACCAAATTGGGCCCAAGTGTTATGGGCTTTTAAATGCTTTGGGCTTAAATTAGTTATTGGGCTTAACCTTATTTGGGTTATGTGCTTAGTGGGTTTTATTGGTTATTGGGCTATATGGTTGTTAGAAATATAAATGGTGTTAAATTGTAATATTTCTAGTTATTCAAGGGGTATTAGTGTTAATTAGATCATTAGTATAAATACCCCTTCCTTAATCATTTTGTAAGAAGCCTTGGACATAATTCCATAGTTACTTCTATCTAAACTTATACTTTCTCTCTCTACATCATCTTCAACCTCCTTTCACACACAAACACACTTTACACACACTATCCTTAATTCCACCATTAAACCTCAATTAAGCTCAATTCTAAATCTAACAATTGGTATCAGAGCACAATCAGCATATCTGAACGATCTACAAGCTTGAATCAAGTTGTTTTTGTGCTTAATTTTGGTAATTTTGAGTTTTTCTGAAACTGTCAATTGCCGAGATAACTGTTCGAGTTATTTCTGCAATTTGAGTGTGTTTTGGTTAGAATTTTGTTCACCGATCGATTCGTTGATAGTAAATCATCATTCAGTATCAATTTCAGACCTCAATTTCAACTTTTGATCATGTTTTGTGCGAGCTCGGCAAACAGAGGTTTCGTAGGGATTTGATTTGAGTGGAAATTTGTTATAATTTTGTTTGAGGATTTGTTCGCGATCAATTTCTGAACATTTTGATACAATTTTCAAGTTTTAATTCGCAAAAATGAGTGAGAATTTGAAGATTTTGTGTGAGCTCGGCGTTTGAGTGTTTGGCTGAACGAAGAAGACAACTGGAAACCGACTATTTTGTCATTTAGTGTATTCTCGTGTTTGCAGAGGTCGTTGATTAAGTGTTGGATGAATAGTGCGATTTGCAGAGATATAAGCTCGGCAAATCATCATTTCAAGAAAATCTTTCTAAGTGTTGGATGAATAGTGCGATTTGCAGAGATATAAGCTCGGCAAATCATCATTTCAAGAAAATCTTTCTAAGTGTTGGATGAATAGTGCGATTTGCAGAGATATAAGCTCGGCAAATCATTATTTCAAGAAAATTTTTCTAAGTGTTGGACAAGTTGTTCCATTTGCAGAGATCTAAGCTCGGCAAACACTAAGTTCAACTCTGGTGTGACTAAGTCATATTGATTTGGTTCATTTGAAGAGATCTAAGCTCGACAAACACGTGGTTTTGAGAATTTTGGTTGTTGATCTGGTGTATATCGTTTGCAGAGATATTATCTCGGCAAACACGGTGTTCAGCTGAATTCGTCTAAGTGTTGGAGATCAATTTGAAATTTGTGCTATTTGTCGAGATCTAAGCTCGGCATCTAGTAGGAGTTGAAGCTTGGTTCAGGATTCTCATATTTGTGACTAAGTGAAAGTGCCATTTGCCGAGATCTATGCTCGGCAAATCAACATATTTTGTGAAAGTTGGTTCAAAATCATTTTTGATCAACATTCTTTCCTGGTGCAAAGTTTTGAAATTTTCAAAATTTTTTTTCCTTCATCTGCCGAGATCTAAGCTCGGCATCCTTCACAATTCAGAAAATTCAAATTTTTTCAAGTTTTAATTGTCATTTTTGTTTAAAGGGCATTCTTTGGTCAAGTAGTCAAGTTGGTCTAATTGTGAGCTTGGACTTAGATTTTGGATTAAATGGGCTTAATTTTTCTTTAATTCTTTGCCTAAGAATTTGATTTGGGCTAGTTTTGTTTGTTGGGCTTAAACTTCTTTTAAGACTACACGTTGGGTCTTATAATTGTTGGACTAAATTTTTTTTTTGTTGGGCCGAAACTTATAGTTCATTTGGGCAGAAATTGTTTGTTGGACTTACATGTTTTCATTGTTGGGCTAAATCGTTTTTAGTATTTTTTTTGGGTTTTCAACGTGTATTGGTCTAAATTTTTAGATTTTTGTCTTGGGTTGTTTCTTTTATTAAATTGTCATCAAGTTTTTGAGTCAAAATGTCAACCAAAACGATCAAATTTGAACCAAACATGGGTTCATATGGTTTTCATAACAGTCAAAAGTGTTCATGTTTTCAGGGAAATAATCATGCTTGTGTTGTTCGAGTGTATCAAGAGTTTGAGGATGTGTCCAAGAGATTCAAAGCTCTTTGTGAAGAACGTGTGTGTTTTGTGTCTGACATTAAAGACTTGAAATCGATTATTTCTTCGTACCAGACTTCAGAAAATTTTGAGTCAATAAAGTTCAATGTGCCAGACAAACTGACGACTATGTTCATTCAAGAACCCACAGGGGATGAAATTTGGGATCATAAAAATTTTCGTTGTACATGCAATTTACATTCCAAGACTTTCAACAACAAACATGTTCCATGTGCTGTCATTCGTTTTCAAGAAAAATGATACATGTATGAGACAAGTCAAAAACTCATGGAACAAAACAAAAATCTTCAGCTTGAAATTGACCAACTCATGTCCGAAAATAAAGAGCTCAAATCTGCTAATGATCTCATTTTTTCCAACGTGGAAAGTCTTCAACAAGAAAATGATCTTTCAAAGTCAAAGATTAGTAAGTTGTGTGCTCAATTGCGAAAAGCTTACACACAAGTTACTGATGCATACTCATCCAAACAGTCAAATGAACTTGCTTTGCAACAAAAGATTTCTAAGCTTGACCATGAGTTGCAAAATAAGTTCACCATTTTTGAGAGCAAAATTGAAGAAGAAAGAACAAAGTTTTGTGCTCAAATCAAGTGTTTTGATGACAAGTGTTTGCAACTTCAGTCAAATGAACTTGCTTTGCAACAAAAGATTTCTAAGCTTGACCATGAGTTGCAAAATAAGTTCACCATTTTTGAGAGCAAAATTGAAGAAGAAAGAACAAAGTTTTGTGCTCAAATCAAGTGTTTTGATGACAAGTGTTTGCAACTTCAGTCAAATGAACTTGCTTTGCAACAAAAGATTTCTAAGCTTGACCATGAGTTGCAAAATAAGTTCACCATTTTTGAGAGCAAAATTGAAGAAGAAAGAACAAAGTTTTGTGCTCAAATCAAGTGTTTTGATGACAAGTGTTTGCAACTTCAGTCAAATGAAACATTTTTGACAAAGAAATTTTTCGACCTTGAGATTGAATTGCAAACACAAACCAAATCTTTTCAGCGTCAAAATCATTGTTCTGTTTCTCTTGGCCTACCTAAAGAAGTTGTTGAAGGTTGCACTGAACCTGATTGTCCTGTATGTGAAGTTGTGGATTCTCTGTAACAAGTGAAGGTGATGTTGATAAGACTGTTGAGACCTCAACTCAGACTGATCTTGAGTGTGTTTGTGACAAGACTGAAGTGTCCAAAAGTTTTTCAAAATCTAATTCATCCAAACCAAAAGTTGATGTTCCAAAGAGGGTTTACACGGGTAAATCTTCTACACCTTTTGAAAGAAAGGTGTCTCAGTTTACCAATTACTCCTTGCAAAAGGGTAAGAAGTATGCTAAGAAACCAAATTTTGATGGAACAACTACTTTTGTCTCTTTTCTATCATTTGAGGATAATTCTGGACATATTTCTCAAGCAAAATCTCAGTTGACTAAATCCAAATGGAAACCGATTTTAAAAGATCAGTCAACTGAGTCAAAATCATTCAAATATTCATTTTCGGAACTTTTTGATCTTGCACCAAAACCTGTGAAAGCAGTTGTGCAAAAAGTGAATGATTTTGCTTCGAAAAATCATTTTCCAACTCAATCTCACAAGATTGACAAGTTTTCAACGAAATCAAATGATTTTTCACCGTTGCTTCCACGCAAACTCTTTTCAACTAAACCACCGGGTTTTAGTTCTCCGTGGAATGCAACTTCTATTCATCAAATCGATGAGACTTACATTTGGACTTTCAAGAATTCAAAAACCATTGGACCCAATCTCAAATGGGTTCCAAAAGTGATTTCTAAGTGATTTGATGAATAGTGGCTTATGCACACATCAGTGTATAACCCGTGCTAAAACCCGTTTTCGTAATTTCTTCATTTTTAGAAAAATCCAAAAAGATTTTCATTTTCTTATTTTGAAAAATCCAAAAAGATTTTCTCTTTTCATCTTTTTGTTTATTTACTTTGTCTTTGAGTTTCTCACAATGTTTTGGATGAGATGCAAGGCATCGAACGCCTTTGTGTACTGCCTTTGTTGTCTCATTTTTAATGTTTGTGAGCAACTTTCAAACTCTTTACTCACCCTTTATGTGCAAAAACTTTGTTTATATCATGCATATATTTAGGGGGAGTTTGTTAATAAAACCAAAACTTCCAAGTGTTTAAACTCATTTTCCATTTTAAAACACTTTGGAAGATTTTCAAACCATTTTTGATCAAATTCAAAGAAGTTCGGTGTTAGATTTGCACATGAGAGTTTAGGCCACTCATAAATACTCCATGATCTTGTCATCGCCGATGAGATCTAACCCCGGAGTTCAAATCTCAATTCTAGATTGTGAGGGTTTATGAGCGTGGTGATGATGTTTGTGCAAATAGAACATGAGGGAGTAGTCGAAAAGTGAGAGGTTACGGTGAAATGATGTGAGAAAGGGCTAAAAGAAATAAAAGCCCTCCCTAAAATTCTTAAAAAGCCGGGTCAACACGTTCCTATCGGATTTCATTTGTTGATTTCTCGATATTGAAGAAGACTTCATGGACCCAGTGAAGCAATGCACATCTTTTCCTAACCACTCAAGTATTTCTTAACAAATGCTTGTTTCATTCTCACGGAGATTTTCACATTTCTATCGACTCTTCATTTGGAAGACGTTGATATTGAAAAAGGGAGATACTCTGCTCCGGTCCCCGACTTCATTTGATCACTATTGAGTCTAGAGCGTTCTTGAAATATTCTTTCATTTGACTAGGACACAATGAGTCTTTATATGTCTTTTCTTTGTGATATTGCCGGAACATTCGAAGTGATATCATATTTTTGATATTCCACGATGATCGAAAGGAAATCCTACCAATGCTAACATCTTTTCCAACGTTGAACGTAGGTCTCACATTTTCATTTTATGAATTTGTTGAGTAAACGAGAAGTCTATGTGACCTCGGATTTATTTCCCAAAAGTCTTTGAGAATAGTAAGACATGGTTATTGAACGCCTTTGTGACACTGACCATGAATTACATTCTTTAAAGCAATCTATCGGTTGAAAAGCCATAGATCGAACCATTTAGAGATAAGCTTTGTGCATTTCTCGATGATAATGGGAAGTCCTAAAAATAGTAATCGTATTTTTAGGCCACACCATTAATCCTTTTGATTTTTGGTTGTGTTAACGGATCAATATTATCCGGATTTCATTTCTCTTCGCACAAACACAAAGAACACAAACACCATATAAAAATTGTTTTTCAAACAACGCAACCTTACATTCTAGTTCACCAATAGGTTCATTGGGAATTGGGAATTGGGTTGGGTTAATTTGCGTGCTTGTTGTTTGTTTTCATCTACCGTGTATGCTATCAATCATTATTGTATGATGAACACGTTCCACATATTCATCATAAGGGGGAGAAATGATTAAATGATTGATAGATAGAATTCAAGGATATAGGTAGAATTTGATTGATAGAATTTGTTCGAGGATGATTGTTGTGTTTGGATGTTCAAAGGATCGTAAGTTTAGGTGAAGAGAGTGAATAATTATCGTGCCAAGTTGAGAGATTGTTTCGAGAAAGTTAAAGGATTGATTCGAGATCGAGTATATTCAAGATGATGTACATGGTCGATATTTGAAAGATTTATTGGAAAATTGACCATCGTTTGATGATTAGAAAAGTTTGAGATTGAATAGAGATTGTCGTTTGTTGATGCTACAAAGAAAATTAAGTTGGATAGTTAAGTTTGTTCTTTATTTGAAGAGATTGTTCATTTGAGGGGGAGCAAGAGATTAAAGATTTGTTATTGAATAATATGCTCCGAGATAGAAATGTTTGTTTGAGGGGGAGCAAGAGATTAAAGATTTGTTATTGAATAATATGCTCCAAGAAAGAAATGTTTGTTTGAGGGGGAGCAAGAATAAGTTGATCAAAGAATTGAGTGCTCCAAGATGTTTATAGATTCAGAGACAAGTTAGATCAAGAATTGAAGTTTTAAAGTCAAATCAAATTTTCGCATTCCAAAACCAAGCTTCCGAAATGCCAAGAGATTTCAAAGTCAAAACCAAGCTTCCGCAAAGCCAAAAGAATTCAAAGTTAAATCAAGCTTCCGCAATACCAAAAGAATCCAAAAGAATTCAAAGTCAAATCCAAGCTTCCGCATGCTACTCAAAGATTCAAGTTACTTCTCCAAACAACATCAAGTTGAAATCAACATTCAAAAGTTCAAGTTGTGAAAGCTCAAAAGCTACAAAGATTTCAAAGGTGCTTCCAAAGTATTCAAAGTTGCAAGAGAAGATCAAGATTTAATAAGTCATCGTCAAATATATTTGTTTGTTGAGAAGATTCAAAGTCAAGGTTGATACAAGACATTGAAGACAATGAGAAAGCTTCAAAGTCCAATCAACATTGAAGTTTTAAAGTCAAATCAAATTTTCGCATTCCAAAACCAAGCTTCCGAAATGCCAAGAGATTTCAAAGTCAAAACCAAGCTTCCGCAAAGCCAAAAGAATTCAAAGTCAAAACCAAGCTTCCGAAATGCCAAGAGATTTCAAAGTCAAAACCAAGCTTCCGCAAAGCCAAAAGAATTCAAAGTCAAGGTTGATACAAGACATTGAAGACAATGAGAAAGCTTCAAAGTCCAATCAACATTGAAGATTTTCAACAAATGGGCTCATCATGTTATTTAAAGACCGAAGACGATGCAACATTTACAATTCAACACCAAGGGGGAGATTGTTAGAAATATAAATGGTGTTAAATTGTAATATTTCTAGTTATTCAAGGGGTATTAGTGTTAATTAGATCATTAGTATAAATACCCCTTCCTTAATCATTTTGTAAGAAGCCTTGGACATAATTCCATAGTTACTTCTCTCTAAACTTATACTTTCTCTCTCTACATCATCTTCAACCTCCCTTTCACACACAAACACACTTTACACACACTATCCTTAATTCCACCATTAAACCTCAATTAAGCTCAATTCTATTTCAAACAATGATTTATTGGACCAAGTGGGCCTACTGATTTATGGTCCTTTTGGGTTCACTAATTGGGCCGGTTTGGCCCATTTTGGCCTTTAGTCCACTCCTTAGCCCATTACACAAGTTATTAGATTACTTACAAATTTTCTGGTTTTATACAACAGATTTATGAGGTGTTGGCCACTAATTCGGGGTTAAAGCTAATTATTTGGACCCTCCCGATTTTTATAAAACAACCTATATGTGTCCACTTATTATGTGAATTTTGTCTTAATTTATAAAGAATGTTTACTACCTCTAAATATTTTTATAAATGGAAGTGGTCAAAACAGTCACTGTTTTGCATCGAAAGTTTATAAAAGTTCTTTGGGTTTTGCTCTTAAGAAAAATTCCATGATTTTATTTTAAGTTTAGGACACATTGGACTTACTTTCCACCAAGTATGGCCTCCTGGAACCTTATGGATTAGGAGATAAAAGTTGTTAAAGTTGATAAAATATTCAGACAAAAATGCAGTTTTGACCAGTTTTAGTAGAAAAATCATATCTTTTGTTTGGTTCAGTATTTTTGAGTGATTCCAGTTGGTGCTTAAATTTAACTCGTTTATCTATAACTTTTATTTTGAACGTTTTACTTGAAACGGCCCTCACATGCTCAGTTTATCCGTTCCAAGGCAGAAGATTATTTCTGTCAGAATGTTCTTGATTATATCAACTCACCAATGACCATTTTGGTAGAAAAATCACAACTTGAGTTCTACTTCGTCTTTTAATCTGATTCCAGTGGGAGATGAAAGTTAACTCAAAAGGCTTCGTTTTATATTTTATGAGTTTCACCCAGTTCGTCCATTTTAAACCATTTTTACACGCTCCAATTTCAAAAACAGATTCTGTGAACTTTCTTGTGATTTTTGGTTAGAGATTTTGGACATAGTTTTGGTTTGATTCATATAAGATTCATATTTCTTGTAATATATTAATAAAATCCAGATTATTATACTTCTTTTAACATATTTTTCACTTAATACAAGTCCATATCCATCTCATAATCCAACAACAAGATTCAACTTTCTTAGATCTAACATGCATGCATCCAAATCAACACTTTTCAATACCAATCTTTATAGATCTATCATCTACAACATAAAAGCTTTCTTT
This sequence comes from Erigeron breviscapus, assembly GCA_034093135.1. Lineage (NCBI taxonomy): Eukaryota > Viridiplantae > Streptophyta > Magnoliopsida > Asterales > Asteraceae > Erigeron > Erigeron breviscapus. The sequence goes on along the minus strand of CM067172.1, from coordinate 74,633,635 downwards.
TTATCAAAAATCCCAGAAATATATTCATTAAAATATATAAAAACATATCAATCTTTCAAAGGAAAAATCACTTTAAAAGCTATTAATCTATAACAACACTTTTGGGTCTTAAACTTGTTGAATCCTTGAATCATTCTTCTAGATCTCGACATGCATAAGCATGAGGAAGAAGATTCTATCAACTTTGCCCTCCTCAAGTGTGTTTTTCAAAGAAAACAAGAAGAAAACATAAACTTTTGATAAGATCTTTGAAAAATAAGCAAGAACAAGATAAATCTAGTAAAGAGATAAAGATTTATACCCTTGATGAACTTGGATTTGAAGATGAAATAGGGCAGAAATTTCGTGACCCTTAAAGCTCCTATTAACCCTTAATCCTTGCTCAAAACAACCCTTGTTTAATCTAGTATAAACCCTTATTATTGTTATAAGTTTAGATTGATTTTGTCTTGCCTTTTCTTGGTTTGTTTGAGCCGAAATGGAGAAGGAGAGAAAGGAAGGTGGAAGAGTTTTTGAGAGAGAAATGGGATGTGTGTGTGTTGGAAAGTGTAAGAAGTGGTGTTGGGGTGTAAGTGTATTCAAGTTGCCTTGGAAGTGTAAGGGTTTAGTTTTTAGTTGAATTTTGATTGGGTGTAGGGTTTGGCGGTATGGGGGCTGGTTTTTGGGTTGGGTGTAAGGAGGAGATTTTTGAATTTTGGATGTATAATGTAATTGTATATGTATATGGTTTATAAGTATAGGTTGTATGTATAAGTGTAAGTATTTTTGAGTGTTGCTAGTTAATTGAATTTCCTAGGCTAAAATAAATATGTGTATGTATGTGTGCATGCCGTATGTATGTATGTGTGTATATATATATATACATTTATAGATTTTTGTGTAATAATTTGTTACTTAACTCATTGTATCTAAATTCGTATTTATATTAGACATATATATGTACTTATTATTGTTCAAACACTTTTATGTACATATTAGTTTATAAACTTATTTTTGAAATAGTCATTTTTATTTTCATGACCATCTACACTTTAATTGGCTTTTGATTAAATTGTTGGACATTTTGTAAGGATTCTTGATTGTTATCTCAACTTGTGAGCCTTGTACCAATATTTTTATAACTTAACTTCTCGAAACAAAGTTTTTGGTTCATTGACATTTCGTCAAGTTCAATTAGAACTAGTTTATAGTTTGAGATTGTCTATAGTTATTATTTATGGCATTTCTAAGATGACTGGCTTCCTTTTGGCATTCTACTGAACTAGAGGACAAATATGGCTATGTCTTAATGTCTAGAAGACAAATTCTCTTAAGAAACCTCTAGGAATAGATATCTAGTTAAATCCGAGTAAATTGTCCTAGTCGGATTTTGAGGGTTGTTACATCATTACCTCCTTAACAGAAACTTCATCCTCGAAGTTCGCTCGTTCGTACGGTAGCAGAAATGAATAGGCTGACAGTAAGGGCGTCTACACGGAGACGCATAATACGGGAAAGTCAAACAAGATTTCTTCACGATTCTTGGTTTCTTGTAGGCTTTAGCCTTCGTAGTCGGGGAATCCATTGCTTGGTGCCCTGATATTCCTTGTGATTAGAAACTTCGAAAAAGAAAAAGGTTACGAATGTTGCTCACTTCTTGAGACGACTAGAGATTAATCGTATGTAATCGTTGTGGGCTGTCAATCTTGACTAGATCGATACTAAATAATGGGTTGATGATACGAATGTCAATACGGAGGTGTAAAATGAGCAAACGGTTCGTAACGTGAGTTACAATAAAATAGTGAGAGACGTTGGAATATCGATCGTTGGTGGCTACTTATTTCCATTGTCACTTTGCATACTTTCCTTTATCGTCTTCTACCCCAATTAAAGAATCGTTCCAATAGTTTCTCGTCTACTTTCATCCTTCTTTGGTTTGATGTTGGACACGCTTGCCGCTACTTGAAAATATTGACTTCGTTTGTGACCAACCACTTGTTAAGGGATTTCTCCCTTAACAAGAGTGATACTAACTGGGGTGCCGAGTTGCACTAAAATTGCAAAGGTACATCTTCGTAGTATCTCATTTTAGGGTTTTCCAATGTCGACTTTGTTGCTTTATGGCGTTCGAGGGAATCATGAATTGTATGATGATAGTTCCATCTTGTTCCTCACACTCACCTTTGTTCTTCAATTTCGCCCTTATTTTCCAAAGTCACCTCTTTCATTATTCGCTAAGTCATATCGTTACCAATTTCTCTTGCTTTTGCCGATATTGGCTTTCAAATCGTTTTAAGGTACCTTTAATTACTGCCTTTTTACGCTAGAAGGACCATTATCTATGACTCATCACCGACAATTCTCTTTTAACATCGCACATATAACCTCTTCCATTTCTCTTCTATCCCTACGCATTCCTCGCGATAGGATTTGCACAATCCTTGTGCTCATAAATAATCGCATCACCACCATCTTCGGAACACAAGATACCTCAAGTCCTCATTGGTATGAAATCCTTCTTAGGTTCCTTTTGACCTAATTCTACGACACTTCCAGCTACTTTGCTCGCCAAAACCTCATGCCTATTTTCAACTTTCTATGCTAAGCTTCTTTTCAAATATACTAGCATACTGTTGTTAGGAATTGTGATGTATCATAACCTAGGTGAAACATCGGTTACTTCGTCTTTTTCCCAACCATTCGGTTCCCTCCATTTTTTTCTTTCGTTCTCTTATGGGTAACCATTCTTCCTTACCGTTTCGCCACTCGGATACATCTCTTACTAGAGTATTCGTCATTTTGAATGACACACGGGCAGTCACTAGTCCTCGAAGTAAATTCAGCGGTACTTGTCACATCATGCTGATACGGATCCTTTGATCCTAACTCATCACAGATGTATGTTATCATTATCACGCTTCCGTTCAAGTGTTCCGTATCTAGCTCTTCCCGGAGTTTGTAGTTTCTTGAAAATTAGTTCAACGACCAACTTCCTTGGTCGTTGTGGTGGTACGTGCCTTGACTTCTAGCATCGTATTTCTTATTTGTTTTCACTACTAACTTAGCGATTTCATGTTGTTTTCCTTCTTCACTTTTCTTGGGCGTACTACTTCGTGGGTCGATGGCCCTTGACGATTCACCATTTGTTGCAAAGTTTTTCTCACCTAAGTTCATCTTATCTTAGCTTATCTATGACCGTTGGCCTTAAGGGGATAACCATCACAGGTCATCGTGCTTCCTCTACTTATCGACCATACTTCTCCTCTTTAGTAAAGCTAGCTTCCATCGGGTGTTCGGCGTATACCGCTTTCTCTTAGCTTAGTTGATATGCTCTACTAATAGCTTGTCTTTCGATAGAGGTTTTCCAATTGATATTCAGAGAATAACGTGTGGAGCGCCATAAAGATGAACGCTACCGGAACTACATCTTGTAGATGGCGTCAATGCCGTCACTCTACTTGTTTGAGTTAAATGACGTTTCTTTACTTTTATCTTCTACTTCATATCTCTTTCAATGATGCTAGTGAATAGACCCTCTTGATCGATAAAGTATAGTCTTGTGCTTCATCCTCCTTGTTCGAGTATCTTTCTTGTTGCGATTACCCCCTTAACATTTTCCTCTAGAAAAATGTAAGGGATTTCCTACTTTTCACTTTATCTCACCATCCTTGACGATCTTCAATTCGCCAAATTCCTGATTCCTTCATGTAGCAAATATCCGTTTGCTTTGGTGTTTTGAAAAAGAAAAGGATAGCTCAGAATCCTTTTTGTTACTCTTCCATCTTGAGGGTTACTCGACACATCCTAATTATCTTATTGTCATTGGTTTTCTTCTTCTAACTACTTTCGTCTTCCAACATTGCTAGTGATCTCCCCCAAGTTCTAGGGAAGTCTTATATTTATCCAAAGGTGACCTTCATGTCACACGACCTTCCTTTTGTCGGCCGCTCAATTTTTCCTTTGGTCGATCAACATAGATAGGGAAGGCCTTCAATTCGTTCTCCAGGTTAAGGCTTAGTATACTCTTCGATTTGTACTATGACTGACACACAACATATCTCCCACGTCCTACGTCATATACGTGATCCAATAGCATCTTTTATGCTACAAAGTCATCCCAAGTCTTCCACTTATGGACGACTGATGCCTGGACGTCTTTCGCATCCATTGATGTCGCAGCGAGAGCAGGGTGCTACTTACTCGATTTCGCCGTTGCGGAGTGTCGCGTAAGTGAATTGTATGTTGTTAGGTTACTAATTTTTGAAGAGAAGCGGTGGTGACCATTACTTTGAATAATCAAGGATATAGAATTTGGTTTCGAATGAATGAAATAGGAAATATAAAAACAAAAGAATCATTATGGCTCAAATCAGACTCCTTGCGTGAGTTAAAGAAATCACTTCTATGTCTTTCGTTTCCCAATGGACTCCAACTTTCAATGACGTCAATATATGTCGCACCGACTTGGATAATATAGATAGATGTGCGCGTATACGTGTTAGAATAGAAATATCGCACCAAATTTCAGGGTTACCATTCTCAGGACGTGTCGTCTAGAATCTATATGGGAATGCGTCCTACTAGTGTCGTTGTATCGTCATATGGCTTTAATACCGCTCGTCTTTCATAAGTCTCCAACTTCATTCGACGTTTCCATATGTTTCGCACCATCTCAGATCGAATACAAAGGTTATGCGTAGTATCTGAGGGGATAGAGTCGCGTCATATCTTGGGACTACAATTCTTAGAGTATATCGTCCAACGTTCGTGAGAAGATGCTCCACTGGTGATATCGCGTTGTCGTAGGTCCATAATGAATAGTGGTGTCATAAGAAATAGAATGTGGGATAATTTCAAAAGAGCACTAGTGAACGAATATTGGATTGGAGGGGTACTTAATGACAACTTTCATACTTAGGAAATTTCTAATTCATAATGAATTTCTCAAGGCCAATCACTAGTTCTCAAGCGGTCATATCTCGACACACAATATCTATCTTTATAGTAAGGACTAGCCACATCATCATCATATCGTGCAAATACTAGTTCTTAATAGTCAAATCTTAGAGCACAATAACTATATCGATACTAAGGCAAGATTATATACTCATTATATCATTCACGCACTAGTCCTCAAATAGCTCAACCTTAGGACTCAATAACTATCTTAATAGTAAGGCCTGACTACATAATCGTCGCAATATTCACGTGCTAGTTTCAAATAGCTCAAACTTAGAGAGTAAAGGCTCTTATATCCATATCGTCCATGAAATTTCATATCAGCTCGTCATGCCTATATTTTCTTTCCAAATCAATCATAATTAATCAACCTCATTACCCAATAATCTAAACAAGTCATATTCCAAAATGATTTCTTGCCTCATAGTAATCATATTATTTTAAAGTGCATACGCTACTTAAAGTTCGACATCATAAATCACAAGGCTTTTACGCATGCATTTATCTCATAATTTCCACATTGCACATTCCAAACTTTCACATTGATATCACAAGCTTTCACATTGCACATTGTAAACTTTCACATTGCACATTACAACTGTCACATTGCAATCAAATCATGCTCAAATTCACATGTTATAGCATATAACAGTATTCATCAACGAATATCTTTCAATCTTAGGTTCATTTCAACTCTAAGGTGCATAAGACTAGCATAATCCTTACATAAAGCAAATCTCGAATCATTATATATGCTTAGGTGAATGTCTAAATGTAACAAGTATGCTCATAAAAACGGATTTATTAAAGATCTTCTTCTTCTTTTTTTGAAAAGGAATCCTTTTGAACATAAGTCCAAGTGGCCGTTTGAGTTTTACATGGTCCTCTCATAATTAAACGTAGATTCATGACTTTACGTTTAATTATGGTCCTACCATGTAAAGCTCAAACTGACCCGCTTAACCTTATGCTCGACTCGACTATAAAAATTCGTTTTGAAAAGCGGCTATAGTTTTGAAATTCCCGGAGGAACTCCAATGTTCTCTATAACCTTAGGCTCTGATACCATTTTCTGTAACACCCCAACTAAGGCGGAACGATGAGATATACAGAAAGTCGAGTATTCAAAACAAAGGATAATAGATAACATTCACCATAGCTTTATTTGATAAAAATAATTTTACAATGTACAAGCATGTGAACCAATTCCCAAGTACAATACGTCTACCATACTTGGATATTGAGTCCACGAAACAAATAACAAATACATGAGATGATATACTACAATGATCAAGGCGGATTCCATTGCCCATCACAAGGTTTGATCTTTGACTCCCAAGTGCAATGCAAATAATCATGATGCATATAATTTCTCAAAGCTTACGCTAATTCCTGAAAAGCATGAAGAAAAAGTGTCAACTACGAAAACGTAGTTGGTGAGTGCATAGGTTTGCAAGTAAACCTCGTTACATATCCATTTCAAAACTTAGAAAGCATATTATTTCATGTCAATTCACCCAAACCACATGACCGACAAAAAATCCCATATCAAACCATCAAGTTTTCAAAATACCATAACGTCATTTCAAGGAGTTGAGAAATCCATGGTAAACTATAAAGTTCTCATTTGTCACATTTATCGTGAGAGAAAAATATATCGATCGATTAATCATTCATCATACCAAAACCATTCGGTCATCAATACTTCAACATCGCCAATTTCAACAACTTTCGAGATTCCATATAAGGTCCAATACCCAAACCGTATGTTCAATCCATAATATCCAACCATGAGTAATAATCAATAATATTTAGCCAAAGGCATAATTTGATGAGTAAATGCTTGAGCCACTACTAAGACCATTTCCTGTCCCAACCAACATAATATTTCATTTCATAGCACAAGCTGTCAATCAAGTGCAATTAATAAAGAAGGGGATCGTGCCATGGAGACGACCGCCTAATATAAAGTAGATTAGAGCACCGCTCGGGTCGGACTGGCAATGAAAGTGGCCACAAAGGCAACCAACATTCCACCGTTACCTATTTTAGTGGGTGAGTGGACGACTCCTAGTTGCGCAATCCTCTAACTACAGGCCTCCCCTTTCGGAGTTAATAGTAGTGTACCGAAGTGATACAGTTTGACAGAACTCAAGCTCATCATATAACTTATAACACATTGAACATACAATATATCCCATTTCATAATTATTCTTTCAAGAATCATTCATATATATAAAGCAATTTTATTTATCATGTTTTTCACCCCGAAAGTAAAACACATAAAAGAGTTTGAAAGGGGGCTATGACTCACCTTGATATGCCGCATATTATATTCACTTATCCAAAATGGGTACTTCCCATCTATCACTTCCTTGATCATATATCCGTCATATTCCTCAATCACATTTCGAGCCAAGACTATCCCTATGATAGGACTAATATACGTAAGTTCCTATCTTAAGCCATCACTTAGAAATGCCACTATCATTAAGTTGTCATCAATTAAGGAATTCAAGTGTATTGCTAATACTCGTATCTTTTTTTGTAGGGATTGATGGTGAAAAATGTCACTTTCAATATACATGTACTTATAAGTTGTTAGAATTTCGGTAACTTGCCTTCATTTGTGGTTTCGTTTAGCATCTTAGGTTATCATATGAGAATGCCATATTAAGTTATATTGTCCTTATTCATCATTTGATGTGTAACCGATTTTAGCACGAATTAGCATTTGTGATATCAATTTATAGTTTGGTTAACGTAATTACTTATGTCTATTCAACTTAATTATCTTTTGTGTTACTTTGATTTCGCTTATCTTTCAAACTCACATACTTCTCGATATATCTTATGATTATCCGGGTTTATGGAATTTGTTTAAGTGTTATGGGCCATTACCAAATTGGGCCCAAGTGTTATGGGCTTTTAAATGCTTTGGGCTTAAATTAGTTATTGGGCTTAACCTTATTTGGGTTATGTGCTTAGTGGGTTTTATTGGTTATTGGGCTATATGGTTTATTGGGCCAAGTGGGCCTACTAATTTATGGTCCTTTTGGGTTCACTAATTGGGCCGGTTTGGCCCATTTTGGCCTTTAGTCCACTCCTTAGCCCATTACACAAGTTATTAGATTACTTACAAATTTTCTGTTTTTATACAACAGATTTATGAGGTGTTGGCCACTAATTCGGGGTTAAAGCTAATTATTTGGACCCTCCCGATTTGTATACAACAACCTATATGTGTCCACTTATTATGTGAATTTTGTCTTAATTTATAAAGAATGTTTACTACCTCTAAATATTTTTATAAATGGAAGTGGTCAAAACAGCACTGTTTTGCATACTCGAAAGTTTTATAAAAGTTCTTTGGGTTTTGCTCTTAATAAAAATTACATGATTTTATTTTACGTTTAGGACACATTGGAATTACTTTCCACCAAGTATGGCCTCCTGGAACCTTATGGATTAGGAGATAAAAATTGTTAAAGTTGATAAAATATTCAGACAAAAATGCAGTTTTGACCAGTTTTAGTAGAAAAATCATATCTTTTGTTTGGTTCAGTATTTTTGAGTGATTCCAGTTGGTGGTTAAATTTAACTCGTTTATCTACAACTTTTATTTTGAAAGTTTTGCTTGAAACGGCCCTCACATGCTCAGTTTATCCGTTCCAAGACAAAAGATTATTTCTGTCAGAATGTTCTTGATTATATCAACTCACCAATGACCATTTTTGGTAGAAAAATCACAACTTGAGTTCTACTTCGTCTTTTAATCTGATTCCAGTGGGAGATGAAAGTTAACTCAAAAGGCTTCGTTTTATATTTTATGAGTTTCACCCAGTTCGTCCATTTTAAACCATTTTTACACGCTCCAATTTCAAAAACAGATTCTGTGAACTTTCTTGTGATTTTTGGTTAGAGATTTTGGACATAGTTTTGGTTTGATTCATATAAGATTCATATTTCTTGTAATATATTCATAAAATCCAGATTATTATACTTCTTTTAACATATTTTTCACTTAATACAAGTCCATATCCATCTCATAATCCAACAACAAGATTCAACTTTCTTAGATCTAACATGCATGCATCCAAATCAACACTTTTCAATACCAAATTCTCTTAAGAAATATGACTGGCTTCCTTTTGGCATTCTACTGAACTAGAGGACAAATATGGCTATGTCTTAATGTCTAGAAGACAAATTCTCTTAAGAAACCTCTAGGAATAGATATCTAGTTAAATCCGAGTAAATTGTCCTAGTCGGATTTTGAGGGTTGTTACAATAGATCTGGACTGGGGTGAAGTCCAGTGAGCTGAAATCTGGAAGACTCCAGATTTCCTATACAAGTATTTTGCTCACTGGTCTTCCATTATTTCTGAACAAATCTTCAGTAGGACTCCAGTCATCAAGTCTGGAGTAAGTACAGTAAATCTGGACCTAACAAATTCCCCCTATTTGTTTTAGAAATATTGCAAGGTTTTTCGAGCTTCTATCTATACAATTTTGTATGCTTGAAAAACACTTGTTTTGATTTAGTCTAAAAATATTAAGTTACTGGAAAACACTTTATAGATCATCAGTGTTCCAGTTTCATCTATTAATTCTAACTTAGACTAAATCTGATCACTTACTTTGTGAATCAAAAATTGCAACAATATTTACATACATCAACTGATAAACAGTTACAATTTTGATAGATAAATACAAGTACAAGTAAATGATAAAAGAGTCAGGCCCTTCTCTTTGACGTCTGTCCTTGAGCATCTTCAGTGGCCTTCCCCTTGGGTGATGGTGAGGTTGGTACAGACTCTGGTGGTTTCATACCCAGTGCAACTTCCATCTGTTGCTTTCTCTTCCAGACCTTCTCAATCCTCTTCAAGAATGCTTTAACATCAGTAGACACAACAGTCTTCCCCCTGAATGTTAAGGCAATCTCCTTCAGTTCAGTCCATCCAAAATCTTGGACTGAAGCATTCTTCCTTTCATCAGTAAAGTTACCCTCTCTGGTCAACTTTACTTCAAACCTGGTCATACCTTCATGGTTTTCAGCTAATTTAATGTCTGCACCTATGATCCTTCTGGCATCAGCCCTGAACTTCATCATATCTTCATACTTGGCTTTTTGCTTTGCCATCTGGATCATGTATTCAGTTTCCCTGGATACCTTCTCTTGTTCTAAGGCAGACTGGATTTCTTCATGATTTATTCTTAGTGAAGTATCCAAGGGAATGAAAGTGCTCAGATCTGCATCCCTGATTACTTTTAACTGTTTGACAGTGAGTTTGGGCAAGCCTTTTATCTTCTTTCTATACTCTATCTCCAGAGCACCAGCATTCTTTCTGATCTTCTTCTGTAGGTTCACCAGTTCCTCCATCCTTTGTCTGATCAGTTCAACTACACTGATACCATAAGTTACTGCATCATAAGTTTGTTCTTCTAAAGAGTACCTGGAGCGAATATAGACGTCATCCAATGCATCCAGACATTGATGAACTCTGGGGTCTTCCTTCATATTTTTGTATACATCAATATGAATGCCCAACCTGCCAGCATTATACTCATCAAAGGTCCCCATTTTTGCCATTTCCATCTTGTGGGCCTGCAGATCATCCTTTTTCTTTTTCTTATAAATTTCTATCATTATGCACTCCTGCTCCAGTCTCTTTGAAGTGTCATCATCAGTAGTAGGAAATTCTGATGAACTTCCAGCAATTTCAATTTCTCCTCCAGATACCACATGTTGCTTTCTTTTTACTGACTTTAGAGTGGTTGTGATATCTGGGAATGCTTCAAACTGGGGCTCACTGGCATCAGTACCAGCAGCCTCTTCATCCTGCACAATGGCTTCAGTGCCAAAGGCCTTTTCTATTGCACTGGCAATCACTTCTTTCTTTTTCTCATAACATTCTCAGCCTTTTCTGAATTTTCCCCCTTGGAAGGATCATCAGTCCTGGACTTAAGATCTTTCCACAACTGCTCCAACATGTGACGGATCAGAAGCACCGAATGTTCTACCTGCCACTAGAGTTGTGAGATTCACAGTGTTTCTGAGAGTCATCACTTCCTTCTTAACAATTTCAAGTTCTTGAGGCAAGTGACTGGGCAGCTCAGTATTAATCATCTTCACCACCTGGGCAATAAACCATCTTGAATACTTCTAAGTACAGACCCAGAGATATTTTTAGTGATCTCTTTCAGCATGCTATGTCTGAACTTTTTGGTGCATTCATCACTGAGGGTGCTAACAACAGCAGCCTGATCAAGAGTTGGTCTGCTTTCCAAATTACTGATTCTGGTGATCAACTTCTGAAGTTCTTCTGTTAGACCTGCCAGTGGTTGAGCGATTTCAGTTTTCACTACAGTCTGAACAGAATTTACCAGCCTTGCCTCCAAGCCCTGGACTGCCACTTTGATATTTTCAGTGTTTTGATTGGTGGCCAGTACCAGTTCATCAAGCTTCTCAAATACTAGCTTCTCATTCCTAGCAAAAACATTCATTTCTGATGCAAGATTATTTGATAATAAGGACTTAAAATCAGAAACAACCTGGGATGAAGACTGGAGTGACCTCTCCAGGTCCACCACCTTACTTAAAAGGCCTTGGACCTCGGTTGGAGAAGAAGTGGAGAGACCACCTGGAGGATCAAGAGCTGAAGTCATTCTTGTTGTCAAAGGAATTTGTGTCTGGACTGCCTCAGTGGATGTTTCAGATTTTACAACAGTCGAGTCTAGCACACGAGAAAATTCCAATGGTTCTTCAAGTGGTGGAGGTTGATTTTGTGAAAATTGAAGTGTAGGTGGATTGAAATAAGGAGAATTTTGTGGAATTGAAAGAGGTGGTGGTGGTGGTGGTGCAATCAATGATTCTGGTGGAGGTGGTGGCATTTCGGATTCTGGTGGTGGGATATTTGATTCTGGTGGAGGTGGTGGCATTTCGGATTCTGGTGGTGGGATATTTGATTCTGGTGGAGGTGGTGGCATTTCGGATTCTGGTGGTGGGATATTTGATTCTGGTGGAGGTGGTGGCATTTCGGATTCTGGTGGAGGTGGTGGCATTTCTGGTAAGTGTTCTACTTCCACTACATCATCACTAAGAAAACTCATGTCAGTATCAAAATTATTACCTTCTGACATGGGTGAATCAGCCTCATCCCAAACAAATGTTTCACCAACTGTGTGATCACCTGTCTGATCACCAACTTCTACATTCAAATCCAGTTGACCAACCTGCTCAACATTTTCCTGCTCAACTATTAAAGACCCATCTTCATTCATAATATCACCAGCAGTGGAAGTTGAGACTGGAATGATAAGAGGTATGGCTCCAGTAACCCCAGTCATATCCCTGATGACATCTCCAGATTTTTGTTGAGATGAATCTGGATGACTAGTTTCGGTTCTACTGGAACCAACCGGTACACCTCCTTTCATAAGACGTCTGGTGTTTCTTGGTTGTCTTGGAGGGTCAACATTTTCTTGTTGCTGTTGGTCATGGTCCACCTGGCTTATTGGTGGCACAATTTCAGCATCGAGGACTCCAGTGGGTCCTACAATAATTTGACCCCCACCTGGAGCCTCTTCTGGCTCATCTGGTGATGATGCGTCGTTTTCTTCCCTTTGAAAACTAAGCATGGCCTGAGGAATATTTACCTCATTTGTTGAAGATTTAAGGTTGGTCAGATCACGCATATACTCACATACAGAAAAGTGAGTGGTTTTGAAATCATACTGGTCACCTAGAGCTCTTTTAAAAATTAGTGAAAGGAAACGATATAAGGTACAAATGCTTTTCTACCTTTCACTTTAAGACGCTCTACCAGATCATCAAAGAAAATCTGAGCAAAATCTACTCTGTATCCGAACCAGAGGCAGTAAGCAATCTGGAGATGTGTTTGATTTATCTGGTCAAGTCCTCCAGAGCTGCCTCCCAAACACTCAACTATGTGAGTGAAAAAGAATCTCCATGAGTCTGTCAGCCTGCTCATGTAGATTGTTCCCTTTCTGGATAGCTGGCCATGCTCATCCAGAATGTCTGTGTGCCCCATCAATCTGCACACTTCCCTTGTATTTATGCCAGAGGGAAGTTCAATGGGCATCTCATTCTGTTCAAAATAGTTTAATTGTAGAGCAGATCTGAGTGTATCAACAGTTAAGACCAAGGGTCTGGTACCTTGCTTAAGTGTATAAGAAATTGAGGAAGTTGCATCTACATATTCTGCAGAGTACCAAAATTCACAGAGATAGTCGTGGTACATCTTCCCAGGATTTAGGGTCAATGCACCATAAAGAGGACAAGAGAGAAAGAAGGTATTTAATCTCCCAATAATGGATTGGGCATCATGAACACTGGAGAGTGAGAGTTTGGCCATCCAGTTATTCATGTTAATACGAATGGCTGCTGCTGCAAGAGAGATGTGATCCTCCCTTTTTACGGCGGTGACAGGAGAATACTCAGCAGCAAGAAGATTTTTCGGTGAGTTTGATTGTCTTGGTGCCATTGTATTTTTGGTAGAAATATGAAAATGAAACGGAATTTAGGGTTTTGATAAAGATATGATGAATTAAATATGAGAGAGATTGATGATTGGAAATTGAATGAACAAGAAAGTAAATGAAGGAATTTAGAGAGCTTTGGGAGTAAATATGTTCGAAGTAACTCTAAATGAAAGTGAAAGAGGGTATTTACAGGAGAGAGAAACGGAATTCAAAACAGTTAATTTGAATTTTATAAAATGTAATTTTGATCGGGTTTTGAAATCCGCATTAAATACATCACATCACACATAAATGTGTGACGGTTTACAGCCCACAAACAGTAACCAACTTGCATTTTTTTGCCACGTGGGACAAACAGTAACTGTCCTTTCAAATGGTTTGCTTACGTGGCAAGCACAATGACCAAGTATTAAAATATTATAACTGACATACCATGACTTAATTCAATGCATCTGCAGGTTGACTGGACACTCCAGAATCACTGGTGGATTATGCCAGTGAAGTATGCACTGATGGTACACTGGAGGGACACTCCAGTAAAGTACCAACGAAAACCATTTGAGTGAAACTGGTAACCTCAAACATGCACCTCAACTAATACAGACAAGTGAGAGGGACACATTTACAAGGAGACAAAGGTTACCTCAAACATGCACGTCAACCCATCTAATTACCAGTGAGAGGGACACATTTACAAAGTACCAGTGATATATTTCAGAAAATTTTATCAAGTGAGAAAATAAATTAACAAATTCCCCCTTAAATTAAAACAAAGTTTAAGGACAAAAATATATCTTTCAGTAACAGCAATCTCTTTCCTTCACCAGATGCTCTTCGTCTACCAGAGCCATGTAACAACAATCTCTTTCCTCTTCTTCATCAACAGATGAATCATCAGAGGAACCCATTTCTCTTCAGTTGTTGCAATCATGCATTTATTATTTTCCATTTGTTGTAGCCATGAGAGCAATTTGAGCCTTAAGCTTTTTATATTTAGATTTATAGCTATCATCAGGTTTTTTATTAGAAGTAAATGGACCAGGCTGGGATACAAACTGACTGGACTTGCAATCTTTCATGAAATGACCTTTTCTGCCACACTTAAAGCATGTCAGATTGGTCTTATCAGTAGAAGTACTGGATGCAAATTGTCCAGATGGCCTATTTGCTCTTGCTTTGAAACGGTTAAACATTTTAGCAATCATTGCAACCAGGTCATCATTTTCAGATTCATCACAGTCTGGAGAGGTAAGACTAGATTCTCCAGATTCCATAAATTCAGACACCATCTTCTTCATAGAAAATACATTCTCAGAAGATATTAGTGTTGTACCTTGTGGTTCAGTATGACTAACCACACTAGAACTACTGGAGGCATGGTTATAGGCATCTTGTTCTGCCACAACTCTCTGAGCCTGATTTTCTTCAGTGTATCTGAAAGCTTCATATAAAGTTGAAAGAGTGTGAGAGTGCAGAGTTTTACCTTGTCTTAAGACCAGGATCATGTGAGACCATTTGGTGGGTAATATATCACAAAATTTCTCCAAAAGTATATCCTTGTCTTTCTCAACCCCCAGTCCTCTCAACTGGTTAATAATGCTCATAAATCTGGTGTAAGTACCAGTGAGAGACTCATTGGGCTGAGCAAAAAATGACTCATTCCTCTTGTTTAAGGAGACCTTTCTGGTGACAATGGTGTCATCTCCTCCTTCATACTGGTTCACTAGTTCATCCCACATGGTTTTAGCACTGGGAAAAAGAACTAATGTGGGAATTAGGGTTTCTGGAACAGTCCCGAGGATCATGTTTTTGAGGAGGGTATCTAAATTTACCAATCTCCTCCTCTTCAGACCAATGTTCCTCCCTCTTTTCCCTACCTCTTCTAGATCCAGTTGGATCAAAGAGCATTGAGAGGTGATGTGGGGACGTAAGGTCCTTCATTTAAAATTTTCATCATATTTCTATCAATTCCAGTGATATGCAATATCATCCTAGCTTTCCACGTACCAAATTCATCACTATTTCCACTGAATTTAGGAACAGGATTGTTTGAGTAGTGCACATGCACATGTGGAGAAGCAGGAGCAGGAGAAGGAGGGGGTGGATTAGTGTTAATGACAGGTGGTGGTTCATTATTTTGATCATTAATATTAGGACCAGGACCAAGACTAAAACCTCCTTGTGTATTTTCTGGGTTGGCCATCAAAGAAGCAGATCTAGGCAAGTTTGTTTAGCCTTCCGCTCTGATACCAATTGTAAAGTCCCTCACTTGATGGTTTAACCCAATAGTGTAAAATACAACAAGTCTAATATGCACTAGATTTGGACTAGTATTACTTGAATATAAATGCAAGTATATAAACAAAGTAATACAAGACTTAAAGCAATAAATAAAGTAAAGGTGGAACACAATGTAATTTTTTCAAGTGTATTTTATTTATGATGTTAAATAAAATACAAGGTTGTGCGGAATCAAGATAATACAAATATGTAAGTATCCTAACAACCTATGAATTACAAATGATCTATATTTGCTAAATAAACTCTTTAGATCGAAATACTTAAAGTTGTGAAGTATCCCTGTTACGATCGAGAGTATTTAGACAAAATTCACCTAATTGCTAAAAGTAATTTTAACAAGGAAATGACTTTGTATTTATAGGCAAACAAATTCACCAGTGAATTTGTGCCGTACAAATATGGTTGCATGTATTTAATGAAGGTACAAGGATAAAGCCACATCAATATGACTTTATGGTACAAATATGGTTGCATGTATTTAATGAACCGACAAGGTCATTAAATGCATTGGTTAAGGTACAAGGATAAAGTCACATCAATATGACTTATTATCCTTTTAACCAACCACCTTTACACACGTAAGTACTTTTGTAAAGACAAGTGGAATGTTCTTTGAAAAGTGTGTAAAGGCAAAAGTCAATTCCTCGTAATCAGTGTTCAGACTTGTAAGGTTTAGAACACTGACAAAGCTCCAGTCGTAGATCTGGTAAGACTTCCAGTGGACTCCGCCATTTGTCAGTCTTCTTTATTCTAACTTCAGTCTTTGACTTTAGTGAGAATGTCTTCAGTAGAATAGATCTGGACTGGGGTGAAGTCCAGTGAGCTAATCTGGAATACTCCAGATTTCCTATACAAGTATTTGCTCACTGGTCTTCCATTATTTCTGACAAATCTTCAGTTAGGACTCCAGTCATCAAGTCTGGAGTAAGTACAGTAAATCTGGACCTAACAATTATTTGTGAGAAAGTTATGTGTAGTGTATTGGCATGAAAGCACTAACTACTAATGCGACTAACAAGAGAGCAATGGTGAGGCTAATCCCCGGGTTATAAACTCTAGAACTATTATTATGGCTGGAATTCGGTAGTAGAATGACATGTTGTTTTAAATGTTTTAAGTGAAACTTGAACCGTTTAGTTGCTGAGGAACTTGGTGTTGATTTGTCTATACATCCATGATTTGGACTAGTGTTGACATTATGGTGAACAATGAGGATATTTTGTTTAATAGTATGTGAACTTGAACATGTATGAAACGTTGTTAAACTTGGTTGTAGGCAGGATATGAGATATTTGGTGATGCATGCGTAAGATGTATTAATCAATGGAGAATTATAGGAATCGATTTAACATACTAGTTTTATTGCATGGGTATGAGAAACTATGTTGTTAGGCGTGTGTTTATGCATGATGTAACGGAAATAGATAATGCATGTGTAGGTGTGTTAATCGGCGAGCATTTTCATGAATGGATTAGTGTACTAGTTTGATGCTTTTAGCATGTATAAATTTTGTTGTTAAGCTAAACTGTATACATGAGATAAGCGAATACGGTGATGCATGTATAAATATTTACTCAATGGACAATTATATGAATGAGAACGGTAGACATGTTTAATAATTTGAGTATGCCCAAAACTTTATTTCTTAACTTAGTTATAAGAACGAATCGGTAATGATTGAAAATTCATGCATAGTTATACCCAACGTATGAGAGATCGTATGTACGACTTGGTATGCGAGATTAGTTGATAGACATGCAAAATTTTACCTTCTAACTTGGTTATGTGGATGAATTGTTGGGAGAAGATGCGGTAGATAGAAA
>CM067172.1:74593064-74615064 GCA_034093135.1 Erigeron breviscapus | reverse complement strand
TTCCCTTGACAACTTGGATCATCTTATCCCATATTATCTTCGCAAAGTCACACTGCACATTGTGAGTGACTGCATAGTAAATTGATAACGAATGCTTCGTCATGAGATCAATTCCTTTCTGTGATGGCATCAAACAAGTGCTTAGAACATTGTACATCGTATGCCAGAGAGTTGCTACATTCATTCTTCTAAAATCTCTCATCGTTGCCAACTCTCCTTCATAACCCAACGAATGAACTCCAGCCAACATTTCTTCAACTGATGGTAGTTCTTCGTATTCTTCATGTTCAGGAAATCCAATGATCGTTCTGAACTCATCCAGAGTGAATTTACAATTGAAAATTTCATCATCTTCTGACTGTAGAGAAAATTTGAAGTAGTCTGCTGTCTTATGCCTTTTACTTCCTTTTACATATGCAATTGATTTCCACAACTCAAATACATACTTTTCAGGAACAATTGAACCTCCAGTCAAAGCATTATTCAACGGATGATGGCTCAGAATCTCCGTTATGATTGGGAATTTGCAAGCATATGGGATATGTAGTGCTTGATTGGCTTGCATTTTCATTGAATCTCCTTCTTTGAACATAGCCATCTTGGTAATTTATTATTTTTTTGTTAAGACAAACTGACCAAAGTTTTGACCAGAAAATTCATTTTAAACACAGAAAGATAACAACACATACCAATATTTAAGAAACACATTTATTACACAAAGACAATGTTTTGCATATATATTAAAAATGAGAAAACAAAGTAGTACACAAAGGTGTTCAATACCTTGCATCTCACCCAAATATATATACAAAACATGACAATATATAGGAGCACATAAGTGTTAAAAGATAAGAAAATAAGGTAGTACACAAAGGCGTTCGATACCTTTCCTCTCACCCAAACACTTATGAAATACTATATATACAAACACAATATACATATACATTTATACATTTTAAAACACAACACAAATAATAATAAAAGAAACATAGAATAAAATTACTGGAAAGAAAAAAAATTAAAATTCTATTTGTACTGTTTGCCGAGCAAAAACCTCGGCAAATAGCACATTTTGAAAAATTTGCCCAGAAATTGACAAGGACCAAAAATTGGTTTTGGCAAAATTTTGATGATTTGTATTGTTTGCCGAGCAAAGATCTCGGCAAACACGAGAAAGATCTTAAGTCTGGCACCAAGTCATCGTGTATGGGAGTTGAACCTCGTAAATGCCGAGCTCAAAGCTCTGCAAATGAGCAGTTCAGATTCACTCCTTTTAAATGTATGAAATTTCCTTTTATTGAACAACAATAATGTTGTCAATTGATAAAGAAAAATTTCAATGAAAATTTCAATTTGTACTGTTTGCCGAGCAAAATGCTCTGCAAACAGTTGGTTTTAAAAAATTGGTGAAAGTTTACATTTTGTACTGTTTGCCGAGCAAAATGCTCTGCAAACAGTTGATTTGAAAACTTGGTGAAAAGTTTACATGCATTTGCCGAGCATAAAGCTCTGCAAATGCATGGTTCAAGTCTTGACAAATTTGAAAATCCAATTTATACTGTTTGCCGAGCAAAGTGCTCTGCAAACAGTTGTTCTAAGACTTGGAAAAAGTTTTGAACAAAATGCACTGTTTGCCGAGCAAATTGCTCTGCAAACAGTTGTCTTTAGACTTGGAAAACTTTTTGAAGTAAAATGGTCTGTTTGCCGAGCAAAGAGCTCTGCAAACAGATGTTTTTAAGACTTGTAAAAATTTTGGAATTCATAAAGGTCTGTTTGCCGAGCTCAAAGCTCTGCAAACAGTTGAATTTAGACTTGGAATCATTTTGAAAACCAAAAAGCCTTGAATGCCGAGCAAGATGCTCTGCATCAAGTTGTTTTTAAGTACTTGGTGAAAAACAAATTTGGTTTGGTAAAAACAAGTATTTGCCGAGCTAAAAGCTCTGCAAATGACACTTTTGATCCAAAAATTTGTTTGAGAAAAATAAGAACATGTTAACCAGAAATTATGATGATATGAAGATTATCATGAACAAACAACACATTTGCCGAGCAAACTGCTCTGCAAATGGTACTTTTCTTCAAAAACTCATGATATTACCCAGCCCTTGATCATTCAAACCCAGACATGCAGATTAAGGCATAAACACATATTAACAATAAGCATAAGTCCTAATCATGCAACTAAAACATCAAATAAACACAATCAATCATCATAAAATGCATAAGAATCAGAACAATTCATTCAAGCATTTTATCAAACAGTTGGGATGCAAACTTTATACAAGAATTATTACCTTAAAACCGATGATATGATCGAATGAAAGGATGAAATATATCAGAAATTTGATCACTAGAATGCACCCACTTGGATTATTATGAAAAAATGAAAAATTTTGATTGCTTGATGAAAGTTTTGATCGGTTTATTTGAGAGAAAAAAAACGATATTTGTTGGTTTGAATTTCAAAGTGAGTAAAATGGACCGCCCATTTTTCTTTTAAACTCAAATTCGGGTCGCGGGTTTGGGTTTGACCCGCGTGGCAACCCAGTTCTCGAAATGGCCTTGGGCTAAGCAATTCAGTTGGGCTCATTTGGTTTTGGGCTTTAAACAAATCAAACAAAAATCAAACAAATGAAAAAAAAAACTTTCAGAAAAGAAAAAAAATTTAAAAACAGATTTAGAAAATAAAAATTTAAAGAAAAATCTTTTTATCATTTTTAAAATTTTATAATTTTGTATTTGGTTTTTCAAATTTAAAAACAAACACACATAACAACCAAAAAAAACTTTAAAAAAATTACACATACTAGAAAATCACACAAAAATTTACATGCATTTGCACACTCCCCCTCAAATAAAGCATATATGACAACACTATATTTACAAACTCCCCCTAAAATCATGCATTCGACCCTTTTTCTCCCCCTCAAACATTGCATGTAATAACAAGTAAAATACATCAATGTTTGAAACAGAAAATGAACATAGAATACATTGCATGAAAGCATTTAAGTTTGTAAATTGAGCATTCCCAACTTGGTTTTGAGAAAATTAAACCTGTTTTCATCCAAAGGTTTGGTGAAAAGGTCAGTAAGTTGGTAGTCTGTTGGGACAAAATAGAGTTCGATGTTACCTTTCTCGACATGATCTTTAAGAAAATGGTACCGAACATATATATGCTTGGTCTTTGTGTGCTGCACCGGGTTGCAAGAAATAGCAATAGCACTCTTTGAGTCACAGTAAATGGGAATTCTGTTGAATTGAAATCCATAATCAGTCAACTGCGTCTTCATCCAAAGAACTTGTGAACAACAGCTTGCTGCAGCAACATATTCAGCTTCTGTAGTAGATGTGGATACACAATTCTGTTTCTTTGAAGACCAACTGACCAATATATCCCCTAGAAACTGTACACTCCCAGAAGTACTCTTTCGATCAAGCTTACAACCTGCATGGTCAACATCCGAGTATGCAATTAATTGAAACCCGGTATCCCTTGGATACCAGAGACCAAGGTTCACTGTGCCTTTCAGGTATCGGAAGATCCGTTTAACGGCCTGGAAATGACTTTCCTTGGGATTGGCCTGGTACCCGGCACACATGCATGTGGCGAACATAATATCCGGGCGAATTGCAGTCAAGTACATGAGTGATCCTATCATACTGCGATATTTCTTTTGATCAAAAGATTTTCCATTTAAATCAGCATTGATCTTTGTTCGAGCTTCCATGGGTGTACCAATTGTTTGACAATCCATCATATCAAACTTTTTCAACATGTCAAGAATGTACTTTGTTTGACAAATAAATGTGCCATTTGACAATTGTTTGACTTGAAGACCAAGGAAAAAGTTTAATTCACCCATCATGCTCATTTCAAATTTCTTGATCATTAAAGCTAAAAAATTCTTGCAGTATTTAGATTTGTAGACCCGAAAATTATGTCGTCAACATAAATCTGGATTAGAATGATGTAACTCCCTTGTCGTTTGATAAACAAAGTAGTGTCAATCGAACCTTTGTTAAAACCAGATTTCACAAGATAAGAGGATAGAGCATCATACCATGCACGAGGGCTTGTTTCAGACCATATAAAGCCTTATCTAACCTGTAAACATAGTCCGGATGTTTGGAATTTACAAAACCTTCTGGTTGTTCAACATACACTTCTTCTTTGAGAATTCCATTCAAGAAGGCAGTTTTGACATCCATTTGGTAGACTGTGAAGTTCTTGTAGGCAGCATAGGCAAGAAACATCCGAATAGCCTCAATTCGTGCAACTGGTGCGAATGTCTCATCGTAATCAATTCCATCTTGTTGGCAATATCCCTTTGCAACCAATCATGCTTTGTTACGTACAACAACTCCAGTTTCATCCTTTTTGTTCTTGAAGATCCATTTGGTCTTAATTGGCTCCTTGTTCTTGTAAGGATTGGGAACCAATTTCCACACCTCAAGTCGTTCGAACTGATTAAGTTCTTCTTTCATTTCTTTCACCCAATCTGGACAACTTAGAGCTTCATTCACTGTCTTTGGTTCAACAATACTCAGAAAATTCACAAACAGACATTCATTCGCGGATGCGGATCTTGTCTGAACTCCAGTTGTTGGATTACCAATGACTTGAGAAATTGGATGAGCTCTTGTCCATTTGGTTGTGTGAGGAATTGGATCAAGTGGATCACCAGATTCTTCAGAATCAATAAAATCAGGAGAATGTTGTTCTGTTAATTGTTCAAACGAAGTAGCAATTGGTTCAACAAAGTCTTCATGATCATAAACTTCAGGATTGGTTGAAAGATTTGTCACTTGAGAGAAATTATGAGGTTGAGTATGCAACTCTGAAATATCGGTTGGTGGAGGAGAATCAGATGATGAATTAACATTTGATGATTGTGATGATGGAGACTCATTTGGATCCATCTCTTTTGAATTTGAACTGGATGGTTCATTTGTATTTACTTCAGATTCAGGAACTTTCTTCGGAACTTGGAAAAATTCTTCAAACAAGATATCCAAATCTTGTGTTGTTGGAGTAGAGAATGATGATTTGACATTTGAAGCAGTCTTTGTTGCGGAAACTTGTGGACTTTGAAGTTCGGGTCTTGAACTGTGTTGTTCAAGAACGATACCTGAGAGTTCATCAAATCTAACATTCATACTCTCTTTGATTCTCTTGGTTCTTCGGTTATATATTCGAAAAGCAATGGATTCTCTTGAATAACCGATGAAATATGCCTCATCGCCTTTTGGTTCAAATTTGCCCAGATTATCTCGATCATTGAGAACATAACATACACATCCAAAAATGTGCAAGAAGTTCACATTGGGCTTTCGTTTGTTTATCACCTCATAAGGAGTTTTATCAAACCTCTTGTTAATGATTGATCTATTTTGAGTGAAACAAGCAGTAGCAACAGCTTCAGCCCATAGATTCGGAGGCAACTTAGAATAAGCAAGCATTGTTCTAGCTGCTTCAACAAGAGTTCGATTTCGACGTTCAACTACTCCATTCTGTTGAGGTGTCCTGACAGTGGAAAATTGATGAGTAATACCCATGGACTTGAAAAAAGAATAAATTGTTGAATTCTTGAATTCTGTGCCATTGTCTGAGCGAACAATTCTAACTGATGATTTAAGATTTACTTGGGTCTTCTTTATGAAATCAATAATTGCATTCGGAGTATCACTCTTTGCATAAAGAAAGAATACCCAAGTGTAACGAGAATAATCATCGACAATCACAAGAATGTATCGCTTGCCATAGATACTTTGAACTTTCATTGGGACACACAAATCCATATGTATAAGGTGCAACGGACCTTCAGTACTCAGATACTTCTTTGGTTTGTGTGAAGCTTTCTTCATCTTACCAATTGCACAAGCTGGACAAACATGTTCACTTTCATACTTGTAATCTGGAAGTCCTTCAACAAGTTATTTATCCACGAGAGCATTGATTGTTTGAAAATTAAGATGAGAAAGACGGCGATGCCATAACCAGAATTTTGTGCAGTTGCTTTAGAAAGAAGACAAATCTCTGAAGAGTTAGATGGAATGTTGTTGAGATCAATAGTGAACAAATTATTGTCTCTTGTTCCAGTAAGAATATCCACACCATCTTCAGTCTGCACTTTGCATTCATATCTCCTGAATAATACTTGAAGATCATTGTCACAAAATTGTCCAACACTAAAAAGATTGTGTCCTAGACCTTCAACATAAGAAACTCTCTTGATAGTGACACCATTTTTAACAATGTCTCCATAACCGAGAATAGGAGCAATATGATCATTTTCGAATCTGACGGTTCCCATGAACTTCTCGACAAAGTTTGTAAGAATGGACTTGTTTCTAGTCATATGAAGAGAACATCCCGAGTCAACATACCATACACAAATGAGAAATTCCTGCAAGGACAAGGAATATGATTTAGGTACCCATGTAGATTGGGTCCTTGCAGGTTAGAGGGATAACATGCAAGTATACATAAAAATAAACATCAAGCAAAATAACACACAAACAAACTTTTTATTCAAATCACAAACAAAACACACATAATCGTTCAAAGCACGAATACGAATTACAAACAATGAAAATTCAAGGTTTATACACAAGTTTTGGTACAAGCAGGACTATTCCTAGATATATTGGCATTATTTTGAGAATTTGATCTACGGACAATCCACACTTGTTTCACATTTGTTATATTCCCATCAAGCTTGATTTTACTAGAAGCATGCAAAAATCTATCCTTAGGAATCCATCTACTGCTACTAGTTAAGCACAAGTCACCTGAAATACGAACAGTCTTCTTGTTAGCAAACAATTTGTTATTTTCGAACTTAACAGGTTTCTTCTTGATGGTTTCTGTGGTCTTGTTTACTTTCTTTATATTATTAGGTGACAATCAACCATATTGATCTTTGTACTTAGTCATTCCAGAAACAGTATCTCTAACCCTTTGTAAAGTGCACTTAGGATTCTTCTGAGAATACCTAGGAAAACTAGAATACCTAACCTGCTGAGGTTGTTTGTTACCTAATGAGAAAGTTTCATTATTAACAATCTTTGGACCACTTCTTGTTTTGACTTCTTTTGGGACTGAGGTTCAGATTTAACCTTGTATTTCCTAGAAGTCTTTGAATTCTTAGATACTTTGGGTTCTTTGTTTGGTTTTGATTTCGAATCTGTCTTAGGTGATTGATTGAACTTTGGTTTTGAAACATTCTTTGGTGATGGTTTGGTCTTTGGTTTTGAATCAGTCTTGTGTGATGGGTTGGTCTTTGGTCTTTGAAACTTATCGAATGGGGAAGGTTGTGAAGAGTGTGACTTTGGAATCTTCTTTAGAAAAAATTCATGTTTTTCCTCTTTTTGAACAAAATGTTTTTCAAAATCAGGAGCAAAATCATAATTTCCTTCCAAATATGTTGAGAAATCATCCGTTTCCAATTTCACACTTGATTCCCTTATCTTAATTGGACAAGGACTTTTCTTGAGTGGAATTTGATGCTTTTTCTTTTTCTTTAAAAAATTGAAGTGCTATTTTCTGAAATTGGAATTCAACTTTTAGATCATTAAGTTCCTTTAGCACATTTAACCTCTGTTCTCTTTCTTTTTCAAACTTTTGTTTGAAAGCACCAATTTCATTCAAGTATGATTGAGTTCCCTCAGAAAACTTGGTAAAAGACTCAGTTTCAGAAGCAATCGGGAAGAAATAATCATCAACATCATGAACATCATATACATCATCTAGATCACCATCAGTTTGAACAGAAACATGTACAACTTGACTCTCAGTTTGAACAGAAACATGTACAACTTGACTCTCAGTTTGCACAGATGCATTCACGATTTCACAAATAGAACGGCCAGTCTGAGTTGATGCTTTCACAACTTCACAAATTGAACAACCATGTTGTTCACATACTTTGGAGTCAAATTTGGGTTGATCAATGACATAGTGATTTTGAGTCTTCAGATTATCTATTAAAGATTGCTTTTCATCAAGAGACTTTTGCAGATCCTCTATTACCTTTTCCAAAACTTTTTGTGGAACATAAGGTCTCAAGTTTTCAGCTTTTGGAATTGGAATAGTTTCTTCTAAAGGTTTTTCTTTAAAACACTCAAGAATTTCAAGAATTATAGCCTCATGATTTTCTTTTTCATCATTTTCTTTTTCAATTTTATGTGCAGGGTGACTGAAAAAATCATATGACTCATCCATTAACTCATAGTTAAAATAGACTTTTGCACCCTTCTTTAGAAAATCATCAGCCTCAAAATCCCTATCATTCAGTCTCATAAACTGGTCAGTCATCCCACATCTCAAATAAGATTCCTTATATAATGATGGGACTTCTTCTTGTGCTTTGAGCAAATGATTTGGATTGACATAACCTAACCCTGAAGTGAATATTGTTTCCGAATTTCTTGGCCTATTAAAAGATTTGTTGATATGAACGATTAATCTTATACAACTTGTCTTGATAAGATTTGATTCAGCTTTAAGCTCATCATTTTCTTTATCAAGTTTTTGTTTAAGAGAATCTTTTATACAACACTCATATTTTAGGTCAGAAATTCTGTTTTCAAATTCCGTCAAATCAGGGATAGATTCTTTCAATTTCACTTTTAAAGACTCAATGTCCTCAGCCAATGCATTTGCTCGAAACATCTCATTGGTCTTTTCGACTTGAAGTTGTCTGACGGTCTTTCTCAGTTCAAGAACTTTGGTTTCAAGTTCTTGTTTTTCAAGATGCAGTTTGGAGTTCGGAGTAAACATGACCGCAGCTTTTTCAGATTTCAAATTGTCAAAATCCTTTTGAAGTAAATCAAATTTATCTTTAGAATTTTGAAATTCGATTTCTTTGATTTCCAAAACTTTTGTTAATTTAGAAATCTGTTTACTCAACCCTCTCCCATATTTCATTGTTTCAGCACATTTATTCATATAATAATCTAAATCTGACTTAGTAAAAGTGATTACCTCATCCTCGACCTCAGAAGAACTTTCATCAGCTTCCTCCAACTCCTTTGACTTCTTGATCTTCGTCATAAAGCACACGTTTGCTGCAAGTTCGTCAGTCTCCTCATCATTCGTCAGAAAGATGTAACCGTTTGTCATCCTCAGCGAGAAGAGCAATTCCACTTTCCTCTTATCTTGCCAGCAAAAGTTTGTACTTATAGTACTCGGAGTTCTTTTGTCGAGGTTTAGTGCAGTTAATGGCAAAATGTCCAGTAAGACCACAGTTGTAGCATTTCTTGTCATCATTCCTTTTCTCCATGACCTTCTTCTCAAACTTCTTCTGAGTATCAAATTTCTTCTCACCACCAACATATTCCTTCTTGGCTTCAAACTTAGGAGCATTTGCATTCTTTGCATACGAAGAAACTGAGGAAGTCCTAAGTTGATTGTTGGTTGAGTTGGGTTCCATACACTTGCCATTCCTCTTCCAGATTTTTTATGAATTTGATGTTCAGTTCCATATTTGTTCTTTTGACATCATTCTTTCTAAGCTCATTGATGACATTACAGAATCTGATGTATACTTCATTCAATGGTTCACCCTTCTATTGCTTGAAAGTTTCATACATGTTCAGAACAGTCGACAATCTTATGGTGTTTGACACATCAGATCCTTCCATCTGCTTCTCCACTTCATCCCATATGTCTTTTCCTGTTTCATAGGAGTCCACATTGCAGTAAATGTTATCAGGAAGTGCTTGGTAAAGATAAGCAATTGACATTTGATCAGCTTCAACTCTATTTTTCTAATCTGCATTCCAACTCTCTTCAGGTAGAGCTTCTCCATTAACAGGGTTCTTTGGAATTTCAGGACCATCTTTGTATGATTTCCTCAGAAGTTTTCCATTATTCTGTCTGTCTATCCAGTTCAGAAACCTTTTCTTCCATTGAGGATAAGAACCTCTAAACAAGACAGGAGGTCTTCCTTCAAAACCAAGTGCTAAAGCTTCCCTTGAAGCCATTTCAAAAAAAAATTCCAAAAATGATTGAAAATTTTCTATTTTAACTAGATGAAGAGCTTAGACCTCTGCAAATCGAAGAATCAAATTCAACTATTTGCCGAGCAAATAACTCTGCAAATAGCACAAATAGAAATTCAACTATTTGCCGAGCAAATAACTCTGCAAATAGCACAAATAGAAATTCAACTATTTGCCGAGCAAATAACTCTGCAAATAGCACAAATAGAAATTCAACTATTTGCCGAGCAAATAACTCTGCAAATAGCACAAATAGAAATTCAACTATTTGCCGAGCAAATAACTCTGCAAATAGCACAAATAGAAATTCAACTATTTGCCGAGCAAATAACTCTGCAAATAGCACAAATAGAAATTCAACTATTTGCCGAGCAAATAACTCTGCAAATAGCACAAATAGAAATTCAACTATTTGCCGAGCAAATAACTCTGCAAATAGCACAAATAGAAATTCAACTATTTGCCGAGCAAATAACTCTGCAAATAGCACAAATAGAAATTCAACTATTTGCCGAGCAAATAACTCTGCAAATAGCACAAATAGAAATTCAACTATTTGCCGAGCAAATAACTCTGCAAATAGCACAAATAGAAATTCAACTATTTGCCGAGCAAATAACTCTGCAAATAGCACAAATAGAAATTCAACTATTTGCCGAGCAAATAACTCTGCAAATAGCACAAATAGAAATTCAACTATTTGCCGAGCAAATAACTCTGCAAATAGCACAAATAGAAATTCAACTATTTGCCGAGCAAATAACTCTGCAAATAGCACAAATAGAAATTCAACTATTTGCCGAGCAAATAACTCTGCAAATAGCACAAATAGAAATTCAACTATTTGCCGAGCAAATAACTCTGCAAATAGCACAAATAGAAATTCAACTATTTGCCGAGCAAATAACTCTGCAAATAGCACAAATAGAAATTCAACTATTTGCCGAGCAAATAACTCTGCAAATAGCACAAATAGAAATTCAACTATTTGCCGAGCAAATAACTCTGCAAATAGCACAAATAGAAATTCAACTATTTGCCGAGCAAATAACTCTGCAAATAGCACAAATAGAAATTCAACTATTTGCCGAGCAAATAACTCTGCAAATAGCACAAATAGAAATTCAACTATTTGCCGAGCAAATAACTCTGCAAATAGCACAAATAGAAATTCAACTATTTGCCGAGCAAATAACTCTGCAAATAGCACAAATAGAAATTCAACTATTTGCCGAGCAAATAACTCTGCAAATAGCACAAATAGAAATTCAACTATTTGCCGAGCAAATAACTCTGCAAATAGCACAAATAGAAATTCAACTATTTGCCGAGCAAATAACTCTGCAAATAGCACAAATAGAAATTCAACTATTTGCCGAGCAAATAACTCTGCAAATAGCACAAATAGAAATTCAACTATTTGCCGAGCAAATAACTCTGCAAATAGAACAAGTAGAAATTTTAAAATTTTGATTTTCTTCCCACTTGAAGAATATTGATGAAAAATGATTTTGAATTGATTTTCTTGAAAAATTTTGATTTGAGAATTTCAAAAACAACTAAATGCCGAGCTTAATCCTCTGCAAATAGTGTAAGTAGCCAAGTCACAACCCAAGTACACTGATCAACAACCAATTTCAACTGAATGCCGAGCTTAATCCTCTGCAAATAGTGTAAGTAGCCAAGTCACAACCCAAGTACACTGATCAACAACCAATTTCAACTGAATGCCGAGCTTAAATCTCTGCAAATAGTACAACTACAAATTCAACTATTTGCCGAGCAAATAACTCTGCAAATAGCACAAATAGAAATTCAACTATTTGCCGAGCAAATAACTCTGCAAATAGCACAAATAGAAATTCAACTATTTGCCGAGCAAATAACTCTGCAAATAGCACAAATAGAACTTGTACTTAGTCGCACCAACCAAAAACACTTGTTTTCCGAGCTTAAACCTCTGCAAACAATACAAGTAGCACCAGTCTCAAATCAAAAATTCTCGAAACAACTATTTGCCGAGCAAAGAGCTCTGCAAATAGAACAAGTAGCCTCAACCCTTAACCAAAAATTCTGTAAACACCTATTTTCCGAGCAAAAAGCTCTGCAAATAATACAAGTAGCACCAGTCTCAAATCAAAAATTCTCGAAACAACTATTTGCCGAGCAAAGAGCTCTGCAAATAGAACAAGTAGCACCAACACTTAGCAAAGATTTCTTGAAACACCTATTTGCCGAGCAGTGAGCTCTGCAAATAGAACAAGTAAGAGCAAGTCTTAGCCAGCGATCTCTGCAAACACTAGTAATCACTAGGCGACAAAATATACGGTTACTGGTTGTCTTCTTCGTTCAGCCGAACCCTCAAATGCAGAGCAGACTGTAAATCTTCAATTTCTCCTTCATTTTTGCGAATTAAAGCTCGTATTTTATATCAAAATGATCAGAAAAACAATGCGCACAAATCCTTGAACAAATTAGATGTTAATTTCAACTAGATTCAAACCCACGCGAACATGCGATTTGCCGAGCAAATAACTCTGCAAATAGCACAAATAGAAATTCAACTATTTGCCGAGCAAATAACTCTGCAAATAGCACAAATAGAAATTCAACTATTTGCCGAGCAAATAACTCTGCAAATAGCACAAATAGAAATTCAACTATTTGCCGAGCAAATAACTCTGCAAATAGCACAAATAGAAATTCAACTATTTGCCGAGCAAATAACTCTGCAAATAGCACAAATAGAAATTCAACTATTTGCCGAGCAAATAACTCTGCAAATAGCACAAATAGAAATTCAACTATTTGCCGAGCAAATAACTCTGCAAATAGCACAAATAGAAATTCAACTATTTGCCGAGCAAATAACTCTGCAAATAGCACAAATAGAAATTCAACTATTTGCCGAGCAAATAACTCTGCAAATAGCACAAATAGAAATTCAACTATTTGCCGAGCAAATAACTCTGCAAATAGCACAAATAGAAATTCAACTATTTGCCGAGCAAATAACTCTGCAAATAGCACAAATAGAAATTCAACTATTTGCCGAGCAAATAACTCTGCAAATAGCACACAAGTAGCACCATCTCAAATCAAAAATTCTCGAAATAACTATTTGCCGAGCAATAAGCTCTGCAAATAGAACAAGTAGCACCAACACTTAGCAAAGATTTCTTGAAACACCTATTTGCCGAGCAGTGAGCTCTGCAAATAGAACAAGTAAGAGCAAGTCTTAGCCAGCGATCTCTGCAAACACTAGTAATCACTAGGCGACAAAATATACGGTTACTGGTTGTCTTCTTCGTTCAGCCGAACCCTCAAATGCAGAGCAGACTGTAAATCTTCAATTTCTCCTTCATTTTTGCGAATTAAAGCTCGTATTTTATATCAAAATGATCAGAAAAACAATGCGCACAAATCCTTGAACAAATTAGATGTTAATTTCAACTAGGAATTCAAACCCACGCGAACATGCGATTTGCCGAGCTCGAGCAAAACAACTCAAATGATGAAATTAACTTCTGAAATCGATAACGAAGGATGATATACTGATTATAAATCGATCGGTGAACAAAATTCGAACAAAAACACACTTAATTTGCAGAAATCACTCAAACAGTGATCTCGACAAATGAACCTTTCAGAATATAAGCTAAATTCTGAAATTAAGCACAAAATAAGCTTCAATTAAGCTTGTGGATCGCTCAGATACGCTGATTGTGCTCTGATACCAAATGTAAAGTGAAGAATTTGAGCTTATGTGTGTGTTAGTGTGTATGTTAATGGCGGTTTGAAGAGAGAGAGTTTAGAGAGAGAAAGTGTGTTTGGCAGGGAAGATTAGATAGCATAAATGGGGTGAAAGGTTACATATGAGCTATTTACACTATGCCCCCTTCCATATTAACAAGTTTACATTATAAGTACAAATTAACATAAAGGTACACAAATCAACTACTACATCTATATTTCTAACAATGTTCTTGTCGGATCATTAAATGCATGCAACCATATTTGTACGGCACAAAATTCACTGGTGAATTTTGTTGCTTATAAATACAAAGTCATTTCTTTTAGAAAAATACTTTAAAGCATACATTTAGCATTAGAGTGAATTTGTCTAAATACTCTCGATCTTAAACAGGGATACTTCATAACTTTAAGTATCTCGATCCAAAAGAGTTATTTGACAAATATAGATCATTTGTAATTCATAGGTTGTTAGGATACATACTTATTTGTATTATCTTGATTCCGCACAACCTTGTATTTTATTTAACATCATAAATAAAATACACCTTGAAAAATACATAATGTTCCACTTTACTTGTTTATTGCTTTAAGTCGTGTATTACTTTATTTATATACTTGCATTTATATTTAAGTAATACTAGTCCATTCTAGTGATTATTAGACTTGTTGTATTTTACACTTTCGGGGTTAACCATCGTATTAAGGGACTCACACGTGCTTTGGTATATACTTTTTGGACTTAATACTGATCTTTCGTTTTTATAGTTACAGGTTAGCAGTATAGTATACAGCAACAAAGAGATCATGGATTGTGTTCTTTGATGCACAGTCTATGAGTTAACTGATAAGGTTTGTTACTTCTCACCTTTTAATATATTTATATCAGCATGCATACTTAATGTGTGAAAGTCCCTTAGCCACTGGATCTACGAGATTAGATAACTAGTGTTTGAGTGCGGAAAGTCTCGAACACTAGTAATCAACAATATTCATTAAACCGAACACAAAGAACAATATATGAATGATAATTTTCGGAGCCTTGTATTAATTCGGTAATTACGATTACAATCAATACACGAGCTCAACTAAGTAGAGAAAACGAAAAACAAAAGACTAGAGAGATTTCCCTTAAGTATAAGGTTTAATCTCCTATTTATACTAACCAAGTCGGCCAAGGTCTAGCTAGACCAACCTAGAACAGTCTAGTTACCATTGGTCAATACTCCGATTGACTTGGTCGTTTTTGACCTTATTACATTCAAAACACATCGTTTAACTAATTACATATAAAAATGACTTAAGACAAACTTCTATAATGATGTTGTTATCTGGAAATGCACCAACAATGTGCCATATTTCTTTCATCGGGTGTTGGTGATCCCAATTGGATAATTGAGTTCTTTATTAACACCTTGATTGCATTCCCAGTCGTCTTTGGTATCAAAGTTAAACTAAAACCTAAGTTTTTGCGTAGGTTTACAGTCACAAAGTACTATGGTGCTGAACTTTGCGTCTTAAACAACGTCAATGGCATTGTGCCACGTGTAGTGCCCCCGTTGCTTCCGGTTGTTGCCAATCCAGCATCTACACTTGACTAGATTTACTTGATTATGAATTGCAATCAAACGTTACTGAATGCAAAGAAGCAATGATGGATGAAATTCAGTGGGGGCCTCGTGGAACTTCTACAATCATAAATGAAGCTCCTATTATGGACTCAAATGGCACAAATGTGGAACCTTTTAACAAGATCGATGAATGTAACATGATTAAGGATGATACTATAGAAGATGATGATAGGATAATTAATGACGCTGATGATTCCATGGTTGAAGCTACTATAGAAGTTGGCGAATCTAAGAGTATGCTCGAAAGTATATAATATTATATCTTTACATGAACTTCTTGCACCGTCAAGTAATTTGTTTGAACATCTAGTGTTCATTGTTTTTCAACTATCTTATTTTTGGTTTAGCAACGTTTTATGTTATGTCTTACTAATAAAACTTGGATATTTGCACTTTTATTAATTTATTGTATCTTTATATACAAACTTGAACATGTTTCACGTACTTTAAATATACTTGCACTTTTGTTAATTTATTGGGAAATTTGCACTTTCGTTAATTCGTTGTTCTAGCCCGGTCAACAACCGAGTATTGTTCTAGTTATTAAGAGTTACTATAGTTACTTATTATCACCAATATCATAATTAAACAACTTAAAAAATAAATTATAAAAGTTACGTTGATGGCCAATGAGATTGGTAGCTCATTGGTAAGGTTTCCAATCTTGTGATATTTCATCAGTACTCGATACCCATGGGTTTTTTTTGAAAAGTTTGGGTTTCATCCTAAACATTCATGTAATTTTATTAGAAATGATAGTGGAATAGTTTACCGTTAGAATTTTTTTTTTGAAACGGCGTTTTTCAAGGGTGTTTTGTCAAACAAGTTTTGGCAAAAAAAAATTTATGAAACCAGTAAACCGGTACTCCCAGTACCGGTTTCATTTTTTGGCCCGAACCCGGTATTCGCAAAACCGGGTTCAAAAAAAGCAATTTGATACCGGTAATGCCATCCCCGGTTTGGCAGTGTGCAGGTAGACGTGACAAGGTACAGTACGAAGGTTGACTAGCTACAATGGCCACAAGCACAAAGAACGAGACCGGTATTGCCAAAACCGGTCTCGAATGTAGTATATATATATATTCGTGTATAAATAATTAATATATATATATATATATATGATTCGTGTACTCTTAAACAATTTGAAACAAATAAATCATCAAACATTATCAATATACATTTTTTAAGACAAAACTTATGGCTTCTTCATCGTCATCACCTCCTATAGTAACATTTCATGCATTGAAAGGGCAATGTAAAGAGGATATAAAAGACGGGTATGAACTTTACCACAAAATAAATGATTGTAAGCTTCTTATGGAACAAAGGAAGCTCGAACATCAGAAGAAAATAAAAGAAATAAACGATATTGGTAGCGGAATCATCCTAAGTGAAGAAATGCATAGCGAATATCTTGAGTCCACATTACCAAGCATCGACAAAATAACTTCTGAACTTGAAAAACCGTTAAAGTTGATTGACAGAAAGATCGACTATGCGACATCTTATAAATTGCTAGCTGAAGACAGTTTCCGTTAATAATTTTATGTAGTATTATTAATATGTATTATTTTGATGTAAGTTTTTAATATTGTTATTTATAAAAATATCTATTAAAAAAACAAAATATTTTATCTTATTGAGAAACTGATATTTATTATAAAAATATCTATTAAAAAAACAAAATATTTTATCTTATTGACAAACTGATATTTATTAATAAAAACATAAAAAATAATACATAATAGAATCTATCTAGCACCACCCGTTCCACATCCTGGTCGGCCACGACGAACTCTGCGACTTCTTCGCGGACGCACATGTTCTTGTTGTTGTTGTTCTTCTTCTTCTTCTTCTTCGTCATTTCGCAGATTTGTAACTAGCTGTTGAGAAGAACTTGGAATGTCGAAATTTTGCATTGGAAAAGGAGAGAAGTTTCGTGCCGGTGGACCAGTGTATGAGTAATCAGGTGCATAAATATTTGGGGAGACATTGAACAGATGATATGGTGCATTCGGGGTAAAATAACCCGTGTTTTGGGAGGTACCCAGGAACATTTGTTGGGTGCCTGAACTTGATGCACCAACCCGTGAATTACCCGGTTGGTAAGTTTGAAAACCCGAGTTTGCTGACGGCCTGAACACATGTTGGGTATTAAAACTGGAAGGACCAGCACCCCATGAAGTACCTTGATCGTGTTGGGAGGGAGGCATTTGAAATTCCTGCGACTCAGGAAACTGGAAATTTTGTGAACTATAATTCATACGTTGTTCCTGATGACTGTATGAAAATACCTCCCTCGATATGGTTCTAAACTCCCCAAACATCTGGCTAATCGCCGGATGTGATTCTTGATAATGACGAGCTCGCTCGTCAAACTGCAACAATCCCTCTTGCTGCGCACCTTAAAATATTAGTACGAAGGTTGACTAGCAACAATGGCCACAAGCACAAAGAACGAGACCGGTATTGCCAAAACCGGTCTCGAATGTAGTATATATATATATGATTCGTGTACTCTTAAACAATTTGAAACAAATAAATCATCAAACATTATCAGTATACATTTTTTAAGACAAAACTTATGGCTTCTTCATCGTCATCACCTCCTATAGTAACATTTCATGCATTGAAAGGGCAATGTAAAGAGGATATAAAAGACGGGTATGAACTTTACCACAAAATAAATGATTGTAAGCTTCTTATGGAACAAAGGAAGCTCGAACATCAGAAGAAAATAAAAGAAATAAACGATATTGGTAGCGGAATCATCCTAAGTGAAGAAATGCATAGCGAATATCTTGAGTCCACATTACCAAGCATCGACAAAATAACTTCTGAACTTGAAAAACCGTTAAAGTTGATTGACAGAAAGATCGACTATGCGACATCTTATAAATTGCTAGCTGAAGACAGTTTCCGTTAATAATTTTATGTAGTATTATTAATATGTATTATTTTGATGTAAGTTTTTAATATTGTTATTTATAAAAATATCTATTAAAAAAACAAAATATTTTATCTTATTGAGAAACTGATATTTATTAATAAAAACATAAAAAATAATACATAATAGAATCTATCTAGCACCACCCGTTCCACATCCTGGTCGGCCACGACGAACTCTGCGACTTCTTCGCGGACGCACATGTTCTTGTTGTTGTTGTTCTTCTTCTTCTTCTTCTTCGTCATTTCGCAGATTTGTAACTAGCTGTTGAGAAGAACTTGGAATGTCGAAATTTTGCATTGGAAAAGGAGAGAAGTTTCGTGCGGTGGACCAGTGTATGAGTAATCAGGTGCATAAATATTTGGGGAGACATTGAACAGATGATATGGTGCATTCGGGGTAAAATAACCCGTGTTTTGGGAGGTACCCAGGAACATTTGTTGGGTGCCTGAACTTGATGCACCAACCCGTGAATTACCCGGTTGGTAAGTTTGAAAACCCGAGTTTGCTGACGGCCTGAACACATGTTGGGTATTAAAACTGGAAGGACCAGCACCCCATGAAGTACCTTGATCGTGTTGGGAGGGAGGCATTTGAAATTCCAACGACTCAGGAAACTGGAAATTTTGTGAACTATAATTCATACGTTGTTCCTGATGACTGTATGAAAATACCTCCCTCGATATGGTTCTAAACTCCCCAAACATCTGGCTAATCGCCGGATGTGATTCTTGATAATGACGAGCTCGCTCGTCAAACTGCAACAATCCCTCTTGCTGCGCACCTTAAAATATTAGTACGAAGGTTGACTAGCAACAATGGCCACAAGCACAAAGAACGAGACCGGTATTGCCAAAACCGGTCTCGAATGTAGTATATATATATATGATTCGTGTACTCTTAAACAATTTGAAACAAATAAATCATCAAACATTATCAATATACATTTTTTAAGACAAAACTTATGGCTTCTTCATCGTCATCACCTCCTATAGTAACATTTCATGCATTGAAAGGGCAATGTAAAGAGGATATAAAAGACGGGTATGAACTTTACCACAAAATAAATGATTGTAAGCTTCTTATGGAACAAAGGAAGCTCGAACATCAGAAGAAAATAAAAGAAATAAACGATATTGGTAGCGGAATCATCCTAAGTGAAGAAATGCATAGCGAATATCTTGAGTCCACATTACCAAGCATCGACAAAATAACTTCTGAACTTGAAAAACCGTTAAAGTTGATTGACAGAAAGATCGACTATGCGACATCTTATAAATTGCTAGCTGAAGACAGTTTCCGTTAATAATTTTATGTAGTATTTTTAATATGTATTATTTTGATGTAAGTTTTATATGTATTATTTTGATGTAAGTTTTTAATATTGTTATTTATAAAAATATCTATTAAAAAAACAAAATATTTTATCTTATTGAGAAACTGATATTGATACGTCCCACGGTGTATCAATATACCAAAGTATATTGAACACAGAACAGTTGTAGAGGGGGGTGAATACAACTTTCCACAATCTTTACAAACTTTTAAATACAAAACGTTTTAAGATTCAGATAAAGAATATCAAGCAAGTTAGTAAAGTGCAGGAATCATTAAAACAGTAAAGCAGTAAAGAAATAAAAACATTCTTGAACACAGATTGTTATTTTCAAATGTAATCCTTTATTAAGAAATAATCTATACAAAGAATTACAGGGTTGTTGCGGAATAAAGATAGCCTATAGATATCTAAACAACCCTATGAAGTGACAAACAACAATCAATTAGTTTCAGCTCAAGAGAATCAGCCGAAGTTGATCTCGTACAGACTAAGCTGTGTGTAAGAGCAGAGAAACTTGTGTGAAGAATGATTCTCAGAAAAATGCCACACATATGCAATCCATGAATGAGGCTTTTATAGGCACAAGCGCTCATTCATTAGGTGTCCGTTGCAGCTACGTGTAATTCGTTCAGTGGTTGATGAAGGAATAATCAATCGTGCCTTTCATGGTACTTGTGGTCCCCCACGTACTGACGCACATTCTTTCATCTACCAATAGGAGTATGGACATGCATATGTAAACAACCACCAACCTGGATACTAGGAATATTCCTAGTCACGTCATTTGTTCTTATCTTCAATCTAGGTTGTTATCTTCACTTGATTGTCAGACACAGATTGGGCCGTTTGTCAAGGCACCAATCTGCCTAAGTGTTTCCAAGCTGACTGCTAATCCCAAGCTGTCTTCCACTAACAACTTGGTCTTCTATCTTCAATCCTCCTCTTCGACTTGGACTGAATGCTAATACATTGTTGATGCAGCTTGAATAACACTTGCTTCCATAAGATATTACAATTACAAGTATGAAGCGTGATCTGGGTCAGAGACAGATCGTAAGCTGTGTCAGCTTAGTCTGACCCAGATCAGATTACAAGAACCAAAAGATTACTAAGTGTTTATAGGTCAGATTTGTCATCATTAAATTTACAATTAACATTGGGACTCAACAGATATTTATTAATAAAAAACATAAAAAATAATACATAATAGAATCTATCTAGCACCACCCGTTCCACATCCTGGTCGGCCACGACGAACTCTGCGACTTCTTCGCAGACGCACATGTTCTTGTTGTTGTTGTTGTTCTTCTTCTTCGTCATTTCCAAGATTTGTAACTGGGTGTTGAGAAGAACTTGGAATGTCGAAATTTTGCATTGGAAAAGGAGAGAAGTTTCGTGCCGTGGACCAGTGTATGAGTAATCAGGTGCATAAATATTTGGGGAGACATTGAACAGATGATATGGTGCATTCGGGGTAAAATAACCCGTGTTTTGGGAGGTATCCGGGAACATTTGTTGGGTGCCTGAACTTGATGCACCAGCCTGTGAATTACCCGGTTGGTAAGTTTGAAAACCCGAGTTTGACGGCCTGAACACATGTTGGGTATTAAAACTGGAAGGACCAGCACCCCATGAAGTACCTTGATCGTGTTGGGAGGGAGGCATTTTGTTAGGTCCAGATTTAGTCCAGACTTACTGGACTGGCTCCAGACTGGACTACTGGAACCTTATTTAGGTTTGTTAAGAACTTGTTTTGCTGGTCTCGCTCCAGACCCGACTACTGGAGCTCACTGAAGATCTGACCAGAAAACGTTTCTCTACTGGACCTACTCCAGACTTGGAATCTGGAGTCCCTCTAAAGATTTGTCCAGAAATAATTGAAGACTAGTGAGCATTTACTTGTATAGGTAATCTGGAGCATTCTCCAGATTAGCTCACTGAAGACTTCACCCCAGTCCCGATCTACTCTACTGAAGACATTCTGACTGAAGTCAAAGACTGAAGTCTGATAAGTGAAATTAGATTTGGTCCACTCACCCAGCACAACAACATCGTCCGCATAAATCAAATGGGATAAGTGTAACATCCCAAACTTTTCAAGTTTGACTATTTGACTATTCCGTTAGTTAACGTTAGGTTCGTTAAGTTTATGTGCCCTATATGGGATTATGTGATTAGTTGCTTATATGTTTAATATGAAATGATTAATTTGAGTTAAATGAACTTAATTAAAGTAAAGTATGAAAGTTAAGTGCTTGTTAGATCGTTAAGTCTCCCGGTAAGAAAGTAAGTTAAGAATGCGACGTTTAGAAGTTAAAGGAC
>CM067172.1:74537115-74592064 GCA_034093135.1 Erigeron breviscapus | reverse complement strand
CCATTTGACATCGCAGCAGTTGAAGAAATAGTAGGAGTGGTGGTAGAAGAAAGGACTGGAAATTCAATGTGTTGTTCATGCTGAGAATGCTCAGGTGTGAACAACGGCGGCGGTGGGGGTGGCATTTCTCGAAGGAGTGAGAATTGCCCAGATGGTGAAGGTGTCAT
Source organism: Erigeron breviscapus (assembly GCA_034093135.1). Taxonomy (NCBI): domain Eukaryota; kingdom Viridiplantae; phylum Streptophyta; class Magnoliopsida; order Asterales; family Asteraceae; genus Erigeron; species Erigeron breviscapus. The sequence goes on along the minus strand of CM067172.1, from coordinate 74,591,897 downwards.
ACGTCTGTTTCCAGACATATAGATATAAGTGGGAAAAGGAATATTTGTTGGCTCATTTACTTGGGATAGTGAAAGTGAATTTGAAGTATCTGGAAGTTGAAGGGTTTTGATTTGGTACAACAGAATCAAAAATCTCCAAGTCTGAAGCAGTACCTTCAGAATCCGAAGATTCAATAAGGATTTCCTCGTCATTAACATTCATGTCCAGATCCATGAATTTAACTGAGGGCTGACCAGATGGGTCAGTCTCCAGATGACCTTCCCCAGTTTCCTGGTTGGGTGCATCTGTTGGAGGATCAGATACCGAGGTATCTTCACCAGGGATAGAGGTTATTGGGGTTGATTCAATTATAGTTGCTCTATCCTCAACCATAACATTAGACGAACTGGAGGGTCCCTCATTATTTTGAGGCCCGCCCGGTTGTCTTTCTGACTCACCTTCGATTGGTGCATCAGTTTTTGCGAATGCCAGCCGCATTCGATCTGGAATCTTGACCTCTCCAGCTTCAGATACTAGAGAGTCTAAATTCCTCAACAAATCTGGCACAGTGTAAGGTGAATCTGTGCTTAAGTATGCTTCACTGCCCAGAATTTGTAGAAAGCAAAGAGAGAGAAACCTGGAGAAGGGGATACAAAGTCCCCTGGTGCCCTTCAGTTTTTGTACCAGGCTTCTATACAGGATATCAGCAAAATCCACTCTCAATCCATTCCACAAGCAGTATGCCATCTCTGCCTGTGAGGAGTTAATCTGGTCAAGACCACCAGAACTCCCACCCATACTTTCCACAAGGTGGATGAAAAATACCTCCATGAAGGTGTAAGGCCCTTCATGGTCATCGCACCTTTTGTTTTCAACACCCCTTTCTCCAGGCACTCCTTATGTCCCATTTCAAGGAGGACCTGGCGAAAATTAACGTTTGGGGGGATGACAACTGGAGATTCACCCTCTCTCCAGTAGTTGAGGTGTAAGGCATCCCTCAACACGTCTGCTGATAAGGTACACTGGATTGTTCCACCTTTTAATGTGAAAGTGATGGAAGAACAATCAGAAGAAAGAGTAGCAGTGTACCAAAACTCACACAAGTAGTCGTGAAACATCTTGCGTAGGTTTAGAGAGAATGAGGGTCCAGTTGGAGAATCCTTCAAAAATTTTTGAATTCTTCCAATAAGGGTATTGGACCCTTGAGTTCCTTGTAAACTCGCCATCGGATTATTCAGATTAAGTTTGATGAGCGAAGTGTTACCAGGAGCACCAGGTGCCTGTTTGACATCTGGTGAAGGAGCATATGAGACAGGTAAGAGATTTACATCTCTTGAACGGGATGATTTAGGTGCCATTTGAAATTGAAATTGAAATTTAGGAAATTTAGGGTTCTTGATTTAAGAAGCAAAGAGAGAATTGAAGCAATTTTAGATGATTGGGAAGTAAATGAAAGAATGTAAAGGGAAGTAAATGTGATCGGAGTAAATAAGGTATTTATAAGGAATTCAAGATCCCAATGAAATACCAAAAATTATATTTTATTTAACAAAATCAATTTTGTAGATATTTTAACAAAATAAGTTTGAATTTTGAAGTAAAAACATAATTAATTGTGTCAGCATTAAATGCTACGACGGCTTAACTTACTCACGCGCCCACTAATTTAATTTTCCCAATAAAAACAGTTGTCAAATACCAAAATGACTTTAAACACGTCGGATGACGATATCAAGTGGTTTAAAGCACTCGAGTGCCATCACGTGTCACAAATATTGACCAAGTATCTCTAACGTTATAAAAATTAAGACAAGACTGAATCTGGTCACTGGAGGATTAGTCCAGCCAGTTTCCAACTGGAGAGTTCTCCAATTGCCATTTTCAAACAAAACGAATTTTAGTCAGAAAATTATTTTGAGTCTTTTCCCCCTAAAATGATGATCCAGAAATCGATTAGTGCCAGGATAGTATCACAAAGGCGTTCGATAGCCTGGCGAGCAAAGATTATCTGGACCTCCTTAACTGGAGAACTTCATCAGTGTCACTGACGCGTTCATGACAAAATCTCCAGTTTTAAGGATTTAACATTCCCAGTTCGCTGATGAGATGTTTAAAGGTTTTCTCATCAAGAGGTTTTGTAAAAACATCAGCGAGCTGTTTGTCAGTGGGGATGAAATGAATTTCAATGTCTCCTTTCATAACATGATCGCGAATAAAATGATACCTGATGTCAATATGCTTTGTCTTGGAGTGCATCACTAGGTTGTGAGATATAGCAATTGCACTGGTGTTGTCACAAAAGATTGGGGTCCTTGTATACTTTTGACCATAATCTAGTAACTGGTTCTTGATCCAGAGAATCTGGGCACAGCAACTGGCCGCAGAAATGTACTCTACCTCAGCTGTGGACATAGAGACTGACGTCTGCTTCTTGCTGGTCCAACTTACCAGTTTTCCTCCAAGGAAATGACAACCACCAGTTGTTGATTTTCTATCTATCTTACAACCTGCATGATCTGAATCTGAATAACCCATTAGATCTAATCCTGAGCCTTTGGGGTACCAAAGACCAAGATTAGGACACCCTTTCAGGTATCTAAAGATACGCTTAACAGCGTGCAAATGTGATTCTTTAGGGTTAGCCTGAAACCTGGCACATAGACATGTTGCAAACATTATATCTGGTCGACTGGCAAGTTAAATACATCAGTGAACCAACCATGCCACGATAGTCAGTTATGTTCACTGGTTTGCCAGTTGGGCCAGAGTCCAAATTTAATGGTGCGGCAATAGGTGTGTTTTTTGATGGAATTGAATCATATTTGTATTTTCTTAACAAATCTCTAACATATTTTCCTTGGTTTATGAAAATTCCATTTTCAGTTTGCTTAATCTGAAGACCTAAGAAAAATGTTAATTCACCCATTAAACTCATTTCATACTCAGATGACATGATTTTGGAAAACTTTTTACACATTGCATCATCAGTTGAACCAAATATAATGTCATCAACATAAATTTGTACCAATAAGATATTACCTTTTCTTTCAAGATAAATAAGGTATTATCTATTGACCTCTTTGAAAGCCATTTTTAAGAAGATGTTTAGTTAAAGTATCATACCAGGCTCTTGGGGCTTGTCTAAGACCATACAAAGCTTTGTTCAGTCTATAGACCCAGTGAGGATGCTTCTCATTGATGAAGCCTGGAGTCTGCTTAACATACACAACTTCTTCCAATGTTCCATTAAGGAACACACTTTTGAAATCCATCTGGAAGACTTTAAACTGCAGATGGGCTGCATAAGCTAAAAATATTCTGATGGCTTCAATTCTTGCAACTGGAGCAAAAGTTTCATCAAAGTCAACGCCTTCTGCTTGACAATAACCCTGGGCAACTAATCTAGCCTTGTTTCTTACAACATGGCCATCTTCATCCATCTTGTTTTGGTAGACCCATCTTGTACCAATAGGTTCTTTCTTTAACCCTGGTGGACAAGGAACAAGCTCCCAAACATTGTTCCTTTCAATCTGGACGAGCTCTTCTTGCATAGCTTCCACCCAGCTTGGGTCTGCCATAGCCTCGTCAATCTTCTTTGGTTCAATTAGTGATAAGAAGGTGACATTTAAGCATTGCTCACTGGTGGCTCTTCTAGTCTGAACCCCACTATTTGGATCTCCCACAATTTGCTCAATTGGATGTGCTCGAGTCCATCTAGTGTATTGACTAGGCTGGTGTAACACAATATCAGTGCAAGTCACCTGGCAATCTTCTTCAGTTGCAGCAGCTTCTGGAGGAGGATCTGTCCAAACTACTTCTACGTCCTCATTAGAGTCAATGAGGTCACGATTTGCATCATGAAATTCTTCATTAAAAGGCATTTCTTGAAGAACTGGAGAAGTTGGAGTTTGAACTGGTGCTGATATTGGAGTGGCACGTACATCAGATCCAATCACCAATTCCTATGGTAAATTGAAATTGATGGAGGGATAGAATGATGTGTCACTGGTGGTGCTCTTCTTCTTAACTGGTTCCAATTTGTTGTAACTAGAAACATCTTTTGGTGAAACAACTGACTGATGAACTTGGTCAGTTTCGCCAAAATTTATTGGAATGACTGGAGAAATATCAAGGCTTGGTCTCTTGTTGATTGCTTCAGTTGATTCATCGAATGTGACATGAATTGTCTCATGAACCTTTTGGAGTCTTTAATTATAAACTCTAAAGGCCTTTCGAATATCTGAATAACCTAAAAATACCCCTTCATCAGCTTTTGCATCAAACTTCCAAGCTGACTGGAATCGTTTAAAATATAAACTGGACAACCAAATACATGAAAATATCCAATATTTGGTTTACGATTCCTGAGTACTTCATAGGCAGTCTTCTTATGTCTCTTGATGTAGACTGACCGGTTTTGGGTGTGACAAGCAGTTGCAACTGCTTCAGCCCAAAAACTGGTGGGAAGACCTGATTCAGATAGCATACTTCTGGATGCTTCTATCAGTGTGCGATTCTTTCTTTCCACAACTCCATTCTGCTCTGGAGAGTGTGCTGATGATAAGTTTTGAGAGATGCCAGTGTCATTGCAAAATGTTTCAAGTACCTTATTTTGAAATTCAGTACCATTATCACTTCGCAACTGACAGACTTTTCGAGTATACTTGAGTTCAATTCTTTTGATGAGAGAGATGATTTCGGCAGGTGCATCACTTTTGGATCTGAGGAATACCACCCAACAGTATCTGGTGAATTCATCGACCACAACTAGAGTGTACTTCTTTCCAGCTCTAGTTTGAACATTCACTGGATCAAAGAGATCCATATGTAGCATGTGAAGAGGTTCAGTGATGCTAAAGTTTTGCCTAGTTTTGAAACTGGCCCTTTTCTGCTTGCCCATCTCACACCCTAGACATGGCTTTTCTTTATTAAAAGAAATCTGAGGTATCCCATCAACCAGTTGTTTGCGAGACAACTTGTTAATGTTTTTGAAATTAAGATGGGATAATCTTTTATGCCACAGCCAGTTGGTTTCCTCATCAGCCTTGGTATAGAAGCACTGCTATTTTGGAGCTGGTTCCATATCCATGATGTACACATTTCCTTTTCTTGGTGCAACCATCACCACTTTCCAATCCTTGTTAAATATGGTGCCTTGAGCAATATCGAACAAAACTCTGTAGCCATCATCACAAAGTTGGCTGACACTGATCAGGTTATATTTCAAACCATTCACAAATGCAACTCTTTTGAATTCGACTTGTCCATTATTGAGCACACCATATCCTTCAGTCTTTCCACTTTGATCATTACCAAACGTCACTGTCGGTCCATCTTGGACAGTGAACTCTTCAAGCAGGGGCTTACATCCGGTCATAGTCCGGCCAGCAGCGCTGTCCAGATACCAGATATTCTTCTTTCGATCGCCCTGCACACCCACAAAAATCATCAGTTATTTTTGTGAACCCATCTTTTCTTGATGGGTTCACTGGACTTCTCTACAGAAGTCACAGTTGATTGTTGTGGTGGTAAATTGAAGACTACATCTGGATCTTTTTCACCAGATCCAGGTGCAAGAGTAAAAACGATTGGTATTTGATACCTGCTCCCCTTTTTCTTATCAGATTTAGTTCCAGATGGAACATTCTTTTGTTTTGAGGAGGGTTTAATATTTTGTTTTAAAACTGGAGGTGATGAACCTCCTTCCAGATTTTTTAATCCGGGCAGTACAACTCTGAACCTGTCGAGACAAAAGTTGGAGTTGACTTTCCAGTTTAAACAAAATATTGTTTTCATCAGGCTGCTGAACCTTGGACCTTGGTTCAGCAGGAGTTTTAGTCTTTTGGGTCTTGGGCTCCTTAGACTTTTGAGGTAAAGGCTTGTTACCAGTGGCCTTTTTAACTGGAGCACTAGCCTGTTTGGCTCCAGGTTTAACCTCAATGGGGGTGGTCTCAATGGGTTCAGTTTCAACAGCTTCAGGTTGATCATAAGAAGTTTCAACCCTGAGAGCTGGAGGCAATGCATGAAGATCTGGTATGAGAGCTGCCATCTCCAGATCTGCAGATTTCCATGCATTTTTCTGGGCATCAATTGTTCTAGAAAATGCATCATAGTTCTTTCCAGATGCTTTTACCCATGACTTGATAATCATTTGTTCTTTTTCAAGATCAGAAATTAATTTTTGATTATCAAATTCCAAAGCCTCAATTTTTAAAACTGACTCCTTGAGAGCCAACTGGACACTTTGTAAATCATTAAGTTGTGGCTTAACATTGTTTAGTTCAATTAAGATAGTGTCCAGATATCTTTCACTATCTGCTCTAACAGTTTCCACAAAAGCCAAATCACCACTTAATGATTCAGCAAGGTCCAGTTTCAGTTCTGGATCCACCTGATTGTCATAATCATATACCTTCTTTAAAATGATGTCCACCCATCTTCCAGTGATGACATAATCTTTTACCACATGCTGCTGTTGATCTTCCAAGGCCATGAAACACATGTCCCTTTCCTCTTCTTCATCAGCTGATGAGTCATCAGAGTACTCCCATTTTCCCTCAGTTTGTGCCATCAAGCACTGATCCTTTTCTTTTTCCATGGATAGGAGGGCAATCTGGGCCTTAAGCTTCTTATATTTAGCTTTGTAGCTATCATCAGGCCGATTGAAATTAGGGACAGAGGGACCAGTTTGGTTGTTCATCTGACTAGATCTGCATTCCTTCATAAAATGACCTTTCTTACCGCATTTATAGCAGGTAAGATTGTTTTTATCCAGAGAGCTGGAGCTGGAAGCATTGTTTGGGCCATTAAATCTTTTAGATTTATGCTTAAACCTGTTAAAGGTTTTAGCAATCATGGCTACCAGATCATCATCGTCAGTTTCATCACAACCATCACTAATTTCAGTGGTCAGGCCAGAGTTCAAGAAACTGTTTAACATCTCCTTCATTGAGTGTGCCTGGACACTCTCTGCAGACATTAAAGCAGTACAAGGTCGCTCAGTTACACTAGCAACCTTGGGACTCTGGGCATGGTTCATGGCATCCTGCTCAGCCACCAGTCTTGCAGCATTGTTGTCTTCAGTGAATCTGAAGGCTCCATAGAGCGATGCAAGAGTATGGCTGTGCAGGGTTTTACCTTATCTTAAGACAAGAACCATATTTTCCCATTTGGAAGGAAGAATATCACAAAACTTCTCAAGAAGAATATCACAAAACTTCTCAAGAAGAATATCATTATCCTTCTCTACACCAAGCCTCTCAGCTGATTAATGAGGCTAGAAAATCTGGTGTATGTACCAGTTAGACTTTCATTGGCCAGAGCAAAGAAGGATTCATACTTCTTGTTCAAGGCAACTTTTCTGGTGACAATAGTGTCATCACCTCCTTCAAACTGAATAACTAATTCATCCCACATTGACTTGGCACTGGGGAACAACACAAGTGTTGGAATTAGATCTTCAGGAACACCTCCAAGGATCATGTTCTTGAGTCTGGTGTCCAGATCTACAAGTCTACGATCCTCATCAGACCATTGGTCTTCGAGCTTTTCTCTTGAACCTATTCTTCCAGTTGGATCTAGAAGAGGACTTACCCCAAGAGACATGGGTATATATGGTCCATCCTTAAGGATTTTCAACATATACCTCTTTATCCCACCGAAATGCAAAAGCATTCTGGCCTTCCATGTACCAAATGTCTCACTGTTTCCATCAAATTTTGGAACAGGAGTGTTAGAATAATGTACATGGACGTGATTTGGGGCAGTAGGAGGAGGAGGGTTTGTATTAGCATTTTGAAAAGGTGATGTATTAGTATTCAAAGGGTTTTCACCTTGACCAGAACCATCTCCACCTTCAGTAGTGTTCATCTCAGCAGATCTAGGCAAGTTTATTAGCCTTCTGCTCTGATACCACTTGTAAGTCCCAACTCAATAGATGGTACTACCTGAAGACACCTCAATGTCAATGGTGGAGTTACTTTGCAATATAAGCACTGAACTGGAGACGACCAGTTACAGGAGTATATACCAAGTTCTAGATAGATTACTTATTTAAGTGACAATAAGTAAAGAACAATGCAATAATACAAAATACTTGTAAAGTAAATTGGTGAGACAATATGTAATTTTCAAGTGTAATTTATTTATTAACTTTAAATAAATTACAAGGTTGTTGCGGAACCAAGATAATACAAGTATGTAAATATCATAACAACCTATGAACTACAATTGATCTACACTTGGAATTTCTCAAAACAATCGAAACACTTAAAGTTGTGAAATGTTCCTTTTTACGATTGAGAGAAGATTGCACAAGTTCACCAAGAATACTGCAGGCATGCAAAGTGTGAAGTGTGTTATATCACTTGTTATTCTTGTTGTGCAATGACTTGTATTTATAGGCAAAGTTAACATTGGGATGTTAACTTTGGCCGTACAAATATGGTTGCGAGCATTTAAGGAATAACATTTAATTCCTTAAAATGCAGTGTAAAGTTGCAGTATAAAGCAACTTTATTCAACCAGCTTTATGTACCTTTTTGTATTTAAATAATAAGATAAATCTTATTATCCGGGTAAAAGCACATAAAGCATAAAAGTCAATTCCTCGTAATCAGTGTAAAGTTGCAGTATAAAGCAACTTTATTCAACCAGCTTTATGTACCTTTTTGTATTTAAATAATAAGATAAATCTTATTATCCGGGTAAAAGCACATAAAGCATAAAAGTCAATTCCTCGTAATCAGTGTAAAGCTTTGTAAGAGCTTTCCACTGACGGTTTCCAGTTTGTAACTGACTAGAATGTCAACTGGGCTTCGCTGCCATTGTCATTCTCTATCTTCCACTTGTTGTCTTCGACTCCAACTGGAAGGATTCTTCAACTGGTCAGTTCTCAACTGGAGGAAGTCTTCAGTTGCGTTAACTGTACGATGCAACTGGACTTCAATATATTTCTGGACAAATCATCTTGGTCTCCAAATGCAACTGGAGACTGGCCAGTTTCACTGAAACTGGTCCTAACACAATGGCACTGGTATTATCACAAAAGATTGGGGTCTTTGAGTACTTAATACCATAATCAAGCAACTGGTTCTTCATCCAGAGTATCTGAGCACAACAACTGGCTGCAGACACGTATTCAGCTTCAGCAGTGGACAATGAAACTGAAGTTTGCTTCTTACTGGTCCAGCTGACCAGTTTGCCACCAAGGAAATGACATCCACCAGTAGTGGATTTCCTGTCTATCTTACAACCTGCATGATCTGAATCTGAATAACCCATTAGATCCATGCCTGAGCCTTTGGGATACCAAAGACCCAAACTGGGGACACCCTTAAGGTACTTCAGTATGCGCTTTACAGCAAACATATGAGATTCCTTTGGATTAGACTGATATCTGGCACATAAACATGTTGAAAACATAATATCTGGTCTACTGGCAGTTAAATACATCAGTGAACCAACCATGCCTCTGTAGACAGTGGTGTTCACTGGTTTACCATCTGGATCGGAGTCCAGTGTCAGTGGTGCAAAAATTGGAGTTGGTTTAGATGGTGAAGAGTTAATATCATATTTCTTTAAAAGATCTCTAACATATTTTTCCTGATTAATAAAAATGCCATCTTTGTTTTGTTTAATCTGGAGTCCAAGAAAATACGTTAATTCACCCATCAAACTCATTTCATATTCAGTTGACATTATTTTCGAAAATTTCTTGCACATGTTTTCATCAGTAGACCCAAAAATAATATCATCAACATAAATTTGTACCATTAATAGATTACCTTTTTCATGAAGAATAAATAAGGTATTGTCAATTGCACCTCTTTTGAAACCATTTTTCAATAAATGTTTAGTCAGAGTGTCATACCAGGCACGTGGGGCTTGTCTGAGGCCATAAAGTGCTTTGTCCAGACGATATACCCAATGTGGATGCTTTTCATCAACGAAACCTGGTGGTTGTCTGACGAAAACTTCTTCTTCAAGCTTTCCATTTAAGAAAGCACTCTTTACATCCATCTGGTAGACCTTGAACTGATGATAAGCAGCGAATGCTAAGAATATTCTGATCGCTTCAAGTCTAGCCACTGGAGCAAACGATTCATCAAAATCGACATCTGACTGGCAGTAGCCTTGTTCTACCAGTCTGGCCTTGTTTCTGATTACGTGGCCATCTTCATCTACCTTGTTCCTGAAGACCCATCTTGTTCCAATTGGTTCTTTCTTTCCAACTGGGAAAGGAACCAGATACCAGACCTTGTTCCTTTCAAACTGGTGAAGCTCTTCTTGCATAGCAGTCACCCAACTTGGATCTTCCATAGCCTCGTCAATCTTCTTTGGTTCCATCAATGATAGAAAACTAACATATAAGCATTAATTACTAGAGGCTCTTCTGGTCTGAACTCCTCTACTGGAGTCACCTATGATCTGATCAATAGGATGAGCTTTTGTCCATCTGGAGTACTGACCAGGATTGTTACTGACAACAATATCAGTGCAAGAATTCAGTTGAGTCTCCTCTGGAGTTGCTACAGGAGGAGAATCTTGCCAGACTACTTCAGCATCTTCATCTGAGTCATTTAAATCACGATTTGCATCATGAATTCTTCATTTGAAGGCATTTCTTGAAGTACTGGTTCAGTTTGGAATTCTTCATAAGAAGACATTTCTGGTATATTCTCAACTGACACTGATACTGGGGGAGTAGTACGAACATCTGATCCAATATTAATTTCAGAGGTAGTTTGAAAATAATAGAAGGATAGAATGGAGTACCACTGGAGCGTTTCTTTTTCTGAACAGGTTCCAGATCAGGATGACTGGAAACTGTGTCTTCTGAATCTTCTTTATTGTAGTTGATAGGATCAGATTCACAAAAGACAATTGGAGTTACTAGGGGAGTGTCAAGGGCTGGCTTCTTGTTGATTGCAGCATTTGATTCATCAAATGTGACATGAATTGACTCATGGACCTTCTCCAGTCTCTTGTTGTAGACTCTGAAGGCCTTGCGAATGGCTGAATAGCCTAAGAAATACCCTTCATCAGCTTAGGCATCAAATTTGCCTAGCTGACTGGAGTCGTTCAGGATGTATACTGGACATCCAAAAACGTGAAAATAACCAATATTTGGTTTTCTATTTCTTAAGACTTCGTAGGCTGTCTTTTTGTGTCGCTTCACATACACTGACCGGTTCTGGGTGTGGCAAGCAGTAGCAATTGCTTCAGCCCAGAAACTGGTAGACAGACCAGATTCAGCAAGCATACTCCTGGCAACTTCTATCAGCGTTCGATTCTTCCTTTCCACAACTCCATTCTGTTCTGGAGAGCGGGCTGATGAGAACTTCTGGGTGTAACAACCCTCAAAATCCGACTAGGACAATTTACTTGGATTCATCTAGGTATCTATCCCTAGAGGTTTATTAAGAGAATTGACCTTCTAGACATTTAAGGCATAGTGATAGTTGCCTTCTAGTTCAATGAAATACCATAGATAACGAATTATCTTAGAAATGCCATAAACAATAACTACATTTATTCACGACAATCTCAAGCTATAAATTAGTTCCAATCGAACTTGGTGGAATGGCAATGAACCAAAAATTTTATTTCGAGAAGTTGGGATTATATAAATAAGGATGCAAGGTTCCTAAGTTGTGATAACAACCAAAAATACTTATAAATGTCCAACAAATCAAACATCAATCGAACTAAAGTATATGCAAACACAAATATATATATGATGACCATCTTAAAATGTATATTCATAAACTATTATGCATATAAAAGTGTTGAATAATAATAAGCAAATATATGTATGTCTAATAAAAATGCAAGATTATAACTAAAGAGTTAAGTAACAAATTTAAGACACAAAAACTATATACACATACATATATATACACGGCCACACATATACATACTTATGTACACAATTATGTCCTAAATACTAATCAACTAGTTATCTTAAAGGTCCATACATGCACCCATATGTACTTACAATTTGTACAAATACATACACACCTACAATACACTCTTTAAAATTTTTATATACTCTTGGACACAAACAACTAACTATACTTATATATATATACAAATACATAACACACTTATATAAACAAACACACATTTAAATACCCTTATACACCTAAATACTTATACACATTTTATATAAAAAAAGAAAAGGAGAAAACTCTTCATTTCCCTCCCCATGAGGCCCCCCCCCTTTTCACACTCTCACTCTTTCATTTCAAACACTTCATTCACTCTTGAAACTCCCAACTCTTCACACACTTCACACCCTCTCTTTATTCTCTCAAGAAACTCTCCTCCTCCTCCTCCTCCTTTTCTTCTTATTTTCGGCCCAAAAAAGGAGCAAGAAACCAAATCAAAACTCAAGTTTAATCAACAATAATAATAAGGTACTCTTAGGTTTAAACAAGGGTTAATACAAGGATAGATTAAGGGTTGTTTGGGGCTTGAAAGAAGGGTTATTTGAAGCTTAAAGGGGTCCGAAAAATTTGCTCATTTTCATTATCAAAACCGAATCCAAGAGGGTATAAATCTTCATCCTTTTTACTAGATTTAATCTTGTTCTTGTTTATATTCAAAGGTTTTATCAAAAGTTTATGTTTTCTTCTTGTTTTCTTTGTAATACACACTTGATGAGGGCAAAGTTGGTAGGATCTTTCTCCTCATGCACATGCATGTCGAAATCCATGAGAAAGATCCAAGGATTCAACAAGTTTAAGACCCAAAAGTAAGTAGCTTTTAAAGTGATTTCCTTTTGATAGATCTATATGTTTTTGTATATTTTGAAGAATATATTTCTGAGATTTTTCATTAAAAAGTGTTTTTATATTGTTGGGTGTGAGATCTATGGAAGTTTGTATTGAAAAGTGTTGATTTGAATGCATGCATGTTAGATTTAAGAAAGTTGAATCTTGTTGTTGGATTATGAGATGGATATGGACTTGTATTAAGTGAAAAATATGTTAAAAGAATTATAATAATCTGGATTTTATGAATATATTACAAGAAATATGAATCTTATATGAATCAAACCAAAACTATGTCCAAAATCTCTAACCGAAAATCACAAGAAAGTTCACAGAATCTGTTTTTGAAAGTGGAGCGTGTAAAAATAGTTTAAAATGGACGAACTGGGTGAAACTCATAAAATATAAAACGAAGCCTTTTGAGTTAACTTTCATCTCCCACTGGAATCAGATTAAAAGACGAAGTAGAACTCAAGTTGTGATTTTTCTACCAAAAATGGTCATTGGTGAGTTGATATAATCAAGAACATTCTGACAGAAATAATCTTCTGTCTTGGAACGGATAAACTGAGCATGTGAGGGCCGTTTCAAGCAAAACTTTCAAAATAAAAGTTGTGGATAAACGAGTTAAATTTAACCACCAACTGGAATCACTCAAAAATACTGAACCAAACAAAAGATATGATTTTTCTACTAAAACTGGTCAAAACTGCATATTTGTCTAAATATTTTATCAACTTTAACAATTTTTACCTCCTAAATCCATAAGGTTCCAGGAGGCCATACTTGGTGGAAAGTAAGTCCAATGTGTCCTAAACTTAAAATAAAATCATGGAATTTTTATTAAGAGCAAAGCCCAAAGAACTTTTATAAAACTTTCGAATATGCAAAACAGTGACTATTTTGACCACTTCCATTTATAAAAATATTTAGAGGTAGTAAACATTCTTTATAAATTAAAACAAAATTCACAAAATAAGTGGACACATATAGGTTATTGTATAAAAATCAGGAGGGTCCAAATAATTCGGTTTAACCCCAAAACAGTAGCCAACATTTCATAAAATTGTGAAGTAAAAACAGAAAATTCTGAAGTAAACCAATAATTTGTGTAATGGGCTAAAAGATACACTAAGGACCATAATGGGCCAACCCGGCCCAAATAATAAACCCATTGAACCAATAAATCAGTAGGCCCACTTGGACCAATAAACCATGTAGCCCAATAACCAATATAACCCACTAAGCACATAACCCAAATAAGGTTAAGCCCAATAACTAAATTAAGCCCAAGTCACTTAAAAGCCCATAACACTTAGGCCCAATTTGGTGATGGCCCAAAACACCTAAGAGAATTTCATAAACCCGAATAATCATAAGACATATTGAGAAGTATGTGAGTAAAAGATAAGCGGAATCAAAGTAACACAAAAGGGATGATTAAGTAGAATGGACATAAGTAATTACGTTAATCAAACTATAAATTGATATCACGAATGCTAACTAGTATTAAAATCGGTTACACATCAAATGATGAATAAATATAATATAACTTAACATGGCATTCCCATATGATAACCTAAGATGCCAAACGAAACCACGAATGAAGGCGAGTTACCGAAATTCTAACAACTTATAACTACATGTATAATGAAAGTGACCTTTTACACCATCAATCTCTACAACCAAAAAGATGTGAATACTAGCAATACACTTGGATCCCATAATCGATGACAACATAATGAAAGTGACCTTTTACACCATCAATCTCTACAACCAAAAAGATGTGAATACTAGCAATACACTTGGATCCCATAATCGATGACAACATAATGAAAGTGACCTTTTACACCATCAATCTCTACAACCAAAAAGATGTGAATACTAGCAATACACTTGGATCCCATAATCGATGACAACATAATGAAAGTGGCATTTCTAAGTGATGGCTTAAGATAGGAACTTACGTTTATTAGTCCTCGCGTAGGGATAGTCTTGGCTTTGAAATGTGGTTGAGGACCATGATGGAATATATGATCAAGGAAGCGATAGATGGGAAGTACCCATTTTGGATAAGTGAATATAATATGCGGCATATCAAGGTGAGTCATAGTCCCCTTTCAAACTCTTTATATGTTTTACTTTCGGGGTGAAAAGCATGATAAATAAATATATATGAATGATTCTTGAAAGAATGATTATGAAATGGGATATATTGTATGTTCAATGTGTTATAAGTTATATGATGAGCTTGAATTCTGCCAAACTGTATCACTTCGGTACACTACTATTAACTCCGAAAGGGGAGGCCTGTAGTTAGAGGGTTGCGCAACTAGGAGTCGTCCACTCACCCACTAAAATAGGTAACGGTGGAATGTTGGTTGCCTTTGTGGCCACTTTCATTGCCAGTCCGACCCGAGCGGTGCTCTAATCTACTTTGTATTAGGCGGTCGTCTCCATGGCACGATCCCCTTCTTTATTAATTGCACTTGATTGACAGCTTGTGCTATGAAATGAAATATTATGTTGGTTGGGACAGGAAATGGTCTTAGTAGTGGCTCAAGCACAAACTCATCAAACTATGCCTTGGGCAAAATGTTATTGAAATTATTTATGGTTGGATATTATGGATTGAACATACGGTTTGGGTATTGGACCTCATATGGAATCTTGAAAGTTGTTGAAGTTGGCGATATTGAAATGTTGATGACCGAATGGTTTTGATGTATGATTAATCGATTTATATACTTTTTCTCTCACGATAAATTTGACAAATGAGAACTTTATAATTTACCATGGATTCTCAGCTCTTTGAAATGACGTTATGGTATTTTGAAAACTTGATGGTTTGATATGGGAATTTTTGCCGATCATACGGTTTGGGTATGTTGATATCTAATAACATGTTTTCTAAGTGTTTAAAATGGTTAGGTAACGAGATTTACTTAAAAACCTATGCACTCACTAACTACGTTTTCGTAGTTGACACTTTTTCTTCATGCTTTTCAGGAATTAGCGTAAGCTTTGAGGAATTATATGCATCATGATTATTTGCATTGCACTTTGGAGTCAAAGATCAAACCTTGTGATGGGCAATGGAATCCGCCTTGATCATTGTAGTATATCATCTCATGTATTTGTTATTTGTTTCGTGGACTTAATATCCAAGTATGGTAGACGTATTGTACTTGGGAATTTGGTTCACATGCTTGTGCATTGTAAAATTATTTTTATCAAATAAAGCTTTGGTGAATGTTATCTATTATCCTTTGTTTTGAATACTTGACTTTCTGTACATCTCATCGTTCCGCCTTAGTTGGGGTGTTACAGAAAATGGTATCAGAGCCTAAGGTTATAGAGAACATTGGGGTTCTCCCGGGAATCCCAAAACTATAGCCACTTTTCAAAACGAATTTTTATAGTCGAGTCGAGCATAAGGTTAAGCGGACTAGTTTGAGCTTTACATGGTAGGACCCTAATTAAACGTAGGTCATGAACTACGTTTAGTTATGAGAGCACCATGTAAAACTCAAACGGCCACTTAGACTTATGTTCAAAAGGATTCCTTTTCAAAAAAAAAAAAAAGATCTTTATTAAACTCGTTTTAATGAGAATACTTGTTGCATTTAGACATTCACCTAAGCATATATAGCTATCCGAGACTTGCTTTACTTGAGGATTATGCTAGTTTAGTAGGATTCCCCTTTTTCACATTAGAAGTGAAATGAATATAAGATTGAAAGATATTCGTTGATACATGCTACTCTATGCTATAACATGTGAATTTGGGCATGATTTGATTGCAATGTGAAAGCTTATAGTGTGCAATGTGAAAGTTGTAATGTGCAATGTGAAAGTTTGAAATATCAATGTGAAAGTTTGAAATATCAATGTGAAAGTTTGAAATTCAATGTGAAAGTTGTGATGTGCAATGTGAAAGTTGTAATGTGCAATGTGAAAGTTGTAATGTGCAATGTGAAAGTTGTAATGTGCAATGTGAAAGTTTGAAATATCAATGTGAAAGTTTGAAATATCAATGTGAAAGTTTGAAATATCAATGTGAAAGTTTGAAATTCAATGTGAAAGTTGTAATGTGCAATGTGAAAGTTGTAATGTGCAATGTGAAAGTTGTAATGTGCAATGTGAAAGTTTGAAATATCAATGTGAAAGTTTGGAATGTGCAATGTGGAAATAGCAATGTGAAAGTTGTAATGTGCAATGTGAAAGTTTGAAATATCAATGTGAAAGTTTGAATATCAATGTGAAAGTTGTAATGTGCAATGTGAAAGTTTGAAATGTCAATGTGAAAGTTTGAAATATCAATGTGAAAGTTTAATGTGCAATGTGAAAGTTTGAAATATCAATGTGAAAGTTGTGAAATGTGCAATGTGAAAGTTTGAAATATCAATGTGAAAGTTGTAATGTGCAATGTGAAAGTTGTAATGTGCAATGTGAAAGCTTATAGTGTGCAATGTGAAAGTTTGAAATATCAATGTGAAAGTTTAATGTGCAATGTGAAAGTTTGAAATATCAATGTGAAAGTTGTAATGTGCAATGTGAAAGCTTATAATGTGCAATGTGAAAGTTGTAATGTGCAATGTGAAAGTTGTAATGTGCAATGTGAAAGTTGTAATGTGCAATGTGAAAGTTGTAATGTGCAATGTGAAAGTTGTAATGTGCAATGTGAAAGTTGTAGTGTGCAATGTGAAAGTTGTAATGTGCAATGTGAAAGTTGTAATGTGCAATGTGAAAGTTTGATGTGCAATGTGAAAGTTGTAATGTGCAATGTGAAAGTTGTAATGTGCAATGTGAAAGTTGTAATGTGCAATGTGAAAGTTGTAATGTGCAATGTGAAAGTTGTAATGTGCAATGTGAAAGTTGTAGTGTGCAATGTGAAAGTTGTAATGTGCAATGTGAAAGTTGTAATGTGCAATGTGAAAGTTGTAATGTGCAATGTGAAAGTTGTAATGTGCAATGTGAAAGTTGTAATGTGCAATGTGAAAGTTGTAATGTGCAATGTGAAAGTTGTAATGTGCAATGTGAAAGTTGTAATGTGCAATGTGAAAGTTGTAATGTGCAATGTGAAAGTTGTAATGTGCAATGTGAAAGTTGTAATGTGCAATGTGAAAGTTGTAATGTGCAATGTGAAAGTTGTAATGTGCAATGTGAAAGTTGTAGTGTGCAATGTGAAAGTTGTAATGTGCAATGTGAAAGTTGTAATGTGCAATGTGAAAGTTGTAATGTGCAATGTGAAAGTTGTAATGTGCAATGTGAAAGTTGTAATGTGCAATGTGAAAGTTGTAATGTGCAATGTGAAAGTTGTAATGTGCAATGTGAAAGTTGTAATATGGAAAGTGAAAGTTGTAATATGCAATGTGAAAGTTGTAATGTGCAATGTGAAAGTTGTAATGTGCAATGTGAAAGTTGTAGTGTGCAATGTGAAAGTTGTAATGTGCAATGTGAAAGTTGTAATGTGCAATGTGAAAGTTGAAATATGCAATGTGAAAGTTGTAGTGTGCAATGTGAAAGTTGTAATGTGCAATGTGAAAGTTGTAATGTGCAATGTGAAAGTTGTAATGTGCAATGTGAAAGTTGTAATGTGCAATGTGAAAGTTGTAATGTGCAATGTGAAAGTTGTAATGTGCAATGTGAAAGTTGTAATGTGCAATGTGAAAGTTTGAAATATGCAATGTGAAAGTTGTAATGTCAATGTGAAAGTTGTAATGTGCAATGTGAAAGTTGTAATGTGCAATGTGAAAGTTGTAATGTGCAATGTGAAAGTTGTAATGTGCAATGTGAAAGTTGTAATGTGCAATGTGAAAGTTGTAATGTGCAATGTGAAAGTTGTAATGTGCAATGTGAAAGTTGTAATGTGCAATGTGAAAGTTTGATATGCAAAGTGAAAGTTGTAATGTGCAATGTGAAAGTTGTAATGTGCAATGTGAAAGTTGTAGTGTGCAATGTGAAAGTTGTAATGTGCAATGTGAAAGTTGTAATGTGCAATGTGAAAGTTGTAATGTGCAATGTGAAAGTTGTAATGTGCAATGTGAAAGTTTGAAATATGCAACGTGGATGTTGTGCTCAGTCAATGTACAAGGAAGCACAATCGAGGAGTATACTAAGCTATAACTTAGAAAAAGAATCGAAGGTCCTTACAATCTATGTTCATCGACCAAAAAGAAAGATTGAGTGGTCAACGAAAGGAAGGTCGTGTGACATAAAGGTCACCTTTGGTTGAGTATAAAGACTCCCTAGAACTTGGAAGAGATCACTAGCAACGTTGGAAGACGAAAGTAGTTAGAAGAAAACTAAGGACAATAAGATATTGGGATGTGTCGAGTAACCCTCAATATTAAAGAGTAACAAAAAGGATTCCGAGCTATCCTTTTCTTTTTCAAAACACCCGAGCAAATGGATATTTGCTACATGAAGGAATCAGGAATTTGGCGAATTGAAGACCGTCAAGGATGGTGAAATAAAGTGAAAAGTAGGAAATCGGAAAAATGTTAAGGGGGTAATCACAGCAAAGGTAGATACTCGAACAAGGAGTAGGAAGTGCAAGATTATACTTTATCTTTCAAGAAGAGTTATTCACTAGCATCATTAAAGATGATTTGGAGTAGAATATGAAGTGAAGAAACGTCATTTGACTCAAACAAATGAAGTGAAGGCATTCACGCCCTCTACAAGATGTAGTTCTGGTGGCGTTTATCTGTATGGCGCTCCACTCGTTATTATTTGAATATCACTTGGAAAACCTCCATCGAAAAAGACAAGCTATTAGTAGAGAATACCAACTAAGCTAAGAGAAAGCGGAATACGCCCAACACCCGATGGAGGCTAGCTTTACTAATGAGGAGGAGTATGGTCGATAAGTAGAGGAAGTATGATGACCTGTGATGGTTATCCCCTCAAGGTCAACGGTCATATGGAGGTAGGCTGAAACAAGATGAATTTGGGTGAGAAAACTCTTGCAACACATGGTGAACCGTCAAGAACCATCGACCTACGAAGTAGTACGCCCAAGAAAAGTGAAGAAGGAAAACAACATGAAATCGCTAAGTTAGTAGTGAAAACAAATAAGAAATACGACGCTAGAAGTCAAGGCACATACTACCACAACGATCAAGGAAGTTGGTCGTTGAACTAATTTTAAAGAAACTACAAACACCGGGAAGGGCTAGTTATCGAGCGTTTGAACGGAAGCGTGATAATGATAACATACATCTGTGATGAGTTAGGATTAAAGGATCCGTATCACCATGATCTGACAAGTACCCCTGAATTAACTACAAGGGCTAGCGACTGCGCGTGTGTCCTTCCAGATGACGATTACTCTAGTAACAGATGGATCTGAGTGGCGAAACGGTAAGGAGTATAGTTATCCATAAGAAGACGAAAGGAAAGAGTAGGGAACCGCATGGTTGAGGAAAAGACGAAGTAACCGTTGTTTCACCTAAACTATCTTGTATCGCAATTCCTAGGAACATTATGTTAGTGTTGAAAAAGAAGCTTAGCTTAGAAAGCTGAAAATGGAATATGAGGCTCAGGAGAGCAAAGTAATTGAAAGTTTTGTAGAGGTCAGGAGGACCTAAGAAGGATTATTTTAAAGGAGGAGTTCATACGAATAAGGACATCGAAGTGTTTACCTTGAAATGATGGTGGTGATATGATTACTTAAGAGCATAAGGATTGTGTAAATCCTATCATGAGGAATGCGTAGGTATAGCAAAGAAATGGAAGAGGTTATATGTGCAATGTTAAAAAGGAGTTTAGTCGGCAATATGTCATAGATGGTAGTACTTTCACATTAAAAAGGAAGAATTTAAGGTGCCATAAAACTATTTGCAAGACGATATCAACAAAAGCAAGAGAAATTGGTAACGATGTGACTTAGTGAATAACGAAAAAGGCGACCTTGGGAAAATAAGGACAAAGTTGAAAGACAAAGGTGAGTACGAGGAGTAAGATGGAACTATCATCAACCAATTCATGATTTCCTTGCACGCCATAAAATAACAAAGACAACACTAGAAAACCCTAAAATGAGGCACTACGGAGATGTACCTTTGCAAATTTAGTACAACTCGGCATAACAAATTAGTATCACTCTTGTTAAGGGAGTAATCCCTTAACAAGTGGTTGGTCACAAACGAAGTCAATATTTTCAAGTAGCGGCAAGCGTGTCCAACATCAAACCAAAGAAGGATGGAAGTAGACGAGAAACTATTGGAACGATTCTTTAATTGGGGTAGGAGACGATGAAGGAAAATATGCAAAGTGACAATGGAAATAAGTAGCCACCAACGATCGATATTCCAACGTCTCTCACTATTTTATTATAACTCACGTTACGAGTCGTTTGCTCATTTTACACCTCCGTATTGCCATTCTTATTAGCATCCCACTACTTAGTATTGCTCTAGGCAAGATTGACAGCCCACAACGATTACATGCGATTAATCTCCAGTCGCCTCAAGAGGTGAGCGACATTCGTAACCTTTTTCTTTTTCAAAGTTTCTGATCAAGAGGAATTTTAGGAAACCGAGGAATGGATGCCCCCAACCATAGAGTTTGTTAGAAATCCAAAAATGGTGTTAAAATGCAATTATTTTAATAATGGAAGGAGTATTAGTGAAAGTTAGTCAAGTGTATAAATACTCCTTTCCATATCCAAAATTGTAAGCTTTTCCCCCATTTCAATAATTAATCACAATAATTCCACCTCAATTCTCTCTGATCTTCATCTTCAACCTCCAAAACACACACTACACCTTTTCACACACTAAATCCATTTTTGCACAAATCAAGCTCAAATTTCTACTTAACAATATTGTTAAGTAGAAATTTGAGCTTGATTTGTGCAAAAATGGATTTAGTGTGTGAAAAGGTGTAGTGTGTGTTTTGGAGGTTGAAGATGAAGATCAGAGAGAATTGAGGTGGAATTATTGTGATTAATTATTGAAATGGGGGAAAAGCTTACAATTTTGGATATGGAAAGGAGTATTAGTGAAAGTTAGTCAAGTGTATAAATACTCCTTTCCATATCCAAAATTGTAAGCTTTTCCCCCATTTCAATAATTAATCACAATAATTCCACCTCAATTCTCTCTGATCTTCATCTTCAACCTCCAAAACACACACTACACCTTTTCACACACTAAATCCATTTTTGCACAAATCAAGCTCAAATTTCTACTTAACAATTATTGTTAAGTAGAAATTTGAGCTTGATTTGTGCAAAAATGGATTTAGTGTGTGAAAAGGTGTAGTGTGTGTTTTGGAGGTTGAAGATGAAGATCAGAGAGAATTGAGGTGGAATTATTGTGATTAATTATTGAAATGGGGGAAAAGCTTACAATTTTGGATATGGAAAGGAGTATTAGTGAAAGTTAGTCAAGTGTATAAATACTCCTTTCCATATCCAAAATTGTAAGCTTTTCCCCCATTTCAATAATTAATCACAATAATTCCACCTCAATTCTCTCTGATCTTCATCTTCAACCTCCAAAACACACACTACACCTTTTCACACACTAACTCCATTTTTGCACAAATCAAGCTCAAATTTCTACTTAACAATTGGTATCAGAGCAAAATCAGTTAATCTAAACGATCCATAGCTCGATTTGCTGCAATTCTCATCCAATTTTCGAATTTTTTTATTCAAAATCGTTTTCACTGTTCATCAAAATTCACACTCTCAAATCACATAAAATCACAGTTATTTGTTCACCAATAGATTCGTGATAGTTGTAAACATAATCCTGTCAAGTTTCAAGTTCCAATTCGATCTAAATCTCGAGTTTGAATTTTTGGATTTTGGCGCGATTTTTGGGTTTTGAATCTGCTATGTTTTGTGTTGAATTTTGTTAATCGGTGTGTTGCTAAGGTGAAAACAAACAGTTTGCAAGTGAATTCGTGATCTAACTCCTAGTAAATCGAAAGTTATTGAAGCTTTGCTATGTCGTTAATGGAGAAAACTGCTGCTGTTCATGTTCATGATGGAGAAGATGACTTCAGGACGATCTTGTTCCTGATTTTGTATTGATACGATCTCCAGTAGTATTTTTGATCTAGAACGATCTTCTCAAATCATCTCAGGCTTGAAAAACCAATTTCCCATACTTTGTGCTTAGTGGCTTGTAGGACGATCTCCTCAAGATCGTCTTGACAAGTGGTTGTGTTGAGAAGTATTTGTTTTTGGCTAACTAATCCAGAAGGATTGGTTTGGTCAATACAAATTCTTGAAAAGAAAACAAGACGATCTTCACCAAGATCGTCTCATTATTCTGAAACCAAGACGATCTTCAACAAGATCGTCTCATTTCTTTTGAAGTTAAGACGATCTTCAATTCAAGACCGTCTCATTTCCTGATCGTTTCACTTTCATACTTAGCCAAATTTCACCAAAATTTCCAAGACGATCTTCAATCAAGATCGTCCCAGTTCTTCAAGACCGTTTCATTATTCCAAGATCGTTTCATTTTTTAGACTTAACCAAATTTTCATCAAACTCCTAGGACGATCTTGCTCAAGACGATCTCACCTAGGACGATTTCACCTAGAACGATCTCACCCAGGACGATCTTCACAAGATCGTTCCAATTCCAAAAATCCAATTAAAAAAAAAAAAAAAAGTCTTTTGGCGGGAAAAATTATTTTTGCCCAGGGTCTTAAAAAGGGATAATTCATGAAGATTTAAAATTTGATAGCATTAAAAAAATTTTAGGCCAATTTTCATCCGTTATCGACGCGGTTTTGGCGAAAATTTTTAGAAATTATCAAATTTTTCCTATGATCATGATATCCAAAGTTACATGAAATTCTAAGTTTCGTGAGAACATATTTCGGCGAAAAAATTTGGAGGGAAACCTGAAGTACAAAATCTCCAAATTTCAATTTTAATTCTTTCACTTCAATTTCAATCACAATTACCTTTTCATTTCATTTCACCCTTTGCTAAACAAAATGTCAAGTCCAAGTATCTCAAATTCAGTCAAAGACGATTTCGTTTTCAATTTGTGGTTAACTTCTTCACCCGAGAAACCAACTTCATCTGAAGAAAAACTTCATAAAGGTGGACTGTGTTCATGTTGTTCATCGAGACCTTTTCCAAATCCTTGTCAAGTGATGAAGATATTGATTCATTCAACTGCAACTGAAAATGTCAAATTTCAAGAGGAAGTAGTCACGTTACAGGCCAAGAATGTCAAACTGAAAGAACAAATGATCTACGTTCAAGCTGTGAATGTGAGGCTTAGAAATGAGATGAAAGAACTTCAAGTTGAATTTGGAAACCTTGCAGTTTGGAATGAAATTGACAAACAAACTTTGAAGAAGAATGATGAGTTGATGTCACAAATGAAAGCTGAGATAAAAGAACTTCAAACAGAATTGGATACTTCCAACAAGAAGCTGAATGATAGCATCTTGGAAAGCAAATCAAGAGAACTTATTTTGCAAGAAAAGATTTCCAGTTTTCAATCTCAGTTGAAAAATGAGACATCCTTATTCTTAAACATGGAAAGCAAGTTTATTGATGAGATGAACAAAGTTGAGAAAGAGAGACAAGATGTTTGCAACAAAATCAAGACTCTTGAAGAGAATTGTTTGCAATTTCAATCAAATGAAACATCTCTACAAAAGAGAATCTCTGAACTTGAGATGGAATTGCAAACACAATCAACATCTTGTGACACTCAAAGTGATGATGGATCAGTTTATCATGATGCAAGTCCAATATTTCCAACTGAACTTGATGCTCAAAAGAAAGTTTGCACTGAGTCCATCCCAAAGAGCTCAAAGATCAAAGTTTCATCTCCTGCTAAACATAAAGCTTCTCAATTTACTAACTATGCCTTATTCAAGGATAGAAAGTATTCTTCGAAGCCTACTATTGATGGAACACAGACTCTCATTCCATTCTTGTCATTCGAAGACAATATCAAGTTCATCTCTCAAGCAAAAGCTCAGTTGACCAAGATCAAATGGAAACCTGTCTACAAACCAAAGTCAACTGAGTCAAAGACAATCAAATACTCACTTTGGCAACTCTATGAACTTGCACCAAAACCAATTACCGTGCAAAAAGTGAATGTCTTTGCATCTCCACTGCGTCCACAAAAACTAACTTTTCAACAACCTCGAGTTTTCACCCACCATGGACTGCAGATTCTATTCGTCGAATCGATGACACGTACATTTGGAATGTCAAGACAAAAACCGTTGGGCCTACACAAAAATGGGTCCCAAAGGTTGTTTGTAAGTAATTCGATGAAATGGCTTATACACATGTCAGTGTATAACCCGGGCTAAAGATGTTGTTTATTGGACTACTACTTCATAATGGTTGATTCCCCAGTTTCGACTTCAAAGAGACATGCTGAACATGTTGCCACACATTCATCATGAGGGGAAGAAAGAGGATAATGAAGTCAAACAAGTCAAACAAGTGTGTGTGCTTTCTTGAATTTTGATGAAGAGAAAGAAGAATTCATCTGTTGAGGGGAAGAAAGATAAATTGTTGACTAAAGTGATCCCCAAATTAATTGTTGACTAAAGTGATCCCCAAATTATTCTTTGAAGATAGTTATCGCCAACGTGGTGGGTACGCCGCGGGTACACCCTATACATAAGCGTTGGTGGTACGCAAATATGATTGTTTGATCGAGGGGAAGTTTGTGATGAAAAAGATGTTTGTCCAAATGCTTCAAGAGAAAGATTCATTAATTAAGGGGAAGTGTGACAAAGTTAAGATTGTCAAGAAGAGGCTATCATGTTCAAATCTAAAGAGCCAAGATCAAGTTTCCGCAATGCTCAAACTCTGAGAAGTTCAAGACTTAAAGATACATCTTTAAGGTAAGTGTGAAGATTAAAGACGTAAAGACAAGTTTGATGGAAGATCTTGAAGACAATGAGAAAGCTTCGAAGACCTTCATCAACAAATTCGTATTTATAGATGATATCTTGCATGAATTACATTTCAACACCAAGGAGAAGAATGTTAGAAATCCAAAAATGGTGTTAAAATGCAATTATTTTAATAATGGAAGGAGTATTAGTGAAAGTTAGTCAAGTGTATAAATACTCCTTTCCATATCCAAAATTGTAAGCTTTTCCCCCATTTCAATAATTAATCACAATAATTCCACCTCAATTCTCTCTGATCTTCATCTTCAACCTCCAAAACACACACTACACCTTTTCACACACTAAATCCATTTTTGCACAAATCAAGCTCTAATTTCTACTTAACAGAGTTAAAAGATCGCATGAAACCAAGAAATCGTGATAAAATCTTGTTTGACTTTCCCACATTATATATCTCCGTGTAGACACCCTTACTGTTGGTCTATCCATTTTTACTACCGTATGAATGATCGAACTTCGAGGACGAAGTTATTGTTAAGGGGGTAATGATGTAACAACCCTCAAAATCCGACTAGGACAATTTACTTGGATTCATCTAGGTATCTATCCCTAGAGGTTTATAAAGAGAATTGACCTTCTAGACATTTAAGGCATAGTGATAGTTGCCTTCTAATTCAATGAAATACCATAGATAACGAATTATCTTAGAAATGCCATAAACAATAACTACATTTATTCACGACAATCTCAAGC
This sequence comes from Erigeron breviscapus, assembly GCA_034093135.1. NCBI lineage: Eukaryota > Viridiplantae > Streptophyta > Magnoliopsida > Asterales > Asteraceae > Erigeron > Erigeron breviscapus. The sequence goes on along the minus strand of CM067172.1, from coordinate 74,565,515 downwards.
TATAAATTAGTTCTAATCGAACTTGGTGGAATGGCAATGAACCAAAAATTTTATTTCGAGAAGTTGGGATTATATAAATAAGGATGCAAGGTTCCTAAGTTGTGATAACAACCAAAAATACTTATAAATGTCCAACAAATCAAACATCAATCGAACTAAAGTATATGCAAACACAAATATATATATGATGACCATCTTAAAATGTATATTCATAAACTATTATGCATATAAAAGTGTTGAATAATAATAAGCAAATATATGCATGTCTAATAAAAATGCAAGATTATAACTAAAGAGTTAAGTAACAAATTTAAGACACAAAAACTATATACACATACATATATATACACGGCCACACATATACATACTTATGTACACAATTATGTCCTAAATACTAATCAACTAGTTATCTTAAAGGTCCATACATGCACCCATATGTACTTACAATTTGTACAAATACATACACACCTACAATACACTCTTTAAAATTTTTATATACTCTTGGACACAAACAACTAACTATACTTATATATATATACAAATACATAACACACTTATATAAACAAACACACATTTAAATACCCTTATACACCTAAATACTTATACACATTTTATATAAAAAAAAGAAAAGGAGAAAACTCTTCATTTCCCTCCCCATGAGGCCCCCCCCCTTTTCACACTCTCACTCTTTCATTTCAAACACTTCATTCACTCTTGAAACTCCCAACTCTTCACACACTTCACACCCTCTCTTTATTCTCTCAAGAAACTCTCCTCCTCCTCCTCCTTTTCTTCTTCTTATTTTCGGCCCAAAAAGGAGCAAGAAACCAAATCAAAACTCAAGTTTAATCAACAATAATAATAAGGTACTCTTAGGTTTAAACAAGGGTTAATACAAGGATAGATTAAGGGTTGTTTGGGGCTTGAAAGAAGGGTTATTTGAAGCTTAAAGGGTCCGAAAAATTTGCTCATTTTCATTATCAAAACCGAATCCAAGAGGGTATAAATCTTCATCCTTTTTACTAGATTTAATCTTGTTCTTGTTTATATTCAAAGGTTTTATCAAAAGTTTATGTTTTCTTCTTGTTTTCTTTGTAATACACACTTGATGAGGGCAAAGTTGATAGGATCTTTCTCCTCATGCACATGCATGTCGAAATCCATGAGAAAGATCCAAGGATTCAACAAGTTTAAGACCCAAAAGTAAGTAGCTTTTAAAGTGATTTCCTTTTGATAGATCTATATGTTTTTGTATATTTTGAAGAATATATTTCTGAGATTTTTCATTAAAAAGTGTTTTTATATTGTTGGGTGTGAGATCTATGGAAGTTTGTATTGAAAAGTGTTGATTTGAATGCATGCATGTTAGATCTAAGAAAGTTGAATCTTGTTGTTGGATTATGAGATGGATATGGACTTGTATTAAGTGAAAAATATGTTAAAAGAAGTATAATAATCTGGATTTTATGAATATATTACAAGAAATATGAATCTTATATGAATCAAACCAAAACTATGTCCAAAATCTCTAACCGAAAATCACAAGAAAGTTCACAGAATCTGTTTTTGAAAGTGGAGCGTGTAAAAATAGTTTAAAATGGACGAACTGGGTGAAACTCATAAAATATAAAACGAAGCCTTTTGAGTTAACTTTCATCTCCCACTGGAATCAGATTAAAATACGAAGTAGAACTCAAGTTGTGATTTTTCTACCAAAAATGGTCATTGGTGAGTTGATATAATCAAGAACATTCTGACAGAAATAATCTTCTGTATTGGAACGGATAAACTGAGCATGTGAGGGCCGTTTCAAGAAAAACTTTCAAAATAAAAGTTGTAGATAAACGAGTTAAATTTAACCACCAACTAGAATCACTCAAAAATACTGAACCAAACAAAAGATATGATTTTTCTACTAAAACTAGTCAAAACTGCATTTTTGTCTGAATATTTTATCAACTTTAACAATTTTTACCTCCTAATACATAAGGTTCCAGGAGGCCATACTTGGTGGAAAGTAATTCCAATGTGTCCTAAACGTAAAATAAAATCATGGAGTTTTTATTAAGAGCAAAACCCAAAGAACTTTTATAAAACTTTCGAATATGCAAAACAGTGACTATTTTGACCACTTCCATTTATAAAAATATTTAGAGGTAGTAAACATTCTTTATAAATTAAAACAAAATTCACAAAATAAGTGGACACATATAGGTTATTGTATAAAAATCAGGAGGGTCCAAATAATTCGGTTTAACCCCAAAACAATAGCCAACATTTCATAAAAATGTGAAGTAAAAACAGAAAATTCTGAAGTAAACCAATAATTTGTGTAATGGGCTAAAAGATACACTAAGGACCATAATGGGCCAACCCGGCCCAAATAATAAACCCACTGAACCAATAAATCAGTAGGCCCACCTGGACCAATAAACCATGTAGCCCAATAACCAATATAACCCACTAAACACATAACCCAAATAAGGTTAAGCCCAATAACTAAATTAAGCCCAAGTCACTTAAAAGCCCATAACACTTAGGCCCAATTTGGTGATGGCCCATAACACCTAAGCGAATTTCATAAACCCGAATAATCATAAGACATATTGAGAAGTATGTGAGTAAAAGATAAGCGTAATCAAAGTAACACAAAAGGGATGATTAAGTAAAATGGACATAAGTAATTACGTTAATCAAACTATAAATTGATATCACGAATGCTAACTAGTATTAAAATCGGTTACACATCAAATGATGAATAAATATAATATAACTTAACATGGCATTCCCATATGATAACCTAAGATGCCAAACGAAACCACGAATGAAGGCAAGTTACCGAAATTCTAACAACTTATAACTACATGTATAATGAAAGTGACCTTTTACACCATCAATCTCTACAACCAAAAAGATGCGAATACTAGCAATACACTTGGATCCCATAATTGATGACAACATAATGAAAGTGGCATTTCTAAGTGATGGCTTAGATAGGAACTTACGTTTATTAGTCCTCGCGTAGGGATAGTCTTGGCTTTGAAATGTGGTTGAGGACCATGATGGAATATATGATCAAGGAAGCGATAGATGGGAAGTACCCATTTTGGATAAGTGAATATAATATGAGGCATATCAAGGTGAGTCATAGCCCCCTTTCAAACTCTTTATATGTTTTACTTTCAGGGTGAAAAGCATGATAAATAAAGTTGCTTTATATATATGAATGATTCTTGAAAGAATGATTATGAAATGGGATATATTGTATGTTCAATATGTTATAAGTTATATGATGAGCTTGAGTTCTGTCAAACTGTATCACTTCGGTACACTACTATTAACTCCGAAAGGGGAGGCCTGTAGTTTAGAGGGTTGCGCAACTAGGAGTCGTCCACTCACCCACTAAAATAGGTAACGGTGGAATGTTGGTTGCCTTTGTGGCCACTTTCATTGCCAGTCCGACCCGAACGGTGCTCTAATCTACTTTATATTAGGCGGTCGTCTCCATGGCACGATCCCCTTCTTTATTAATTGCACTTGATTGACAGCTTGTGCTATGAAATGAAATATTATGTTGGTTGGGACAGGAAATGGTCTTAGTAGTGGCTCAAGCACAAACTCATCAAATTATGCCTTGGGCAAAATGTTATTGAAATTATTTATGGTTGGATATTATGGATTGAACATACGGTTTGGGTATTGGACCTCATATGGAATCTTGAAAGTTGTTGAAGTTGGCGATATTGAAATGTTGATGACCGAATGGTTTTGATGTATGATTAATCGATTTATATACTTTTTCTCTCATGATAAATTTGACAAATGAGAACTTTATAATTTACCATGGATTCTCAACTCTTTGAAATGACGTTATGGTATTTTGAAAACTTGATGGTTTGATATGGGAATTTTGCCGATCATACGGTTTGGGTATGTTGATATCTAATAACATATTTTCTAAGTGATGGCTTAGATAGGAACTTACGTTTATTAGTCCTCGCGTAGGGATAGTCTTGGCTTTGAAATGTGGTTGAGGACCATGATGGAATATATGATCAAGGAAGCGATAGATGGGAAGTACCCATTTTGGATAAGTGAATATAATATGAGGCATATCAAGGTGAGTCATAGCCCCCTTTCAAACTCTTTATATGTTTTACTTTCAGGGTGAAAAGCATGATAAATAAAGTTGCTTTATATATATGAATGATTCTTGAAAGAATGATTATGAAATGGGATATATTGTATGTTCAATATGTTATAAGTTATATGATGAGCTTGAGTTCTGTCAAACTGTATCACTTCGGTACACTACTATTAACTCCGAAAGGGGAGGCCTGTATTTAGAGGGTTGCGCAACTAGGAGTCGTCCACTCACCCACTAAAATAGGTAACGGTGGAATGTTGGTTGCCTTTGTGGCCACTTTCATTGCCAGTCCGACCCGAACGGTGCTCTAATCTACTTTATATTAGGCGGTCGTCTCCATGGCACGATCCCCTTCTTTATTAATTGCACTTGATTGACAGCTTGTGCTATGAAATGAAATATTATGTTGGTTGGGACAGGAAATGGTCTTAGTAGTGGCTCAAGCACAAACTCATCAAATTATGCCTTGGGCAAAATGTTATTGAAATTATTTATGGTTGGATATTATGGATTGAACATACGGTTTGGGTATTGGACCTCATATGGAATCTTGAAAGTTGTTGAAGTTGGCGATATTGAAATGTTGATGACCGAATGGTTTTGATGTATGATTAATCGATTTATATACTTTTTCTCTCATGATAAATTTGACAAATGAGAACTTTATAATTTACCATGGATTCTCAACTCTTTGAAATGACGTTATGGTATTTTGAAAACTTGATGGTTTGATATGGGAATTTTGCCGATCATACGGTTTGGGTATGTTGATATCTAATAACATATTTTCTAAGTGTTTAAAATGGTTAGGTAACGAGATTTACTTAAAAACCTATGCACTCACCAACTACGTTTTCGTAGTTGACACTTTTTCTTCATACTTTTCAGGAATTAGCGTAAGCTTTGAGGAATTATATGCATCATGATTATTTACATTGCACTTTGGAGTCAAAGATCAAACCTTGTGATGGGCAATGGAATCCGCCTTGATCATTGTAGTATATCATCTCATGTATTTGTTATTTGTTTCGTGGACTTAATATCCAAGTATGGTAGACGTATTGTACTTGGGAATTTGGTTCACATGCTTGTGCATTGTAAAATTATTTTTATCAAATAAAGCTATGGTGAATGTTATCTATTATCCTTTGTTTTGAATACTCGACTTTCTGTACATCTCATCGTTCCGCCTTAGTTGGGGTGTTACACTGGGAGATGCCAGTGTCAGTACAGAATGACTCCCGAGTTGCATTCTGGAATTCTGTTCCATTGTCACTTCTTAACTGACACACCTTTCGACTGTACTTGAGCTCAATTTGCTTGATAAGACTGATGATTTCAGCAGCAGCTTCACTTTTAGACCTGAGAAAGATAACCCAACAATATCTGGAAAATTCATCTACTATTACCAGGGTGTATCTTTTACCAGCACGAGTCTGAACATTCACTGGACCAAAGAGGTCCATATGAAGCATATGAAGAGGTTCAGATATGCTGAAATTCTGTCTGGTCTTGAAACTGGTACGTTTCTGCTTACCCATCTCACATCCTGGACATGGCCTTTCCTTTTTGAAGGAAACTGAAGGTATGCCATCTGCAAGTTGTTTTCTGGACAACTTATTAATATTCTTGAAGTTTAAATGGGATAACCTTTTGTGCCATAACCAGTTTGTGTCTTCATCAGCTTGAGTATAGAAACACTGCTCTGAAGGAGAGCTTTCCATATCCATCACGTACACATTCCCTTTTCTGGGAGCAATAAACACTACCTTCCAGTCCTTGTTGAATACGATACCCTGAGCAATATTGAATAGAACTTGATAGCCATCATCACACAGTTGGCTTACACTGATCAGGTTATATTTCAAACCATTCACAAATTCAACACGTCTGAACTTGACTTGTCCATTGTTCAGAACACCGTATCCCTCAGTCTTTCCAGAACCATTATTTCCAAAAGTAATGGAGGGTCCATCAGAAATGGTGAACTCCTCCAGCAGGGTCTTACATCCGGTCATCGTCCTGCCAGCAGCACTGTCAAGATACCAGATATATTTCTTTCGATCGCCCTGCACATCCACCAGATATTATCAGTTAGATTTGGGAACCCATCGACTGATGGGTTCACTGGACCCTCCCTTATAGGTCCCTGGGGCAATCTGGTTTAGTTCACTTTCTTCAACAGTGGTCTTAGTTGAAAATACCACTGGGTTGATAGTTTTGAAACCTTTTTCTTTTTCTCAACTGGAGAAATAGATTTATCTTTCTTTGCAAAAGGTTTTGTATTTTGTCTAGGGCCAGATGAAGTACCCTCAATAAAGTTTAATCTTGCATTAAAACTTTGAAATTGACGAGTCAGTATTTGAATCTGGCTCTCTAACCTGGACAAACATTTTCATCAGATGATACCTTAGCCTTTCCAGTTCTAGGCTTAGGTAGGGGATTGGTATGAGGCAAAGGTTTATTCCGATAAACCTCTTTAACTGGAGCAGTCATCTGGAATGCTCCAGTCTTAACCTCTGGGGATTGAACTGGGAAAATATTGGCATTGGGAGTTACAGGCTCATCATAAACAGTGGTGGGCCTAAACCCCTCTGGTAATCGATCGATTACTGGTATTAATGATGCTACATGAGTATTCCATCTAAATATGCACGTTTTTGAGCAGGAAATTGATTTACTCCAGCATCATATGGCTTTCTGGTTTCTAGCCATGATTTAATCACCAGTTTTTCTTTCTCTAAAATGACTTCAAGATCTTGTTTTTCTTGAATCAATTGTTCAGTTACCAGAACCTGGGCTTGAAATGCCAGTTCAATGTCTTGAAGTTCTTTCAATTTTGATTTTAAAACAGTTATTACAGAAAAATCTATTTCCAGACCATTTACACAATCAGATCTAACAGTTTCTACAAATATCAAATCAGAATTGAGAGCTTCAGTGATGTCCAGTTTTAATTCTTGGTCAGTTGCAGTATCATAATCACTAACCTTTTTAATAACAATGTCCACCCATCGTCCAGATGTGACATCTTCCTTCACCGGGTGCTCTTCGTCTTCCAGAGCCATGTAACAGCAATCTCTTTCTTCTTCTTCATCAGCAGATGATTCATCAGAAGGAACCCACTTCTCTTCAGTTGTTGCGATCATGCACTTATTATTGTTTTCCATTTGTTGTGCCATGAGAGCAATCTGGGCCTTAAGCTTTTTATAGCTATCATCAGGCTTATTATTTGAAGAAAATGGACCAGGCTTGGATACAAACTGGCTGGACCTGCAATCTTTCATGAAATGACCCTTTTTGCCACACTTAAAGCATGTCAAATTGGTCTTATCAGTTGAATAACTGGATGCAAATTGTCCAGATGGCCTATTTGCTCTTGCTTTGAAACGGTTAAACATTTTAGCAATCATTGCAACAAGGTCATCATCATCAGTTTCATCACATCAGTCTGGAGAGATTTGACTGGCCTCTCCAGAATCCATGAGTTCAGACACCATCTTCTTCATAGAAAATACATTCTCAGAAGATATCAGTGCTGTACTTTGTGGTTCAGTATGACTAACCACATTAGGACTACTGGAGGCATGGTTATAAGCATCTTGTTCTGCCACCACTCTCTGAGCTTGATTTTCTTCAGTGTACCTGAAAGCTCCATAAAGAGTTGAGAGAGTGTGTGTGTGCAGAGTTTTACCTTGTCGTAAGACCAGGATCATGTGAGACCATTTAGTGGGCAGAATATCACAAAATTTCTCCAGAAGTATATCCTTGTCCTTCTCAACCCCAAGACCTCTCAACTGGTTTATGATACTTATAAATCTGGTGTAAGTACCAGTGAGAGACTCATTAGGCTGAGCAAAAAATGACTCATACCTCTTGTTTAAGGAGACCTTTCTGGTGACAATGGTATCATCTCCTCCTTCATGCTGGTTTAAAAGTTCATCCCACATGGTTTTAGCACTAGGAAAAAGAACTAGTGTGGGAATTAGGGTTTCTGGAACGGCCCCGAGGATCATGTTTTTGAGAAGGGTATCTAGATTCACCAATCTCCTCTTCTCTTCAGACCAATGTTCCTCCCTCTTTTCCCTTCCTCTTCTAGATCCAGAAGGGGATTGAGAGGTGATGTAGGGACATAAGGACCTTCATTTAAGATTTTCATCATGTTACTCTCAATACCAGTGATATGCAATATCATCCTAGCCTTCCACGTACCAAACTCATCACTGTTCCCACTGAATTTAGGAACAGGATTATTTGAATAGTGCACATGTATGTGTGGAGAAGCAGGAGTAGGAGGAGGAGGTGGTGGATTAGTGTTATTAACAATAGGTGGTTCATTATTTTGATCATTAGCATTAACATTAGGATCTGGACCAAAACTAAAACTTCCTTGTGTATTTTCAGGGGTGGCCATCAAAGAAGCAGATCTAGGCAATGTTTAGCCTTCTGCTCTGATACCAAATGTGAGTCCCTTAATACGATGGTTAACCCCGAAAGTGTAAAATACAACAAGTCTAATAATCACTAGAATGGACTAGTATTACTTAAATATAAATGCAAGTATATAAATAAAGTAATACACGACTTAAAGCAATAAACAAGTAAAGTGGAACATTATGTATTTTTCAAGGTGTATTTTATTTATGATGTTAAATAAAATACAAGGTTGTGCGGAATCAAGATAATACAAATAAGTATGTATCCTAACAACCTATGAATTACAAATGATCTATATTTGTCAAATAACTCTTTTGGATCGAGATACTTAAAGTTGTGAAGTATCCCTGTTTAAGATCGAGAGTATTTAGACAAATTCACTCTAATGCTAAATGTATGCTTTAAAGTATTTTTCTAAAAGAAATGACTTTGTATTTATAGGCAACAAAATTCACCATTGAATTTTGTGCCGTACAAATATGGTTGCATGCATTTAATGATCCGACAAGAACATTAAATGCATTGGTTAAGGTACAAGGATAAAGTCACATCAAATGAGTTATTATCCTTTTAACCAACCACCTTTACACACGTATAAACTTTGGTAAAGAACAAGTGGAATGTCCTTTGGAAAGTATGTAAAGGCAAAAGTCAATTTCTCGATATCAGTGTTCAGACTTGTAAGGTCTAGAACACTGACAATCCTCCAGTGTACAGATCTGGTAAGACTTCCAGTGGACTCCGCCATTTGTCAGTCTTCTTTATTCTGACTTCAGTCTTTGACTTCAGTGAGAACGTCTTCAGTAGAGTAGATCTGGACTAGGGTGAAGTCCAGTGAGCTAATCTAGAGAATACTCCAGATTTCCTATACAAGTATTTGCTCACTGGTCTTCCATTATTTCTGGACAAATTTTCAGAGGGACTCCAGATTCCAAGTCTGGAGTAGGTCCAGTAGAACACGTTTCTGGACAGATCTTCAGTAAGGCACCAATAGTCGAGTCTGGAGCGAGTCCAGTAAATCTGGACCTAACAGCACGAAGTTTATAACTTACGCTTGACATGGTGTTACATTTCGGTTACAAAAAGCACAATAACATCGAATGTCCCTAAACTCCACACTTCTAAGGCATTTTGTGCATCGTATGTATTTCAAATCCTTAGATAAATCGATATTCATCACTGATGTGCCAAATCGAGTTTAGAAATTAAAACTAGAACCACCTCGAAACTCACTACTACACACTATCGGGCAGTGGACCCGATCGTATGCAATATAGTTAAAAAGTAAGTCCAGGTTCGTTCACGGGGATTGGTCTGAATCAATTGTCTAATAAAGTAGTTTGGAAAATAGGGTGTTGCTCCAAATCTCTTTGGCAATTAAAGTAAAATAACTTTGAAGACAAAAACGCGTAAAAGTAAAGGTAAAGCTTCAAACAATAATAGTAAAGATCATCCACCTTGACTTCGCTAGACTTCAAACATGATTGCATTCAATTAAGACCAAATTCAATGAGAGTTGACACGATAATCGTGAAAGGATAAAATGCTCGCGTGGTACCACCAACCGCTCACAAATCACCCAAACACCTAAATTGCTAGTTTAATTACCCAAGCCGGTACCACCAATGCCTAGACAACCTTACCAACAATTAGTTTGCTGATCGACAAATTACCAATTGTGCCTTTGTGAATTAAAACGTGGTACCACCAACCGTTACAAAACACGTTGACAAAATGATTCCTTTTATTAAAATGACATTCACTATCATACCATGAACTAGTGATAATTGCTCATAGACAAGCAACCGTTTGAAAATCACATCTGTATCCAACTAGTACCACTAACGTAGGACACACATGCCACCAATATCATAATAATAAATGTAAAGGAATTAAATCATCAAGATCTCGACACAACGATAAATGAAATCAACTCTTGGAATTAAAACATATAGCAATCACGTCATTCGTCTAGTTTCATCAAGGTGGATGATTGAAAGTTTAGCCACTCATGATTAAATTGAAATAACAATCAAAATAAAGGAAGAACATGATGTACCAATCGTGCGAGAAATAGAAATTGCAAGACAATAGAATAGATACGATCTAAGTGGGTGCACGTGAATCTTCAATGAATCGGAAGACGATGAAATCTTGATTTGATCCTTGAAGGTGTTCCTTGTAGTGCAGCTCTTAGAAAGAAGACTTGATAATTTGGGAATTAGGTTGTGTAAACTATTTATACCTCCCTTTAATCTGAAGCAAAAGCTGCCCAAAACCCTTCAGCCCCGTACTCTCACTGCGGCGCAGTGTAATATACTGGTTGAATTCTCCTTTTTCCACTAGCTGACTGCGGCGCAGTGTAAATATACTGGTTGAATTCTCCTTTTTCCACTAGCCCACTGCGGCGCAGTGTAAATATACTGGTTGAATTCTCCTTTTTCCACTAGCTGACTGCGGCGCAGTGGGCTTGTTCACCACCACTGCGTCGCAGTATAACTATACTGGTCCGAATAACACTTCTTCAAAAATAAGAACTTGCATAAATTTTCTATCTCTTTTCACCTAAATAACTCTCGAACTCTCCAATCAACTTCATGGCCTCAAAATTACTCGAAATTGCACGAAACGGACACGTCACCTGTTTAGAACCTGAAACCACTAACAAAACCCATAAACGCGCCAAATGCCAGCAAAATCGACTAAAAAACATATAAATAAAAGGCCAATAACGATGTGGGCGATGGGTATAAATTGGTCACATCAAATCCCCCCACACTTGAGCATTGCTTGTCCTCAAGCAAATCCAACATTTAAAGAAAAAGTAATCCTTGGCAAAGAAGCTAAATAAACAATTACGAGTATCAAAAAGAAACAACACCAAGTATGTCAAAGACAAAGAAGTTGGGTGAAGCAGTTTTAATCTTAAATGAAAACCCGAAATGTTTGACAATATCTGAACAATCCACAAGCCTCAATAACACGACTATGCACAAGTGAAACAAATGAACCTATCAATATCAGTGTACTCCAACGAACTTACTTATGGGGTTGAATATTCAAGAATCACTCAAAGCACAGTCGTGATGCATATCTTACCATAGGCTTGAACAAGGATCATAGCTCCACCGACATGGCGTAAGCACCAAGTACATCATCAAAATAGGCATATAAGATGGTTGTATAGTTAGGCTAAGGTATATATATTGGACATTTACAATGAGTGAGGGAGTGTAGGTTAGAAATGAAAGGAAACAATCAAAAGTATAGGGTATGTATGAAAGATGTACAAAATAGTCTAATCAAAACCCGTACCATTAATTGCCAACAAACCATCAACCCATAAGATGTTATCCCGCTAAGACACCTCAAAAGTAACCAAGCAAACCCGACACCATTGTGGTGTATCAACTTCAAACAACTTAAAGTCAACCAAGTCTCCCATTCTTAATGATACAACAAAACTTTAGACATATAAAAATGAGAAGTACCCACTAGTAGCCCAAGTTCTTTTTTCTTTTTTTTTTTTTGAACCACTTTTACTCTACTAGTAGGCACCCTCTTACAATGATGAACATGTCTACAACACTTACTTCCTTTGAACAATCCAAAATAATCCTCAATAACTTGACCAATTGACGTATTCTCAAGTACTAAGAATATTCCAACTGACAATCCACTGAATCTCTCCTAAACCACATCAACAAACCAATGACAATCAATGGCCCCCCGGATTAGACTATCGGTATAGTAAGGTATAATTAGGTAAAGTTTACATAAATGAGTGGATATATACAATGGAAAAGGCTAAGTTAAAAGGATGTAAAAGAAAGGTTTACAAAGAAAGGAAGGAAGGATATGTAAGTGAGTATAAGTATAGTAAGGGTATGAATATACAAAAGGAAAAGTGAAAATAAAGAAAGAAAAGTATGGGTCAAACCTATATGCCAATTCGTCATCCGATGTACTTTTATCACAAAAGTGATCTCACTGCGGTCTCGTCACGATCACAAGGCCAAGTTCTAGCTCAACACACCACCGGCACACTCAAATCAAAGAAAAGAACCCGGAAATGGAATAAATTAACCTCAAATTCGCACATCTTAGTGCAGAGTTCGAAATGGAACCCTTACTCTTGGATAAAACCCAAAAGCCTACGAGAGGGACACATTCACAAGAACGGCTAAAATCTCAATGGCAAAACAACAAAAGAGATAAACCCGGTAGCTTAAACCTATTTGCCACCCCCCCCCCCCCACACTAGTGTTGCACAATAGCCATCAAATTGAATAGTCCTGTTGCACTTGCACCACAAACAAACCACATTTCTAAGCAAATCAAAGTAACTACTGTTTAATGCAGAAAAAATAATAAAAACCTAAAAGAAAGAAAAGTATGGGTCAAACCTATATGCCAATTCGTCATCCGATGTACTTTTATCACAAAAGTGATCTCACTGCGGTCTCGTCACGATCACAAGGCCAAGTTCTAGCTCAACACACCACCGGCACACTCAAATCAAAGAAAAGAACCCGGAAATGGAATAAATTAACCTCAAATTCGCACATCTTAGTGCAGAGTTCGAAATGGAACCCTTACTCTTGGATAAAACCCAAAAGCCTACGAGAGGGACACATTCACAAGAACGGCTAAAATCTCAATGGCAAAACAACAAAAGAGATAAACCCGGTAGCTTAAACCTATTTGCCACCCCCCCCCCCCACACCCCCCCCCCCCCCACCCCCCCCCCCCCCCACACTAGTGTTGCACAATAGCCATCAAATTGAATAGTCCTGTTGCACTTGCACCACAAACAAACCACATTTCTAAGCAAATCAAAGTAACTACTGTTTAATGCAGAAAAAATAATAAAAACCTAAAAGAAAGAAAACAAACTAAAGTACAATGTCTCATCACCCCGTAGGGTGGATACCAGAAAATAAAGAAAGAAAAGTATGGGTCAAACCTATATGCCAATTCGTCATCCGATGTACTTTTATCACAAAAGTGATCTCACTGCGGTCTCGTCACGATCACAAGGCCAAGTTCTAGCTCAACACACCACCGGCACACTCAAATCAAAGAAAAGAACCCGGAAATGGAATAAATTAACCTCAAATTCGCACATCTTAGTGCAGAGTTCGAAATGGAACCCTTACTCTTGGATAAAACCCAAAAGCCTACGAGAGGGACACATTCACAAGAACGGCTAAAATCTCAATGGCAAAACAACAAAAGAGATAAACCCGGTAGCTTAAACCTATTTGCCACCCCCCCCCCCCACACCCCCCCCCCCCCCCCCCACCCCCCCCCTCCCCCCCACACTAGTGTTGCACAATAGCCATCAAATTGAATAGTCCTGTTGCACTTGCACCACAAACAAACCACATTTCTAAGCAAATCAAAGTAACTACTGTTTAATGCAGAAAAAATAATAAAAACCTAAAAGAAAGAAAACAAACTAAAGTACAATGTCTCATCACCCCGTAGGGTGGATACCAGAAAATAAAGAAAGAAAAGTATGGGTCAAACCTATATGCCAATTCGTCATCCGATGTACTTTTATCACAAAAGTGATCTCACTGCGGTCTCGTCACGATCACAAGGCCAAGTTCTAGCTCAACACACCACCGGCACACTCAAATCAAAGAAAAGAACCCGGAAATGGAATAAATTAACCTCAAATTCGCACATCTTAGTGCAGAGTTCGAAATGGAACCCTTACTCCCGAATAAATCCAAGAGCCTAAGAGAGGGACAAATTACAAGGCAATCAAACCAAAACCGTAAACACCTAGCACAACTATATATGAACAATGAATCTCACAACTTTTAGGTGTTTGGGAAATTTGAGTATGCAAGTAATGTTATCAATCCACAAGGATAAGCCCCATAACCGTTCAGAACACATTTCGCCGATTAAAATTTTTGCCAAAGGAAAATTTTGTAGTAAAAATTGCTTAGAAAGTTATCATGAATTAAGTGACAAAAGCAATTTACCACAAGGACAAACTCAACTCAAATTTTAAAAACATATCAACTTCTATCATCCCGCCAAATTGAAACAACCAATTCTCAAACATGCACATCATAGTTCAGAATTCAAGATAGAACCCTTACTCTTGGATAAAACCCAAAAGCCTACGAGAGGGACACATTCACAAGAACGGCTAAAATCTCAATGGCAAAACAACAAAAGAGATAAACCCGGTAGCTTAAACCTATTTGCCACCCCCCCCCCCCACACCCCCCCCCCCCACACTAGTGTTGCACAATAGCCATCAAATTGAATAGTCCTGTTGCACTTGCACCACAAACAAACCACATTTCTAAGCAAATCAAAGTAACTACTGTTTAATGCAGAAAAAATAATAAAAACCTAAAAGAAAGAAAACAAACTAAAGTACAATGTCTCATCACCCCGTAGGGTGGATACCAGAAAATAAAGAAAATAAAATAAAACACAGTGTATAAAGTACAGTCATCCTGAATACCAATCAGCATAAATCGTAAAATGATTCCATCCCACGGAACCAGAAGGGAACCATAATCATCATCACTGACGTCACTGCTGCTGACCATGATAGCCATAGGGAAGACCAGATGTATCAAAAAGATCGGTGATCCAGTTGCGGTCTCCTTCTTGACCCGAACCAGAGGCGCCAACATCTCCTCCAGACGGTCCACCGCCAAAGCCTGAACCAGAACCTGCAACAAAACCAGGAACAAAAGAAGATGAACCACCAACAAATCCCCCAGAACCACCAGCATCTCCGCCTGCTTGACTAGCGGCACCAGTCCATGGTCTCCAATCTGCACTAGTACCTGCGTCAAAAGAAGATCTCCCGCCAAAAGAACCAAACTGCACAGGACCACGAGGAGATCCTCCTAGATCATGCGGGAAGAAAGAACCGCCACCCTGACGATATGTCGGAACATGAATAGGTGGTGGTGAAAAATCAGGAATAGGAGTATCGGGAACGAACGGCTGCCCATGGTACTGCGCATCCCACATAGGCTGATAATAATCTAGGGTATAGTTGGTGCGGGCCTGCTGCGATCCCATCCAAGTCATATCCTGATCCATCCTCCTTTGATAATCATCAAATGCCCTACCACTAGCCTGCTGTCCATCCAAAATCTGTTGCAGCTGGGACCCTATATCAGTCAAATCAATACTTGGACGGCCCCGCCTCCTCTAAGGCACCTGAGGGGCGTCCTCCATCTCATCATCATCAGAATCCTCCACCTCAGGAGGCGGTGCAGCGATAACACCTGTATCATCCAACAACCTCGCTTGCTCATTCTTCTTTGGCTTCTTCACTATCTTGGCTATTATCAACTCCTTCTCAGTTAAATGCTCCTGTCTAACCTGCAAAGACAATCCCTCATGACATATATCAGAATCAAAAACTCCCATCCTCTTGTAAATACGGGTGATAAACTGCCCAAGCACCAACTTTGAATCCGAGTGATTCACCATCCTATCCAGAACAACCATCGGGGCCAAAGCAAACCTCCTCGGTGCCCCCTCAGAAAACAACTTAATCAGCCATAAATCGTAAAATGATTCCATCCCACGGAACCAGAAGGGAACCATAATCATCATCACTGACGTCACTGCTGCTGACCATGATAGCCATAGGGAAGACCAGATGTATCAAAAAGATCGGTGATCCAGTTGCGGTCTCCTTCTTGACCCGAACCAGAGGCGCCAACATCTCCTCCAGACGGTCCACCGCCAAAGCCTGAACCAGAACCTGCAACAAAACCAGGAACAAAAGAAGATGAACCACCAACAAATCCCCCAGAACCACCAGCATCTCCGCCTGCTTGACTAGCGGCACCAGTCCATGGTCTCCAATCTGCACTAGTACCTGCGTCAAAAGAAGATCTCCCGCCAAAAGAACCAAACTGCACAGGACCACGAGGAGATCCTCCTAGATCATGCGGGAAGAAAGAACCGCCACCCTGACGATATGTCGGAACATGAATAGGTGGTGGTGAAAAATCAGGAATAGGAGTATCGGGAACGAACGGCTGCCCATGGTACTGCGCATCCCACATAGGCTGATAATAATCTAGGGTATAGTTGGTGCGGGCCTGCTGCGATCCCATCCAAGTCATATCCTGATCCATCCTCCTTTGATAATCATCAAATGCCCTACCACTAGCCTGCTGTCCATCCAAAATCTGTTGCAGCTGGGACCCTATATCAGTCAAATCAATACTTGGACGGCCCCGCCTCCTCTAAGGCACCTGAGGGGCGTCCTCCATCTCATCATCATCAGAATCCTCCACCTCAGGAGGCGGTGCAGCGATAACACCTGTATCATCCAACAACCTCGCTTGCTCATTCTTCTTTGGCTTCTTCACTATCTTGGCTATTATCAACTCCTTCTCAGTTAAATGCTCCTGTCTAACCTGCAAAGACAATCCCTCATGACATATATCAGAATCAAAAACTCCCATCCTCTTGTAAATACGGGTGATAAACTGCCCAAGCACCAACTTTGAATCCGAGTGATTCACCATCCTATCCAGAACAACCATCGGGGCCAAAGCAAACCTCCTCGGTGCCCCCTCAGAAAACAACTTAATCAGCCATAAATCTAGCTGGTACGCCTTGTCCCAATGGGTGGACCTTTGTACCAGAAACGTGACAAGCATCCTATGCAACATCCTCAGCTTCACACTGCTAATCTTAGACACACTAACATAGCCACAAGAAGGCCAAGCGTGTCCCCCCGAAATACGAGTCCAATACTGAGTTATCGACTCTCCATCTCCCAAATCCTGTTTCACATACAACCCCTTCCTCAACAAAGCCCTAAATTCCTGACTATCTAACTGCTCCCTCGTATACATACCACAATAAAAACCAAATTCAGGAATAGATAACTTCCTAGGCTGTCCCCCGCAGAAAAAGGTTACTACCCGCTCTTCAAAAATATCCTTGATTTTATTAAGCTCCTTGGTCAACTTCAAAGTAGAATAAAACTCAAGACAAAGTTCACGAAAAACTGGTTCCCGGTTATTGAAAATGTTGTGCCACATATCACTACTAACCACCTGGTCACCGATTGGAACCTCAATACGAAACCACCGACGGATATCCTCCTGTATCCCATAATTTCTAGCAAAAATTGGATCAAGATATTTGGGAGGGCAAACTACCTGGCGATGGAGAGCAAAGAGATTATTCAAGAAGTTGTTCTTATGGGGTTGCCTAGCCCCATTGAACTCTAACCATGCGTGAGACTCGTCCATATCGTGCTCTCCAAACTTTAAATCAGGCACTTCTGGCTCTTGCCTAGCCCTCTTGGCACCAGTCCCGCTTCCTTGACCAACTTCCATCTGTCTTCTCTGATCTGCGGACTGCAAACACATCCATAAAAACAAACAAACACGTTAAAGAAGGAATGCAAAACTAAAACCTCAATAATCACCAACCCAAATTTTGGACAGAAACTTCCCACTGCGGCGCAGTGGGACTGGGTGGTCCTCACTGCGGCGCAGTGAAAAACAAACAAACACGTTAAAGAAGGAATGCAAAACTAAAACCTCAATAATCACCAACCCAAATTTTGGACAGAAACTTCCCACTGCGGCGCAGTGGGACTGGGTGGTCCTCACTGCGGCGCAGTGAGGCAAAAACTCACAAAATATCAGTAATAATGGACTGCGGCGCAATGGGCCCTGGTACCACCCACTGCGGCGCAGTGGGACTGGGTGGTCCTCACTGCGGCGCAGTGGGACTGGGTGGTCCTCACTGCGCCGCAGTAGGGCAAAAACTCACAAAATATCAGTAATAATGGACTGCGGCGCAATGGCTACAACATCCACTGCGCGCAGTGGGACTGGGTGGTCCTCACTGCGCCGCAGTAGGGCAAAAACTCACAAAATATCAGTAATAATGGACTGCGGCGCAATGGGGCAAAAACTCACAAAATATCAGTAACATACATCCCCCACTGCGGCGCAGTAGGGCAAAAACTCACAAAATATCAGTAATAATGGACTGCGGCGCAATGGGGCAAAAACTCACAAAATATCAGTAATAATGACTGCGCCGCAGTAGGGCAAAAACTCACAAAATATCAGTAATAATGGACTGCGGCGCAATAGGGCAAAAACTCACAAAATATCAGTAATAATGGACTGCGGCGCAATAGGGCAAAAACTCACAAAATATCAGTAATAATGGACTGCGGCGCAATGGGCTGGTCCTCACTGCGGCGCAGTGGCTAACATACAATACCACTGCGGCGCAGTGGGACTGGGCAAGATGATGGTCCTCACTGCGGCGCAGTGGGACTGGGTGGTCCTCACTGCGGCGCAGTGGGACTGGGTGGTCCTCACTGCGGCGCAGTGGGACTGGGTGGTCCTCACTGCGGCGCAGTGGGACTGGGTGGTCCTCACTGCGGCGCAGTGAGGCTGTGGTCCTCACTGCGGCGCAGTGGCTAACATACATCCCCCACTGCGCCGCAGTAGGGCAAAAACTCACAAAATATCAGTAATAATGGACTGCGGCGCAGTGGTCCAAATCTGGGCAAGACGATGGTGTTCATCACAACTTCCAGCTAAGTTGGTATATTAATACCATCAATCAACTTTATTCCAACAATGTAACAATACCTAGGCTAACATTCACCTCCCCCACACTTGTTCATCAAAAGCCCCAGTTTTTATTCAAAATCCTAGCTTTAATTTTATCTCAAATTCGGATGAACAAATGTTAGAATCGAAAAATTAAACACCACATTAGCATCAATAGCCCATAACTAACATAACCCACTAATTAATTTGAAAATTAAAACCCTAAAAATTAAAAATTTGAAAATTAAGGAAATAAAAAGAAAAACTTGTCAAGAAATCTTACCTCTTTTCCCATGATACTGATAGATTACTGGTAATGCGGGAGAAAAAGAAGAAGAAAATGCAAGTATGGTGAATTAATGGGAGAATTCAGGAGCAAAGGGAAGGTTTTTGATGCTTTTTTCTTTGTTTTTTTTTTTTCGGTTCTCAAGTCAAAGAGGAGAAGAAGATAAACTGAATTTTGAATGTGTGGTGAAAATGACCCTCTTTGACTAACTTTAAAAACCCCTCTCCTCGATTTGACCAGTCAACAGACCCACTGCGGCGCAGTGGGCAACACGCACCACCACTGCGGCGCAGTGGGGCAATTTTGCTCCCAAGATCAGTTAGTTTAGGATGCGTCGCAGTCAACCCGTACATCCCCCACTGCGGCGCAGTGGGGCAAAAACTCACAAAATATCAGTAATAATGGACTGCGGCGCAGTGGGCCCTGGTCACCCCCACTGCGTCGCAGTACAGATCTACTGGTCACGTCCCCCCAGTTTTCCCTTAGAAAAATTATTCACAATGAAAATTTTGAACACTTACCTCAATCCGCATCACATCAAATTGTACCTGCATTTTTCTTGACAAAACAACATCAAATCTAACTAACAAAAACAAAAATAAAATACAAGAAAATAACACGGGTTGCCTCCCGAGAAGCGCTTAGTTTATTTACGAGTCGTTAGCTAGACTCGACCAACTTTCAAGCTTCAAATTCAAAAATGGAGATCTCCTCGATTATCCCCTCCACTTGTTCTTCTTCCAAGTACAACTTAAGTCTATGGCCATTAACAATGAAAGATCCTTCACCATCTCTCTTAAACAGTTCAACATAACCTGACGGATAAACATGCTTAATAACAAAAGGTCCAATCCATCTAGAAGTTAGCTTAGGTTGCTTGATCTTAAACTTAGACAAAAACAACAAAACCTTAGCTCCAACCTTAAACTCCTTTCTACGGATCCTCTTATCATGCCAAACCTTAGTTCGCTCCTTGTAAAGCCTAGAATTCTCATATGCACCCAACCTAAGCTCATCAAGCTCATGGAGTTGCAACATCCTAAGTTCACCGGCTTCCATCATATCCAAGTTTAAATTTCTCAAAGCCCAATACGCCTTATGCTCTATCTCAATAGGTAAATGACAAGTCTTACCATAGAGCAACCGGTACGGCGTGGTGCCAATCGGCGTCTTATAAGCCGTCCTAAACGCCCACAAGGCGTCATCCAACTTTTTTGACCAAACCTTAGGGTTATCTCCCACAGTTTTCTCCAGAATTCTCTTCAAAGCCCTATTGGTGTTTTCTACTTGTCCACTAGTTTGTGGATGATAGGAAGTAGAAAAGTAATGTACAACACCATATCTTTTCATGACCTTAGCTAATTGATGATTTGCAAAGTGGGTTCCTCGATCACTAATTAAGGCTCTAGGGCAACCAAATCGGCAAAACAATTGTTTAAGGAAATCAATTACTACCCTAGCATCATTCGTGGGCAAAGCCTTGGCTTCGGCCCATTTAGACACGTAGTCAACGGCGACGAGAATATATAGGAACTTATTAGACGGTGGGAACGGTCCCATGAAGTCTATACCCCAAATATCAAAAACCTCACATACCTGAATGCTCTGTTGAGGCATCTCGTCCCGCTTAGTGATATTTCCTTGTCTCTGACAAATGTCACAAGTCTCCACCAAAGTTTGAGCCTCCTTAAAAATTGTAGGCCAATAGAAACCTGCATCAAACACTTTCTTACCGGTGACTGAAGGACCGTAATGACCTCCAGTAGGACCATAGTGACAAGCATCCAGAATCTCCCTAGTCTCAGCTCCAGCTACACATCTCCTCACCATACCATCTGCACAAACACGAAACAAGTATGGGCTATCCCAAAGATAGTACTTGGCATCCGATATGAGCTTCTTCTTCTGTTGGTGCGTGAAGTCAGTTGGTATCTCACCTGCAACCAAATAATTAGCAATATCTGCAAACCAAGGTGCATCATCAGAAGTAGAAATAAACATTAAACACTCATCAGGGAAGTGATCATTGATCTCCCCATCACGAAGTTCCTCCCGGTGAGGATCTTCCAAGCGACTCAAATGGTCGGCAGCCAAATTTTCAGCCCCTTTCTTATCCTTGATCTCAATATCAAACTCTTGTAACAACAAGATCCATCGGATAAGCCTGGGTTTAGCATCTTGTTTCGAGAACAAGTACTTAAGGGCTGAATGGTCAGTAAAAACTATGGTCTTACTTAACACCAAATAAGATCTAAACTTATCAAAAGCAAAAACCACGGCAAGCAACTCCTTCTCTGTTGTGGTGTAATTTTGCTGGGCGGGGTTCAAAGTCTTACTAGCAAAATAAATGGGCTTGAAATGCTTATCAACCCTTTGCCCAAGCACGGCTCCCACAGCAAAATCACTAGCATCACACATCAATTCAAAGGGCAATTCCCAATCCGGCCCGACCATGACAGGAGAATTAGTCAACTTCTCCTTAAGAACCTGAAAAGCACTTAAACAAGCATCATTAAACATAAAAGGAACGTCCTTCTCCAACAAGTGGGTCATAGGACGAGTAATCTTAGAAAAATCTTTAATGAAACGGCGGGAACGGTCCCATGAAGTCTATACCCCAAATATCAAAAACCTCACATACCTGAATGCTCTGTTGAGGCATCTCGTCCCGCTTAGTGATATTTCCTTGTCTCTGACAAATGTCACAAGTCTCCACCAAAGTTTGAGCCTCCTTAAAAATTGTAGGCCAATAGAAACCTGCATCAAACACTTTCTTACCGGTGACTGAAGGACCGTAATGACCTCCAGTAGGACCATAGTGACAAGCATCCAGAATCTCCCTAGTCTCAGCTCCAGCTACACATCTCCTCACCATACCATCTGCACAAACACGAAACAAGTATGGGCTATCCCAAAGATAGTACTTGGCATCCGATATGAGCTTCTTCTTCTGTTGGTGCGTGAAGTCAGTTGGTATCTCACCTGCAACCAAATAATTAGCAATATCTGCAAACCAAGGTGCATCATCAGAAGTAGAAATAAACATTAAACACTCATCAGGGAAGTGATCATTGATCTCCCCATCACGAAGTTCCTCCCGGTGAGGATCTTCCAAGCGACTCAAATGGTCGGCAGCCAAATTTTCAGCCCCTTTCTTATCCTTGATCTCAATATCAAACTCTTGTAACAACAAGATCCATCGGATAAGCCTGGGTTTAGCATCTTGTTTCGAGAACAAGTACTTAAGGGCTGAATGGTCAGTAAAAACTATGGTCTTACTTAACACCAAATAAGATCTAAACTTATCAAAAGCAAAAACCACGGCAAGCAACTCCTTCTCTGTTGTGGTGTAATTTTGCTGGGCGGGGTTCAAAGTCTTACTAGCAAAATAAATGGGCTTGAAATGCTTATCAACCCTTTGCCCAAGCACGGCTCCCACAGCAAAATCACTAGCATCACACATCAATTCAAAGGGCAATTCCCAATCCGGCCCGACCATGACAGGAGAATTAGTCAACTTCTCCTTAAGAACCTGAAAAGCACTTAAACAAGCATCATTAAACATAAAAGGAACGTCCTTCTCCAACAAGTGGGTCATAGGACGAGTAATCTTAGAAAAATCTTTAATGAAACGGCGGTAGAAACCGGCATGTCCAAGAAAACTCCTTACCCCTTTCACATTGGAAGGCGGGGGTAGTTTGGCTATAACATCAATCTTAGCCCTATCGACCTCTATCCCGGCCTTAGACACTTTGTGACCTAGCACAATACCTTCGGTCACCATGAAGTGACACTTTTCCCAATTTAAAACAAGGTGTGCCCTTTCACACCGTTCCAACATCTTATCCAAGTTATGCAAGCAAGTACGAAATGAGTCCCCAAAAACCGAGAAATCATCCATGAAAACCTCCATGGAGGTTTCAAGCATGTCCTGGAATATAGCTATCATGCACCTTTGGAAGGTGCCCGGGGCGTTACACAAACCAAACGGCATTCGCCGGTAAGCAAAAGTGCCAAAGGGGCACGTGAAAGTGGTCTTTTCTTGATCCTTTGGATCAATGGGTATTTGAAAGTACCCGGAAAACCCATCAAGGAAACAAAAATACTCATTACCTGCCAGTCTCTCTAACATCTGATCAATAAAAGGCAAAGGAAAGTGATCCTTCCGGGTGGCATCATTGAGCTTCCGGTAGTCAATACAAACCCGCCATCCCGTTACAGTTCTAGTAGCCAAAAGTTCCTTATTTTCATTTTCAATCACTGTCATGCCCCCCTTTTTGGGCACACAATGAACAGGACTAACCCAAGGACTATCAGCAATAGGGAAAATGATCCCTGCATCTAACAACTTAATCACTTCTTTCTTAACCACTTCTTTCATATTAGGATTTAGCCTCCTTTGTCGCTGGACAACGGGCTTAACATCATCGACAAAATCAATCTTGTGCTGACAAAAGTGAGGACTAATACCTGGAATGTCGGTGGTCTTCCAAGCAAAAGCCCGCTTATGGGCTTTAAGCACAGCCAGAAGAAGTCCTTTTTCGTCACTCGAGAGTGAGGACGAGATAACCACGGGTAAAGAGGATTTACCTGCCAAGTAAGCATACTCCAAATGTGCAGGCAATGGCTTAAGCTCCAAATCTGTAGGTGGTACATCAACTGAATTAGGTACCCTTGAGCTTCCATCAGCAACAACTCTCTCAAAGCTCTCATCCACTGGAGGTGTCTCATCCAAGCTAAGTGCCATAACCTCTGCAAACAAATCATCATCAGAAATTTCCCGCGATCCTAGATTAGCAATCTCCTCATCAACCTCATCATCATTTCCTGAATCCTGTACATCTGAAACAACAACATTAGGCATAGTAGGAGGGTCATAAGATCTACCTGTACGAGTGGTAATGGCCTTGGCTTCCTCATTACGGGCTTGAGGTGGAGTGTACTTCTGCCCTGCATTTTGTCCCTGATTCGTCCCCATGCTAAACTGAGGCCTAGGATTCTGTTGAGTATTGCTAGGTAAAGTACCTGGAGGCCTAGAAAGTGCAGCCATCCTACTCTCAAGATCCTTAAAGTTAACACATTGATTCTTCATATTTATCTCAACCTTGCCATCTATCCTATCCAACCTCTCATTCAATGCCTTAGTATCATCCCGAATCATCTGAATGCTAGTGTTAGTTTCAGCCTGATTACTAACCAACTGTTTCATCATCTCCCTCAACTCGGCATTTGGATCGGTATTAGAGGAAGAAGAACCTGATCCTTGTCCTTGTTGAGTTTGATGTTGTGGCTGACTCTGAAAGTTATCCCTTTGCCACCTATTTCCTGAAAAGCGAGAATTATTAGTAGGAAAAGAAGGGTTAAAAGAAGGATTACCTGAAGAACGGTTCTGGAAACCGGTATTGCGCGGGTAGCTCCCTTGTGGTTGATTCTGGATGTATCTCACATCTTCGGGTGCCCGATTGGGGCACTCATCTGAATAATGCATATCACCACAATGATCACATCCATCGGCTACTACCTTTACATCCCGTTCAATCGCTCCAAACCGATTCTCTTGCATAGCAAATCCCTTTTCCATGCGCTCAGATAGCGCTCTAATCTCTCCAATCATCCCGAATCATCTGAATGCTAGTGTTAGTTTCAGCCTGATTACTAACCAACTGTTTCATCATCTCCCTCAACTCGGCATTTGGATCGGTATTAGAGGAAGAAGAACCTGATCCTTGTCCTTGTTGAGTTTGATGTTGTGGCTGACTCTGAAAGTTATCCCTTTGCCACCTATTTCCTGAAAAGCGAGAATTATTAGTAGGAAAAGAAGGGTTAAAAGAAGGATTACCTGAAGAACGGTTCTGGAAACCGGTATTGCGCGGGTAGCTCCCTTGTGGTTGATTCTGGATGTATCTCACATCTTCGGGTGCCCGATTGGGGCACTCATCTGAATAATGCATATCACCACAATGATCACATCCATCGGCTACTACCTTTACATCCCGTTCAATCGCTCCAAACCGAATAGGGCATCAAATTAATGCTAGCACCTAAATCAGCTAAAGCCTTACAAATAATGGTTCTAATAGAGCAAGTAATAAGAAAACTCCCTGGGTCTTCAAGCTTAGGTGGAATGCGGTTCTGCAAGATAGCAGAACACTCGGCATTGAGAAAAGTAGCTTTGGCCTCCTCCATCTTTCCTTTGTCCGTCACAAGTTCCTTAATGAACTTGGCATAATGAGGCATCCCCTGTATCAAATCAACTAAAGGTACATTAATATGAACATTTGAAATCATTTGAACAAACTTGTTATATTGTTCCTTTAGCTTGGCCTTCCTGAACCGTTGTGGAAATGGAACTTTTGGTTTATAAGCTTTAATCTCGGGTTCCACAACCGGTTTTGGTGGAGTGACCGGAGTCTTCACGGTCGGATTCTCTTCCATCTCAATCTCCTCATCAACCTCATCATCATTTCCTGAATCCTGTACATCTGAAACAACAACATTAGGCATAGTAGGAGGGTCATAAGATCTACCTGTACGAGTGGTAATGGCCTTGGCTTCCTCATTACGGGCTTGAGGTGGAGTGTACTTCTGCCCTGCATTTTGTCCCTGATTCGTCCCCATGCTAAACTGAGGCCTAGGATTCTGTTGAGTATTGCTAGGTAAAGTACCTGGAGGCCTAGAAAGTGCAGCCATCCTACTCTCAAGATCCTTAAAGTTAACACATTGATTCTTCATATTTATCTCAACCTTGCCATCTATCCTATCCAACCTCTCATTCAATGCCTTAGTATCATCCCGAATCATCTGAATGCTAGTGTTAGTTTCAGCCTGATTACTAACCAACTGTTTCATCATCTCCCTCAACTCGGCATTTGGATCGGTATTAGAGGAAGAAGAACCTGATCCTTGTCCTTGTTGAGTTTGATGTTGTGGCTGACTCTGAAAGTTATCCCTTTGCCACCTATTTCCTGAAAAGCGAGAATTATTAGTAGGAAAAGAAGGGTTAAAAGAAGGATTACCTGAAGAACGGTTCTGGAAACCGGTATTGCGCGGGTAGCTCCCTTGTGGTTGATTCT
The DNA here is from genome assembly GCA_034093135.1 of Erigeron breviscapus. Classification (NCBI taxonomy): domain Eukaryota; kingdom Viridiplantae; phylum Streptophyta; class Magnoliopsida; order Asterales; family Asteraceae; genus Erigeron; species Erigeron breviscapus. The sequence continues at coordinate 74,538,974 of CM067172.1, read as the reverse complement.
GGATGTATCTCACATCTTCGGGTGCCCGATTGGGGCACTCATCTGAATAATGCATATCACCACAATGATCACATCCATCGGCTACTACCTTTACATCCCGTTCAATCGCTCCAAACCGATTCTCTTGCATAGCAAATCCCTTTTCCATGCGCTCAGATAGCGCTCTAATCTCTCCAATCATCCCGAATCATCTGAATGCTAGTGTTAGTTTCAGCCTGATTACTAACCAACTGTTTCATCATCTCCCTCAACTCGGCATTTGGATCGGTATTAGAGGAAGAAGAACCTGATCCTTGTCCTTGTTGAGTTTGATGTTGTGGCTGACTCTGAAAGTTATCCCTTTGCCACCTATTTCCTGAAAAGCGAGAATTATTAGTAGGAAAAGAAGGGTTAAAAGAAGGATTACCTGAAGAACGGTTCTGGAAACCGGTATTGCGCGGGTAGCTCCCTTGTGGTTGATTCTGGATGTATCTCACATCTTCGGGTGCCCGATTGGGGCACTCATCTGAATAATGCATATCACCACAATGATCACATCCATCGGCTACTACCTTTACATCCCGTTCAATCGCTCCAAACCGATTCTCTTGCATAGCAAATCCCTTTTCCATGCGCTCAGATAGCGCTCTAATCTCTCCAATCATCCCGAATCATCTGAATGCTAGTGTTAGTTTCAGCCTGATTACTAACCAACTGTTTCATCATCTCCCTCAACTCGGCATTTGGATCGGTATTAGAGGAAGAAGAACCTGATCCTTGTCCTTGTTGAGTTTGATGTTGTGGCTGACTCTGAAAGTTATCCCTTTGCCACCTATTTCCTGAAAAGCGAGAATTATTAGTAGGAAAAGAAGGGTTAAAAGAAGGATTACCTGAAGAACGGTTCTGGAAACCGGTATTGCGCGGGTAGCTCCCTTGTGGTTGATTCTGGATGTATCTCACATCTTCGGGTGCCCGATTGGGGCACTCATCTGAATAATGCATATCACCACAATGATCACATCCATCGGCTACTACCTTTACATCCCGTTCAATCGCTCCAAACCGATTCTCTTGCATAGCAAATCCCTTTTCCATGCGCTCAGATAGCGCTCTAATCTCTCCAATCATCCCGGAATCATGACTAGCTTCAACCTTTGCAACCCTACCATGGCTAGTACCTTTCTTTAGTCTTCTCTCATTCTTCAAAAATCTATCATCATCCATATTTGCATTGTCCTTTGCCATGGACTCCAAAATATCAAAACCTTCATTGGGTGTAATCTTGTTGAAACCACCCCCAAAAGCATATCCTAACTCACGCTTGGACTTCTTATCTAGGCCATCAAAGAAAAGCTCAACATATTGCTCCTTAGTCATGTTATGGCCCGGACAATTTCTCAACATCTCCTTAAACCGAATCCATGCATCCACCACATCTTCATCTTCATCTTGGTCAAAGGACCTAATCAAATTCTCCAACTTCCTTTGAGTTCTAAGTGAATAAAACTCACCAATGAAAGCTTGCTTGAGTTGGTCCCAAGTTGTTATGGAATTTTCCGGAAGATCATTAAACCAATCTAAAGCATCACCAGTAATGGACATGGGAAATGTCTCAAGTTTAACGGCATTCATTTGGTTGTTCCCATATTGGTATAACCGTGCCAACTTCTCAAACCTCTCTAAGTGTTGGTATGGATCCCATTTCCTTTTACCATCAAACTGTTGTTCCTCAATGCTTTTAAGATGATTACCTTTCAGATTGAAGTCATGAGCAATGGCTGGAGGTCTTATAGGACTACCACGGTTGGTAGGAATAGTGCGGACCCTCTCACCATAACGTATATCATTTGGATCCCTTTCTTCGTCTCCCATTTCCTCTT
>CM067172.1:74503763-74536115 GCA_034093135.1 Erigeron breviscapus | reverse complement strand
AACCCAGGGGTTATTGGAGAGATTAGGGCGCTATCTGAGGGCATGGAAAAGGGGTTTGCTACTCAAGAGAATAGGTTTGGAGCAATTGAGAGGGATGTTAAGGTAGTAGCCGATGGGTGTGATCATTGTGGTGATATGCACTATTCTGATGAGTGTCCAAATTGGGCACCCGAAGATGTGACTTATGTTCAAAATCAACCCCAAGGGAATTTCTACCGCAACACCGGTTTCCAGAACCGGCCTTTCAGGTAATACTTCTTATAACTCTTCTTTTCAGTCTAATAATTCTCTTTTTTCAGGTAATAGGTGGCAAAGAGATAATTATCAGAATCAGCCACAACAGCAGACTCAGCAAGGACAAGGATCAGGTTCTTCTTCTTCTAATGCCGATCCTAATGCCGAGTTGAGAGAAATGATGAAGCAGTTGGCTAGTAATCAGGTTGAAACAAATACTAGCATTCAAATGATCAGGGAAGATACTAAGACTTTGAGTGAGAGGTTGGATCAGTTAAGTGGGAAGGTGGAGATCAACATGAAAAACCAGGGAGTTAATTTCAAGGATCTCGAAAGTAGGATGGCCGCTCTTGCTAGGCCCACGGGGACTCTTCCTAGCAACACACAGCGGAATCCTAGACCTCAGTTTAGTCTTAGACAGAATCAAGGACAGAATCAGGGACAGAAATACACTCCACCTCCAGTCCGCAATGAGCAAGCCAAAGCCATCACCACTCGTACTGGTAGGTCTTATGACTCACCTCCTATGCCTAATGTTGTTGTTTCAGATGTGCAGGATAAAGGGAGTGATGATGATGAGGTTGATGAAGAGATTGAAATGGAGGAAGATTCAACCGTGAAGACTCCGGTCACTCCACCAAAACCGGATGTGGTTCCAGAGGTTAAACCATACAAGCCAAAGGTACCATTTCCACAGAGGTTCAAAAAGGCAAAGCTGAAGGAGCAATATAACAAGTTTGTGGAGATGATTACAAATGTTCACATTAATGTGCCTTTAGTTGATCTTATTCAGGGGATGCCCCATTATGCCAAGTTCATTAAGGAGCTTGTGACTGACAAGGAAAGATGGATGAGGTGAAAGCTACTTATCTTAATGCCGAGTGTTCTGCTATCTTGCAAAACCCATCCCACCTAAGCTTGAAGATCCAGGGAGTTTCCTTATTACTTGTTCTATTCGTACTCTTACTTGTAAGGCACTTGCCGATTTAGGTGCTAGCATTAATTTGATGCCTTACTCGGTTTGGAGTAAGTTGGCTCTAGGAGTTTTGAGACCTACCCGCATGAGTATTAGATTAGCTGACCATTCTTTTCAGTATCCCATTGGGATTGCTGAAAACATGACTGTCCGGGTAGGCCATATTGTGTTTCTAGTTGACTTCGTTATCCTCGGGATGGAGGAAGATACGAAGGTACCCCTTATTCTTGGATGACCATTCCTTAATACCGCAGATGCTATCATCCGTGTGAAGGATAAGGAAATTTCTTTGGGTATGGGTACGGATAGAATTGTGTTTAATGTTGAAAAGTCTATCAAGCATTCATATTCTAATGATGAGTCTTGTTTCAGGATTGACGTTATTGATGATGGTTTAGACCGAGAGTTTCAGGAACTAATGGAGACCGACACTGGAGATGAGGAGATTGCTAATTTAGGATCGGGAGATATATCTGATGATGATTTGTTTGCAGAGGTTATGGCGCTTAGCTTGGATGAGACACCTCCCGAGGATGAGAGTTTTGAGGAGGTTGTTGCTGATGGAAGTTCGAGGGTACCGAATTCTGTTGATGTACCACCCACTGATTTGGAGCTTAAGCCATTACCTTCCCATTTGGAGTATGCTTATTTGTCAGGTGAATCTTCTTTACCCGTGGTTATCTCGTCCTCACTTTCGAGTGACGAGAAGGATTGTCTTTTGTCTGTGCTTCGAGCCCATAAGCGGGCTTTTGCTTGGAAGACCACCAATATTCCAGGTATTAGTCCTAACTTTTGCCAGCATAAAATAGATTTTGTTGATGATGTTAAGCCCGTTGTCCAGAGACAAAGGAGGCTTAATCCGAACATGAAAGAAGTTGTTAAGAAAGAGGTCATTAAGTTGTTAGATGCTGGGATCATTTTTCCTATTGCTGATAGTCCTTGGGTTAGTCCTGTTCATTGTGTGCCCAAAAAGGGGGGCATGACAGTTATTGAGAATGAGAATAAGGAACTCTTGGCCACTAGGACTATAACGGGTTGGCGGGTTTGTATTGATTACCGTAAGCTTAATGATGCCACCCGTAAGGATCACTTTCCCCTTCCTTTCATTGATCAGATGTTAGAAAGACTTGCAGGTAATGAATATTTTTGTTTCTTAGATGGGTTTTCCGGGTACTTCCAAATATCCATTGATCCCAAGGACCAAGAAAAGACCACCTTCACATGCCCATTTGGTACTTTTGCTTATCGGCGAATGCTGTTTGGTTTGTGTAATGCCCCAGGCACCTTTCAAAGGTGCATGATAGCTATTTTCTAGGACATGCTTGAAACCTCCATGGAGGTTTTCATGGATGATTTCTCGGTTTTTGGGGACTCTTTTCATACTTGCTTGCATAATTTGGAAAGGATGTTAGAACGGTGTGAGAGGGCACACCTTGTTTTGAATTGGGAAAAAGTGCCATTTTATGGTGACCGAGGGAATTGTTTTAGGGCATAAAGTGTCTAAGGCCGAGATTGAAGTTGATAGGGCTAAGATAGATGTTATAGCCAAATTACCCCCGCCTTCCAATGTGAAAGGGGTAAGGAGTTTTCTTGGACATGCCAGTTTTTACCGCCGTTTTATTAAGGATTTTTCTAAGATTACTCGTCCTATGACCCACTTGTTGGAGAAGGACGTCCCTTTTGTGTTTGATGATGCTTGTTTGAGTGCATTTCAGGTTTTAAAGGAGAAGTTGACTAATTCTCCTATCATGGTTGGACCGGATTGGGAATTGCCATTTGAATTGATGTGTGATGCAAGTGAATATGCTGTGGGAGCCGTGCTTGGGCAAAGGGTTGATAAGCATTTCAAGCCAATTTACTTTGCTAGTAAGACCTTGAACCCCGCTCAGCATAATTACACCACTACTGAGAAGGAGTTGTTTGCCGTGGTCTTTGCCTTTGATAAGTTTAGATCTTATTTGGTGTTGAGTAAAACCATTGTTTTCACCGACCATTCAGCCCTTAAGTACTTGTTCTCGAAGCAAAATGCTAAACCTAGGCTTATCCGATGGATTTTGTTGTTACAAGAGTTTGATATAGAGATTAAGGATAAGAAAGGTGCTGAAAACTTGGCGGCCGACCATTTGAGTCATTTGGAAGATCCTCACCGGGAGGAACTTCGAGATGGGGAGATTAATGATCACTTCCCCAATGAGTCTTTAATGTTTATTTCTAACTCTGATGATGCTCCTTGGTTTGCAGATATTGCTAATTATTTGGTTGCAGGTGAGATACCGAATGATTTCACGTCCTAGCAAAAGAAGTAGCTCATATCGGATGCTAAGCACTATTTTTGGGATAGTCCATACTTGTTTCGTGTTTGTGCAGATGGTATGGTAAGGATATGTGTAGCTGGAGCTGAGAGGAGGGAGATTCTTGATGCTTGTCACTATGGTCCAACTGGAGGTCATTACGGTCCTTCAGTTACTGGTAAGAAAGTTTTTGATGCAGGTTTCTATTGGCCTACAATTTTCAAGGAGGTCCAGACTTTGGTAGAAACTTGTGACATTTGTCAAAGACAAGGGAGCATTACTAAGCGGGATGAGATACCTCAACAAAGCATTCAGGTATGCGAGGTATTTGATATTTGGGGTATAGACTTCATGGGACCATTCCCACCGTCTAATAAGTTTCAATATATTCTTGTCGCCGTTGACTACGTGTCTAAATGGGCCGAAGCCAAGGCTTTGCCCACGAATGACGCGAGGGTAGTCATTGATTTCTTGAAACAATTATTCTGTCGATTTGGTTGCCCTAGAGCTTTGATTAGTGACCGAGGAACCCATTTTGCAAATCATCAATTAGCTAAGGTCATGAAGAGGTATGGTGTTGTGCATTATTTTTCTACTTCTTATCATCCACAAACTAGTGGACAAGTAGAAAACACCAATAGGGCTTTGAAAAGGATTTTAGAGAAAACTGTTGGAGATAACCCCAAGGTTTGGTCGAAGAAGTTGGATGACGCCTTGTGGGCGTTTAGGACGGATTTTAAGACGCCGATTGGCACCACGCCATACTGGTTGCTCTATGGCAAAACTTGCCATCTTCCTATTGAGATAGAGCATAAGGTGTATTGGGCGTTGAGGAATCTGAATTTGGATATGATGGAAGCTAGTGAACTTAGAATGTTGCAACTTCATGAGCTTGATGAGCTTAGGCTAGGTGCTTATGAAAATTCTAGGCTTTACAAGGAAAGGACCAAAGTTTGGCATGATAAGAGGATCCGTAGGAAGGAGTTTAAGGTTGGAGCTAAGGTTTTGTTATTCTTGTCTAAATTTAAGATTAAGCAACCTAAACTCACTTCTAGATGGATTGGACCATTTGTGATTAAGCATGTGTATCCGTCGGGTTATGTAGAGTTGTTTAAGCGTAATGGTGACGGGTCATTCATTGTCAATGGTCATAGGCTTAAGTTGTATTGGAAGAAGAGCAAGTTGAGGGGATAATCGAGGAGATCCCCATTTTTAAATTGGAAACTTGAAAGTTGGTCGAGTCTAGCTAAAGACTCGTTAATAACTTAAGCGCTTCTCGGGAGGCAACCCGTGTTATTTTATCGCATTTTATTTTCTTTTATTAGTTAGATTTGATTTTGATTTGTCAAGAAAGTGCAGGTGCAGATTTGGTGTGAAGCGGATTGAGGTAAGTTGTTTTTAGTTTGTCATACAAAAAATTTTTCTAAGGCAAAATGAGGGAATTCAGAACAGTGAATCCCCACTGCGCCGCAGTGGGGATGTAACTTGGTCACTGCGCCGCAGCCAAAATGTTCTGTCCATCGGGAGCAAAATAGCCCCACTGCGCAGCAGTGGGGGAGGCCGAAGCCCACTGCGCCGCAGTGGGCACGTTGACTGGTCAATCAGGGGAGTGGGGTAATAAGTTAGTCAAGGGAGGATTTAATTCTTTTTCACCTCAAAATTTCTTATCTTCTTTCTCTCTTGTCTCTTGAAACCGAAAAAGCTTCACAAAACCCCCCAAGCACCCGAATTTACCCATAAATTCACATCAATCTTGCATTTTCTTCCTCTTTTCTCCTAGATTATCATCTATCTATCATCATCATGGGAAGGGGAGTAAGTTTTCTTGATTATTTTTCTAGGGTTTTCAATTCCGAATTAATTCGTGGGTTTTGTGGTTTTAGGGCTATTGATGCTAATGGGGTGGTTAATTTCTCAATTCAAACACTTGTTCTTCCGAATTTGACTTTGAAATTGAAGTTAGGGTTTTGAAAATTTTGGGGATTTATGGATGAATAAGTGTGGGGGGAAGTAATGTTTGATTATGTGGTGATTATTGCTTGTTGTTGCTGATGGAATGATTAATTGCCCCTAATTTTTGGCTGCCTGTCGTAATGAAAACAAGAACCTACCCAGATTTCTTAGCCCACTGCGCCGCAGTGGTGTTGTGTGTGGCCACTGCGCCGCAGTGGACGCACCTGACCTGCACGTGTTACTTGCCTCACTGCGCCGCAGTGAGGACCAGCCAGTCCCACTGCGCCGCAGTGGGAATCTTCTGACCCGCAGTTGAGTTTGATGTTGAATGAGGTTTCAAGTTTTGCATTCCACATTTAACGTGTTTGATTGCTTTAATGTTTGTGATTGCAGACTGCTACTACTGATAAGAGGAAGCAAGCGGAGGTGGGACAATCTAGCGGGACTGCCGATGTCCCCGCTAAGACGGCTAGGAGAGAACCAGCGGTACCTCCTCTTAATTATTGGCCGGGTGAATTGAACGAGAAGCATGCATGGTTAGAGTTTGATGGGGCTAGGCAACCCCACAAGAACAATTATTTGAACAAGCTTTACACGCTTCATAAGCAAGTTGTTTGTCCACCTAGGTATCTTGCTCAATCTGATGCTCGGTTTTTTGGGGTTCAGGGTGATATTGGAAGGTGGTTTAGTATAGAAGCGAGGGTTGGTGATAGGACAATTAATAGTGATATGTGGCAACAGATTTTTCTTAACAGGGAACCTGTCTATCGTGAGTTATGCCTTGAGTTTTATTCTAGTTTGAAATTGACTAAGGAATTGAATAAGATCAAGGATATTTTTGAAGAAAGGGTTGTTTTGTTTTACTGTGGGGGACAGCAGAGGAAGCTGTCTATAGCTGAGTTTGGGTTTTATGCTGGTATGTATTCTAGGCAAGAGTTGGATAACCAGTACTTCAGGCAACTTTTGAGACAGGGTTTTTATGTCAAAGGTGATTTGGGTGATGGTGAGTCCATTCCACAGTATTGGGGTCGGATTTCTGGAGGAGAGGCTTGGCCTTCTGGTGGGACGGTTAGTGTGTCTAAGATCCACAGTGTTAAGCTTCAGTTGCTTCACAGGATGATAGTTACGTTTTTGGTCCAGAGGTCTACTCATTGGGACAAGGCATACCAGACTGATTTGTGGTTGCTAAAGCTATTTTCAGAGGGGGCTCCTAGGAAGTTTGCATTGGCCCCGATGGTTGTGATTGATCGCATGTGTAATCATTCTGACTCAGAGTTGGTTTTGGGACATTTCATCACCCGGATTTACAAGAGGATGGGTGTATTTGATTCTGAGGAGTGCCAGACCCATCTGTCTCCACAAGTTAATCAGGAGGATTTCCATGTTAAAGAGTTGATTCGGGGGAAGATAGTGAAGAAGAAGCAGGGGAGCCAGCCTGCTAGATTGTTGGATGACACTGGTGTTGTTGAGGAACCACCTCCAGACTTGGAGGCTGCTGATGTAGAGATGGGTGATGCTTCCCAGGAGCCACCTAGGATGCGTGGTCGTAGCATCCCTGTCCCGAGCTCCTTTGATCTTACGCTTTTGGGACAGACTGTTCAGAATATATATGATGATCAGCAGGCTAGCCGCCGGGCTTTTGATGACTACCAGCGGAGGATGGATCAGGACATCACCTGGATTGGATCACAGCAGGCCCACACTAACTATAGCCTTGATTATTATCAGCCTATGTGGGATGCTCAGTATCATGGTCGGGAGTTTGTTCGACCTGACCCGATTCCTCCATTCTCTCCACCGCCTATTTATGTCCCTGATTATCGTCAGGGGGTCAGCCTTTTTTCTCTCAGACGACTGTTCCGGGGAACATGTCACCATGACCCCATGATTTAGGAGGTTCTCCCCGTGGTCCAGTACAGTTTGGGGTTTTTCAGGGTGGACATGATGCTGGTGGATCCGGAGGTTTTGCCGATGGTTCATCTTCCTTTGTTCCTGGTTTTGTTGCAGGTTCGAGTTCGGGTTTAGGCGGTGGACAGTCTGGAGGAGATGCTGGAGGCTCAGGTTCAGGTCAAGAAGAGGAGCGCAATTGGATTACTGACCATTTTGGTCCACCCGGTCTTCCATATGGTTATCATGGATGTTAGAAATATAAAATGGTGTTAAATTGTAAATTAGTTATTGTGGAAGGGGTTTTAGTATAAATAGGATGATTTATATATAAACCCTAACCACCTCATTATGTAATAAGCCTTTCACATTAATCCATACTTACTTCTCACTAAACTATTACTTTCTCTCTCCTCCCTATCATCTTCAACCTCCCTTTCACACACAAACACACATTTCACACACTAACCTAAAACCTCCATTAAACCTTCAATTAAGCTCAAGTTTGTTTCTAACAATTGGTATCAGAGCACAATCAGAGTTGCTGAACGATCTATAAGCTTACTACAAGCTTAATTTGTGCTTAATTCTGAATTTGAGTTGTTTTTCTGAAAAGTCCATTTGCAGAGCTCACTGTTTCAGTGATTCCTGCAAATTAAGTGTGTTTTTGATTAAATTTTGTTCACCGTTCGATTTACAATTAGTTTATCTTCCTTCGCCATCAATTTCAGAAGCTAATTTCAACATTTGAGTCACTTTTGATCGAGCTCTACAAATCGCATGTTTGTGAGGGTTTGAGTACCAGTTGAAATTAGCATCTAATTTGTTTGAGGATTTGTGCGCATTGATTTTCTGAACATTTTGATATAAAGTTCGAGTTCTAATTCGCAAAAATGAAGAAGATATCGAAGATTTTAAGTCTTCTCTGCAAATAGAGGTTTGGTTGAACAAAGAAGATAACCTAACCGACTATTTTGTCGTGTTGTGGTTACTAGCATTTGCAGAGAACTAAGCTCGGCACTTAGTTGTTTTTAAGATCTTGATCACTTGTACCATTTGCAGAGAACTAAGCTCGGCACTTAGTTGTTTTTAAGAATCTTGAACTATTTGCAGAGCATTTTGCTCGGCAAATACGTATTTCAGAATTTGGCTAAGTACTGGAAGTTCACTTACTCTAGTTGCAGAACTTTAAGTTCGGCAAATAGCTATTTTCAAGAAAGTTGGTTAAGTGAGAAGTTCACTTGTTCTATTTGCAGAGCTCATTGCTCGGCAAATAAGTGTTTCAAGGATTTTCGAACAAGTGTTGAGGTTACTTGTACTATTTGCAGAGCTAGTTGCTCGGCATTTAGTTGTTTTGAGATTTCTTGATTTGGGACTGGTGCTAATTGCATTGTTTGCAGAAGACTTAGCTCGGCAAACAAGTGATTTTGGGTGGTGTGACCAAGTACAAGTTCTATTTACACTATTTGCAGAGTTATTTGCTCGGCATTTAGTTGTTTTTAAGAATTTGATCACTTACACTATTTGCAGAGCATTAAGCTCGGCATTTAGTGGTTTTTAAGAATTTGATCACTTACACTATTTGCAGAGCATTAAGCTCGGCATTTAGTTGTTTTTAAGAATTTGATCACTTACACTATTTGCAGAGCATTAAGCTCGGCATTTAGTGGTTTTTAAGAATTTGATCACTTACACTATTTGCAGAGCTCATTGCTCGGCAAATAAGTGTTTCAAGGATTTTTGAACAAGTGTTGAGGTTACTTGTACTATTTGCAGAGCTAGTTGCTCGGCATTTAGTTGTTTTTAAGATCTTGATCACTTGTACCATTTGCAGAGAACTAAGCTCGGCACTTAGTTGTTTTTAAGATCTTGATCACTTGTACCATTTGCAGAGAACTAAGCTCGGCACTTAGTTGTTTTTAAGAATTTGATCACTTACACTATTTGCAGAGCATTAAGCTCGGCATTTAGTTGTTTTTAAGAATTTGATCACTTACACTATTTGCAGAGCATTAAGCTCGGCATTTAGTTGTTTTTAAGAATTTGATCACTTACACTATTTGCAGAGCATTAAGCTCGGCATTTAGTGGTTTTTAAGAATTTGATCACTTACACTATTTGCAGAGCATTAAGCTCGGCATTTAGTGGTTTTTAAGAATTTGATCACTTACACTATTTGCAGAGCATTAAGCTCGGCATTTAGTTGTTTTTAAGAATTTGATCACTTACACTATTTGCAGAGCATTAAGCTCGGCATTTAGTTGTTTTTAAGAATTTGATCACTTACACTATTTGCAGAGCATTAAGCTCGGCATTTAGTTGTTTTTAAGATCTTGATCACTTGTACCATTTGCAGAGAACTAAGCTCGGCACTTAGTTGTTTTTAAGATCTTGATCACTTGTACCATTTGCAGAGAACTAAGCTCGGCACTTAGTTGTTTTTAAGAATCTCAAATCAAAATTTTTCAAGAAACTTTCTCAAAACCATTTTCCATCAATATTCTTCGAGTGGGTTGAAAAATCAAAATTTTGAAATTTTGAAATTTCTTACTTGTTCTATTTGCAGAGATTTAAGCTCTGCATTTAGTTGAAATTAAAAAATCTCCAAATTTCAATTTTAATTCTTTCACTTCAATTTCAATCACAATTACCTTTCATTTCATTTCACCCTTTGCTCAACAAAATGTCAAGTCCAAGTATCTCAAATTCAGTTAAAAATGATTTCGTCTTCAATTTGTGGTTAACTTCCTCACCCAAGAAACCAACTTCATCTGAAGAAAAACTTCATAAAGGTGGATTATGTTCATGTTGTTCGTCAAAGCCTTATCCAAATCCTTGTCAAGTGATGAAGTTATTGATCCATTCGACCGCAACGGAAAATGTCAAGTTTCAAGAGGAAGTAGTCACGTTACAAGCTGAGTTATTAAATGTGAAACTGAAAGAGTCGAATCCTGAGTTGAAGGAGCTAGAAGATGAGGTTTCTAACCTAAAATATGAGTGTTGTATCAAAGATACTCTTTATCAACAACTTGATAAGAAGTATAAAGAGCTCGAATCTGCTACAATGGAAATTCTTCAATCTGAAGTTGACCGAATCAAACCTGAGAACAAAGAGCTCAATTTGTCTACTATGGTAAGTCTTCAACTTGAAATTGACCAACTCAAATCCGAAAATAAAGAGCTCAAATCTGCTAATGATCTCATTTTGTCCAACGTGGAAAGTCTTCAACAAAATGTCAAGTCCAAGTATCTCAAATTCAGTTAAAAATGATTTCGTCTTCAATTTGTGGTTAACTTCCTCACCCAAGAAACCAACTTCATCTGAAGAAAAACTTCATAAAGGTGGATTATGTTCATGTTGTTCGTCAAAGCCTTATCCAAATCCTTGTCAAGTGATGAAGTTATTGATCCATTCGACCGCAACGGAAAATGTCAAGTTTCAAGAGGAAGTAGTCACGTTACAAGCTGAGTTATTAAATGTGAAACTGAAAGAGTCGAATCCTGAGTTGAAGGAGCTAGAAGATGAGGTTTCTAACCTAAAATATGAGTGTTGTATCAAAGATACTCTTTATCAACAACTTGATAAGAAGTATAAAGAGCTCGAATCTGCTACAATGGAAATTCTTCAATCTGAAGTTGACCGAATCAAACCTGAGAACAAAGAGCTCAATTTGTCTACTATGGTAAGTCTTCAACTTGAAATTGACCAACTCAAATCCGAAAATAAAGAGCTCAAATCTGCTAATGATCTCATTTTGTCCAACGTGGAAAGTCTTCAACGGAAAATGTCAAGTTTCAAGAGGAAGTAGTCACGTTACAAGCTGAGTTATTAAATGTGAAACTGAAAGAGTCGAATCCTGAGTTGAAGGAGCTAGAAGATGAGGTTTCTAACCTAAAATATGAGTGTTGTATCAAAGATACTCTTTATCAACAACTTGATAAGAAGTATAAAGAGCTCGAATCTGCTACAATGGAAATTCTTCAATCTGAAGTTGACCGAATCAAACCTGAGAACAAAGAGCTCAATTTGTCTACTATGGTAAGTCTTCAAAACTTTTGAAAGAAAGGTGTCTCAGTTTACTAATTACTCCTTGCAAAAGGATAAGAAGTACTCTAAGAAACCTATTTTTGATGGAACAACTACTTTTGTCTCTTTTCTATCCTTCGAGGATAATTCTGAACATATTTCACAAGCAAAATCTCAATTGACTAAATCTAGATGGAAACCGATTTCAAAAGATAAGTCAGTTGAGTCAAAATCATTCACATATTCTTTTTCGGAACTTTTTGATCTTGCACCAAAACCTGTGAAAGCAGTTGTGCAAAAAGTGAATGATTTTGCTTCGAAAAATCATTTTTCAAATCAATCTCCTAAGATTGACAAATTTTCAAAGAAATCAAATGATTTTTCACCGTTGCTTCCACGAAAACTCTTTTCAACTAAACCACCGGGTTTTAGTTCTCCGTGGAATGCAACTTCGATTCATCAAATCGATGAGACTTACATTTGGACTTTCAAGAATTCAAAAACAATTGGACCCAATCTCAAATGGGTTCCAAAAGTGATTTCCAAGTGATTTGATGAATAGTGGCTTATGCACACATCAGTGTATAACCCGTTCTAAAACCGTTTTTTTTTATATAATTTCATTCTTTTTAGAAAAATCCAAAAAGATTTTCTCTTTTCATATTTTGTTTATTTACTTTGTCTTTGAGTTTCTCACAATGTTTTGGATGAGATGCAAGGCATCGAACGCCTTTGTGTACTGCCTTTGTTGTCTCATTTTTAATGTTTGTGAGCAACTTTCAAACTCTTTACACACCCTTTATATGCAAAAACTTTGTTTATATCATGCATATATTTAGGGGAAGTTTGTTTATAAAACCAAAACTTCCAAGTGTTTAAACTCATTTTCCATTTTAAAACACTTTGGAAGATTTTCAAACCATTTTCGATCAAATTCAAAGAAGTTCGGTGTTAGATTTGCACATGAGAGTTTAGGCCACTCATAAATACTCCATGATCTTGTCATCGCCGATGAGATCTAACCCCGGAGTTTAAATCTCAATTTTAGATTGTGAGGGTTTATGAGCGTGGTGATGATGTTTGTGCAAATAGGACATGAGGGAGTAGTCGAAAAGTGAGAGGTTACGGTGAAATGATGTGAGAAAGGGCTAAAAGAAATGAAAGCCCTCACCAAAATTCTCAAAAAGCCGGGTCAACACGTTTCTATCGGATTTCATTTGTTGATTTCTCGATATTGAAGAAGACTTCATGGACCCAGTGAAGCAATGCACATCTTTTCCTAACCACTCAAGTGTTTCTTAACAAATACTTGTTTTATTCCCACGGAGATTTTCACATTTCTATCGACTCTTCATTTGGAAGACGTTGATATTGAAAAAGGGAGACACTCTGCTCCGGTCCCCGACTTCATTTGATCACTTATCGAGTCTAGAGCGTACTTGAAATATCTTTCATTTGACTAGGATACATAGAGTCTTTATATGTCTTTGTGACATCGCATATCTTTGTGATATTGCCGGAACATTCGTAGTGATATCATATTATTGATATTCCACGATGATCGAATGGAAATCCTACCAATGCTAACATCTTTTCCAACGTTGAACGTAGGTCTCACATTTTCATTTTATGAATTTGTTGAGTAAACGAGAAGTCTATGTGATCTCGGATTTTATTTCCCAAAAGTCTTTGAGGATAGTAAGACATGGTTATTGAACGCCTTTGTGACACTGACCATGAATTACATTCTTTAAAGCAATCTATCGGTTGAAAAGCCATAGACCGAACCATTTAGAGATAAGCTTTGTGCAAGTCCTGAAAATAGTAATCGTATTTTTAGGCCACACCATCAATCCTTTTGATTTTTGGTTGTGATAACGGATCATTTTTATCCGGATTTCATTTCTCTTCACACAAACACAAAGAACACAAACACCATATTAAAATTGTTTTTTCCAACAACGCAACCTTACATTCTAGTTCACCAATAGGTTCATTGGGAATTGGGAATTGGGTTGGGTTAATTTGCGTGCTTGTTGTTTGTTGGCATCTACCGTTTATGCTATCAATCATTATTGTATGATGAAACCGTTTCACATATTCATCATAAGGGGGAGAAATGATTATATGATTGATAGATAGAGTTCAAGGATATAGGTAGAATTTGATTGATAGATATTGTTCGAGGATGATTGTCGTGTTTGGATGTTCAAAGGATCGTAAGTTTAGGTGAAGAGAGTGAATATTTATCGTGCTAAGTTGAGAGATTGTTTTGAGAAAGTTAAAGGATTGATTCGAGATCGAGTATATTCAAGATGAAGTACATGGTCGATAATTGAAAGATTTGTAGGAAAATTGACCATAGTTTGTTGATAAGAAGAGTTTGAGATTGAATTGTTAATACTTAGATAGTTAAGTTTGGTTAAAGTCTTGATAAGAATTCATTGTTTGAAGAGATTGTTCATTTGAGGGGGAGCAAGAGTAAACTCATGATTTGTTAAATATGCTCCGAAATGATTGTTTGTTCGAGGGGGAGCAAGAGAGTAAAGATTTGTTATTGAATAATATGCTCCAAGAAAGAAATGTTTGTTTGAGGAGGAGCAAGAATAAGTTGATCAAAGAATTGAGTGCTCCAAGATAATTGTTGATTCAAAGACAAGTTAGATCAAGAAATGAAATTTCCACATTCAAAAACCAAGCTTCCGCAAAGCCAAAAGAATTCAAAGTTAAATCAAGCTTCCGCAATGCCAGGAGAATTTAAAGAAAACCAAGCTTCTGCATCCAAAAGAATTCAAAGTCAAATCCAAGCTTCCGCATGCTACTCAAAGTTCAAGTTAGTTCTTCGAGCAACATCAAGTTGAAATCAACATTCAAAAGTTCAAGTTGTGAAAGCTCAAAAGCTACAAAGATTTCAAAGATGCTTCCAAAGTATTCAAAGTTGCAAGAGAAGATCAAGTCTTAGAAAGTCATCGTCAAGAATATTTGTTTGTTGAGAAGATTCAAAGTCAAGGTTGATACAAGACGTTGAAGACAATGAGAAAGCTTCAAGGTCTACTCAACATTGAAGATTTTCAACAAAGGGCTCATCATGTTTATTTAAAACCGAAGACGATGCAACATTTACAATTCAACACCAAGGGGGAGATTGTTAGAAATATAAAATGGTGTTAAATTGTAAATTAGTTATTGTGGAAGGGGTTTTAGTATAAATAGGATGATTTATATTGTTAGAAATCCAAAAATAGTGATAAATTGTAATTAAGATTAGAAGACATTCTTGTTGTTAAGTCATAGATAAATGATTACTAAGGTTGAGGGGCTAATTGTGATAATTAGCATAGTTGTAGTGTTAGACTATATATAGCCCTCATTCCTTAGAAATCATAACAAGAACTGTACAAACAATTCATTTCACACACAATTAATCCCAAGCTTTCAGTTTACTCGATCATTCTCTCTCAAAAACACACACACACACACCAAGAACACACACTTGCAAACCGCCATTGTTAGATTGAATTCAGAGCTAAAATCGTGTTATAACAAGTGGTATCAGAGAGAAACATCAATCTGATGACGATCCATAACTGAATTCGATCACAATTTCATCAAAATCAAGTTTAATCTCAAATTCTGTTCGAAATATCTCACCTACTGGTTCTTCAAAATTCACACATCAAATCTCATAAAATCACAATTGTTTGTTCATCAATAGATTCGTGGCTATTGATAACATAATCCTGTCAATTTTCAAGTTCCAATTCAATCTAAATCTCGAGATTGAATTTTGAGTTTTGGCGCGTAATTTCAGGGATTTGAATCTGTTGTGTTTTGTGTTGAATTTTGTTCAAATTCGTGTTTCGGACGTGATTTGAAACAGTTTGGAAGTGATTTCGTGATCTAACTCCTAGTAATTGTTAAGAAATCGAAGTTTTAAAAACTTGTCAATGGAGTTTTTCTGGAATTGTTTTCAGTTGAAGAAGATGACCAAGACGATCTGCCTAAGATCGTTTTAAGTTCAGTGATTTGTGGTTTGTTAAGACGATCCTCACAAGATCGTTTTAGCAAAGAGTGTATTGTGGAAGTGTTGATTCTGGCTAATTAATCCAAAAGGATTGGTTTGGTCGTTTCATACACTTAAAAGTTTTTGAGAAAGAAAACAAGACGATCTTCATACCAAGATCGTCTCATTTTTTTCCCTGAACGAACTTCAAACCAAGATCGTTTCACCTAAGACGATCTTCATCTAAACCGTTTCAATTTTCATACTTAGCCAAATTTTACCAAAATTTCTAAGACGATCTTCAAACAAGATCGTCCCAGTTCTTCAAGACCGTTTCAATTTTCATACTTAGCCAAAATTTTACCAAAATTTCTAAGACGATCTTCAAACAAGTTCGTCCCAGTTCTTCAAGACCGTTTCAATTTTTATACTTAACCAAATTCTCATCAAAAGTACCAAGACGATCTTATTCAAAGACGATCTCACCAAGAACGATTTTGTCAAGATCGTTTCATTTAACTGCTTAAACAAGACCGTTCCATTTCCTGTTTAACTCAAGACCGTTTCACTTCATAAACTTACCAAGACCGTTTCAAGTCATTTTTTTAAAATTCAAATCAATCTCAAATGGCTTCTCGTGAAGCATTGGCATTAGGTTCTGATACAAGACCTCCAGTTCTCTACCGTGGTTCTTACGGACTATGGAAGAAATGATTCATGGACTATGTGGAGAGTCAAACAAATGGCCATATGATGAAAGAATCCATTCTGAAAGGACTTGCTGTTCATCTCCATCCCACTACTGGTACAGTTATTACAACTCATGAACTTTTGAATGCTGAGCAAAAGGATCGAACAGCTGCAGATAACAGAGCAAGGTCATGTTTATACAGAGCTCTACCGATGAAATCTATGGGTCTGTTGATTCCTATGATACAACAAAAGAGATATGGGATGAGGTGGCAAGACAGATGGAAGGAGCTGACGTGACGTCAACAATCAGATTGACCAACATTTTGACTGAGTTTGACAACTTCTCCAAAATGCCAAATGAATCTCTTGAGGCAGTTTATTACAGATTCTGCAATGTCATAAATGAACTGAGGAAGAACAATGTCAAGAAAACTGAGATTGAGTTAAACATCAAGTTCATCAAAGCACTTGGTCAAGAATGGGAAGACTTTGGAACCCAAATCAAGCAACATCAAAACCTGACCAAGTTCACCATTCATACTCTATATGAATCCTTCAAACTCAATGAAAACCAAGTCCTAAGCAAAGCTTCATCGAACAAAATGCCAGAAGTTGTATCTTCTGATCCTTTGGCATTGATCGTTGAGAAGAAGATTTCTGAAGCTCTCAAAAGGCAAATGGTGGTTGTTTCTTCGTCAGATGAGGAGGGAGATGATGTGATGGCTACAAGAGATGGTGTATCAGATGAACTATATCAAGCTCTTGCCGCAGTAACAAAGCATTTCAAGAAGAGATATTACAAAGCGAGGCCAACAAACAACAATCTCCGCACTTCTTCAACAAGTGCATTTCCCAAGAAGGAACACTATCATCCAAGGAACAATGAGCAGAGTGAAGCTACTGGTTCAAGATATGGTGAAAAGAAGGATGTTTATGAGAAACAAGCAGTTGAAAAGGGAAAACATCAGACAAAAGGTGCTACAATTGTGGAGTTCCTGGACATTTTGCTGTTGATTGCAAACAACCCAAGAAGCGGAACTATGAGTACTACAAGCACAAGATGCTATTAGCCAAACAGGTCGAAGCAGGACATGCATTGCTTGCCGAAGATGACAAATGGCTGTTGCTCACTGATGATGAAGATCAAGATCTCTCCGCTAATGTTTGCTATATGGCGAGATTGGCCAAGAACAAAGTCCTTGAAGCAGAAAGCACTGATGATGAGTACCCAGATGATGAGGTAAATCTCGACTCTACTTTTTCTTGATTAAGGACAAAGAGTCTTGTAGATTAGCTTTATCTAAATTAACAAATCTTATCAATTCTTTAGCCAACAAAAACAAAAGATTGAAAAATAGTATTTCTTTTTCAAAAAGTGAAGTTTCAAATCTTCTTGAAGAACACTCAAAATTACTTTTTGAACATGATACTATTAAACAAGATTTTCAAACATACAAAGAAAAAATGTTGGTTAAAGAATGTGAGATGAATGTCACTCCTGATTCTAAGTTATTACTAAAATGTCAAAATCTTGAAAAGACCATTCATGATCTTGAAAAAGCCAATCAAGATCTTGAAATTCAAAAGCCAATGAATGGCTTCGGGCAAATGCGAGACAAATGGACGTTGATATTCTCAATAAGAAGCTCCAAGAAGCCAAACCAAACAATGTTGAACTCGAAAGGAAGATTTCTGATTTAAATCATAATTGTTTTCTAAAAGGCATTGAGATTGAGAATCTTGAAAAACAAGTTGAGGAATTTAAAAAGAATATACTTTTCTATCAAGAAAAGCTATATAAAGTTGAACAAAATCCTCTCTTGAATTTCACTGCCTATTTCAACAAGTCAAAAATTGACAAAACAGAACTTCTGCTCGGGTTGGGATTTGAGAATATCACACCATTAAAAAAGGCCAAAGAGGAAATCGAACCCCTGTATGATGAAAAATTTCTTCGCCTTGGTATGATTCAACAATTTATTCGTCCATTGGATGACGAATTTGAGACTGATGAAGTTGAGAGAATACCTAATCAAGATTTTTTGGTTAATTATGATGCAATCAATGATTCATACAAAACAAAGAAATCTTCAATTTTCAAATTGGAAGAAATTGAATCAAATTTTCAAAACCAAGAATCTGTTGGTACTTCACCTAAATCAACTAAAATGTATTTTCCAACCACATTTTTGGAAAAGCAAATAGAAGATTACAACAAAAGGTGGAATCTCAACAAACAGTTATCAATCATCTCAAGTCTCAAAGTCCGAATCTAGAGGATAAATGTATTGTTGTTAATACTAAGAAAGTTTGTGAGAATGTTTCTACTCAAACTGACCAAAGTGCTTTAGTAGACAATTCTACCCAAACTACTTGTGATTCATCTACCAATACCCAGACCTTGACTGATTCTCTTGAATGTACTTGTCAAAATACTGCTACTTTTATAGCTGATGATTGTGTGCAATCTGATCTTTCTGATGAAGAACTTGCACATAGTTTAGTTTTGATATGGTACTTCTATAGGTTTTTCACATACAACGCTGGTGATGAGTTAGTTGTTCACCCTAAGCCTAGTGCTAGTATAGGTGTTGATACGTCTACTCAATTTTCTTGTGAGACCAAAGATGTGTCAGTTCAAGTTGACCTAATTTCTGAGACTACCCATAATGTGAAGTTGGACACCAAGATTCCTGATTTTTCAAAATTTTCAAATAAATCTAAAATTAATCAATCTCCATTGAAATTTTCTTTTTCAAAAGATTTCACGAAGGCTGATTTTGATAAATTCATGGAGGGGAGAATATATTTTTGATTCAGAAACTGAGAAAAAGATTGAATCTACCAAAATCAAAGTGGAAACAGAAATGGAATCTCAAAAACCATCGTCCAAAGCTCCAACTTCATACTACTCAAAGAAACGAGTTAAGACCAAACTCGTCAAGACTGAACCAAAGACCATTGCTACACCTGTAAAACATGTCAAAAAGGAACAAGCTGAAACCCCACACACAACAAAGTACACCAAAGTGAAACTTCCGAAAGACTATCCTAATGCTTCTAAATCTAGCTCTCAATCTAGCTTTTACCTAAGGTATCTAAGTCTAGCTCAAATTTGCTAACTAAGGATGCATATAATGGTTCAACTAGATATAGGGATAGATATGGATGGTTCTCTCATGATAAACCAAAGAAGCAAGAAGTTTCCACACCACCAAAAGATTCCAAAAAGATGAAAGTTTTTAAAACCCCTCGTTCTAATCTTTGTAGCTTCAATTCAACAGGTGGAAAGAGCTTAAGTAGTGATGCTAAATGGGTTGCTAAGTCATTAGTACCTAAGATCACTAGTAATCAGAAAGAGGTTGAGAAAAGGAAGAAAAGAAGGAGGAGAAAAGCTGTTAATCGGTGGAAAGGTGTTCCTGTTAAACAAAACAATTCTGATTTGTCAATAAATGTTGAATGTGCCAAGGCAAGGCCTTGTGAGCTTGTAAACAATTTTAATTCTTGTGTGGATGATTTAAATGCTTGTAGACATGTTACTTTTAATTCTTGTGTGAATGTTCGTACATTTTATTCAAATATGTTTGTTGATAATATGCTTGTTGATGCTTATGTTGATTCAATAACATGTTTGAATGCGCATCCTAAGTTATATACCCTGCCTGTTTTATCTAACCAAAAAGGCCGTTTTCAAGTGGGTACCTAAAACGGTTAAATTTCTTTGATTGCAGGAAATAACCATCTGTGTTTGGATACTCGATTCCGGGTGTTCGAAGCACATGACTGGAAATAAATCTTTGCTGAAAAATTTTGTTGAAAGATTCATGGGAACTGTTCGCTTTGGAAACAACAAT
Organism: Erigeron breviscapus; assembly: GCA_034093135.1. Classification (NCBI taxonomy): domain Eukaryota; kingdom Viridiplantae; phylum Streptophyta; class Magnoliopsida; order Asterales; family Asteraceae; genus Erigeron; species Erigeron breviscapus. The sequence goes on along the minus strand of CM067172.1, from coordinate 74,516,197 downwards.
TTCGCTCCTATCTTAGGTTATGGGGACATTGAACGAAATGGGATTACAATCAAGAAAGTTCACTATGTTGAAGGTTTAAGTCACAACTTGTTCAGTGTTGGACAATTCTGTGATAACAATCTTCAAGTTCTTTTTCGAAAATCTCTTTGCAAAGTCCAAACCTTAGATGGAGTTGATATTCTTTGTGGCGATCGTGACGATAACCTTTTTACCGTCAATCTCGATGATAACCAACCAACCGATAATATTTGTCTCATTTCAAAGGCTACTTCGTAAATTCTTGGTTATGGCATAGAAGGCTCTCTCATCTGAATTTCCAAACATCAATACTTTAGTCAATAAGCATCTTGTTGAAGGCTTACCTGACTATAAGTATGAAAGTGAGCATGTCTGTCCTTCTTGTGCTGTTGGGAAGATTAAGATAGTTTCTCATAAACCGAAGAAATCTCCAAATTCTTTAGCACCTCTTCACTTGCTTCACATGGATCTTTGTGGGCCGATGAAAGTACAAAGCCGAAATGGGAAGAAATACATCCTGGTTATTGTTGATGATTATTCAAGATATACTTGGGTTAAGTTCCTAGCATCCAAAGATGAAACAACTCAGATGTTGATAGATTTCATCACCATTACTCAAGTAAATCTTCAACTTCCAGTTCGTTACATCCGTTCGGATAATGGTACTGAATTCAAGAATGCTGTCTTTGATGAATTCTGCAAATCCAAAGGTATTACTCATCAATTCTCAGCAGTTCACCCCACAACAAAACGGTGTTGTTGAAAGGAGAAATCGATCGCTGGTGGAAGCAGCAAGGACAATGCTTGCTTATTACAAATTGCCATCCAATATGTGGGCTGAAGCTGTTGACACTGCTTGTCACACTCAGAATCGGTCCATTATCAATAAGCGGTTCGAAAAGACTCCTTATGAGGTTGTTAACAACGGAAACCCAACATCAACTACTTTCACATATTTGGGTGTGTTTGTTACACGTTCTCTTAGATATTGAACCCAAAACGGTATCTGAAGCTCTTCAAGATCCAGAGTGGGTTAAGGCAATGCAAGATGAACTCGCTCAATTTGAAAGACTGAAGGTATGGAGGTTAGTTCCAAATCCTAGAAAAGCTGATCCAATCGGAACAAAGTGGATATTCAAAAACAAAAAGGATGAGAATGGAGTGGTAGTAAGGAATAAAGCTCGACTTGTTGCTAAGGGTTATTGCCAACAACCTGGTGTTGATTTCGACGAAACCTTTGCTCCAGTAGCAAGAATGGAGGCCATTCGAATTTTCTTAGCTTATGCCGCATTCCGAAACTTCACTGTGTTTCAAATGGATGTGAAGACTGCTTTTCTGAATGGTGACCTCAAAGAAGAAGTCTACGTTGATCAACCTGAAGGTTTTGTTGATCCTCAAAGACCAAACCATGTCTACAGGTTAGACAAGGCTCTCTATGGTCTTAAGCAAGCACCCCGAGCATGGTATGATTCCTTAACTACTTTCTTACTTAAAGGTGGATTTACCAAAGGCATAATTGACCCTACCCTGTTCATTCGCAAACAAGGTAAGCATGTTCTACTAGTTCAAATATATGTTGATGACATTATATTTGGGTCAACCAGTCAAACATTTTGCCGAAACTTTTCATCTCTAATGGTCAATCATTTTGAAATGAGCATGATTGGGGAAATGAATTACTTTTTGGGTTTTCAAATCAAACAATTACCAACTGGTATTTTTATATCACAAGGTAAATACATAAATGACATGTTGAAAAAGTTTGATATGACTTCATGTTCTTCAATTTCTACCCCAATGGCTGCTCAAACAACCATTAATACTGATACAAATGGGAAACCATTTGACCAAAAGAGATATAGAAGTATGATTGGTTCATTGTTGTACCTAACAGCATCTCGCCCAGATATAATGTTTGCAACATGTATTTGTGCTAGATATCAAGCTGCTCCAACTGATTTACATTATCAAGCTGTGAAACGAATCTTTCGTTATCTGAGGGTACACCCGATTTAGGTCTCTGGTATCCAAGGGATACTGGATTCAATCTAACTGCTTATTCAGATGCAGATCATGCAGGTTGTAAACTTGATCGCAAGAGCACTTCCGGTACCTTACAATTTTTAGGAGACAAAATTGTGAGTTGGTCTTCCAAGAAACATGTGTTTCACTATCAACGGCTGAAGCATATATGGCTCTTTTGGCACAAGACAACTCAAGCAACAGTTGTATGATTGCCAAAACTGAAAAGTGGGAAGACTCTGATGAATCATCTGATGATGAGGAGGAAGTTAGGGACATGTGTTTCATGGCACAAGAAGATCAAGGTCATTTGTCAAATCCGATGTTGAATCTGGTCGCTGGGTGGATATTGTAATGAAAAAGGTCAGTAATTTTGGCTTTGAAAAGAATGAGGAACACAAACTGGACTTTTGGTTCTTTTAGAGGCTGACATCTCATTTGTTGAGACAGTGCGTTCAGAAAGCTTAAAAATGTTTGAAAACAATACTTCTGAACTGAACGTCAGTCAGGCCAGACTAAAAGAACTGAAAGATGTTCATTTGGCTCTAAAAAGTTATCAGTCTATGGTTGCCACTTTAGAGTTGGAAAAAGAAGAGTTAAAAACCATCTCTGAAAAAGAGCAGAAAATAATTAAGTCTTGGATGAGTGCACCAAAACCAGATGCTGCAATTAAAAATACTTTTGCAAATAAAAAAACAGCATATGAATCTGGTGATCTTCACATGGCATCTATAATCACTGATTTAGATGCACTTCCAAAGGAAATAAACCTGAAATTATTTTTCCTAAAGTTGGCAAACAGAAAACTGTGACTGATAGGTCCAGGAACAATCTGAGGGTAAATCTGAAACAGCTCAGACAACTGGTTCAAAAAGAAAGGCTAAAACCAAAAAGCCATCCCCTCAGACTTCATCTAAGGTTCCTAAAGGCCAAAAGAAGAAGAAAAATATCTCCCCCACTGAGCCTTCTACCTCAGATTCTGGTAAGGCTCAGGTGTCTAATGAAGAATCTATTTTGTTAAGGTTAGAAAGTCAATTTTAACTATTGGCTAGACAAGTGCAGAGTTGTAATGCACGTTTAAAAAATGTTGAAACCACTCCTCTTCAACCTAAACAAAATGCAAAACCTTTTTCTAAGCAAATCAAGCAGAAATCTGAGAAGAAAAAGGTTGAAAACCCCATCAAACCAACTATTTTTCTGTCATCTGAAATAATGACTGAAATCCCCTTTGATCCTTCTGTTCCTTATGAACCAAAGAAATCTGAGACTGCTAAGGGAGAGTCTAGTGAACCCATCCAAAGATGGGTTCCCAAAAAGAACTAATCTTTGATTGTGTGCAGGGAGACCGAAAGAAGAACATATGGTTTCTGGACAGTGCTGCTGGCCGAACCATGACTGGTTATCAGACCCTGCTAGAGGAATATAGGGTGCAAGAGGGGCCCTCAATAGTTTTTGGAAATGATGGTAATGGAAAAACTGGGGATATGGTGTGGTGAATAATGGTCAAGTCAAATTCACACGTGTTGCATATGTGAACGGTTTGAAATATAACCTGATCAGTGTCAGTCAGCTATGTGATGATGGCTTCAAGGTTTTATTTGATATTTCACAAGGCACCATATTCAACAGAGATGGAAAGGTGGTACTGATTGCACCAAGAAAATGGAACATTTATGTCATTGATATGAATCCTTCTACCTCTGAACAATGTTTCTACTCAAAGGCAGATGAAGACACAAGGGCGACATTCTGCTCCAGTCCCCGACTTCATTTGATCACGATGTGTCTAGAACTACTTTGATTGATCATTGATTTGATCATCTTTCATTCTTTTAGGACACACTAGCGTCATATCTTTGTGATATAATTGCTTATCTTTGTGATATAGCCGGAACATTCGTAGTAATATCTGCAATGATATTCCACGATGATCGAATGAAATCCTACCAATGCTAACATCTTTTCCAACGTTGAACGTAGGTCTCATAATTACATTTATGTGATTATTGAGCTAACGAGAAGTCTAAGTGACCTCGGTTTTCCCTAAAAGTCTTTAAGGATAAAATTGTGGTTATCAAATGCTTCGGTAGTGTTAACCGTGATTTATATTCTTTGAAGCAATCTAGTGGTTGAAAAGCCGCAGACCGAACTATGTTAGAGACTTGTTTTGTGCATATCTCAATGATACATAGGAAATCCGGAAAATGTTATACATTTCAATCGGTCATTTCATTAATCCTTTAGATTTTTGAACATGCAAACGGATCATTCTTATCCGGTTTCATTTCTCTTCACACAAACACAGAAACTACCAACACCATGATATAATGTTTGTCCCAACAACTTCAATCTTACATTTTAGTCACCCATAGGATTTCTTGGGTTGGGCTACTAGTTTGGGTTGATGTTTTGATGGTTGACATTTCTCCATGTCTTCTTATTCCTTATGACACTCAATCAATCGCATTTGTGCATAATGACATCGATTCACAATTTTGTCATTATGAGGGGGAGAAAATATTATGATTGATTCATAGTCGTTGTCATCTGAGCTTTTGCTTCGGAAATGAATTTGGTATTGTCTTCAAATGATACCATCTTTCTATCCTTTTCAAGGCATAGTTAGTGATAGAAATGGAATGAGAGTCTATGTTGAGAAATTTTTTTTGGGTGTTTCAAATGGGAAAAGGCTTATCAAAGTTTGTGTATAGGGAGAGAAACTTGTTCATGATAAGTCAATAGTTTCAGATTTTCACTTGACTTTAGTTGATTAAGATTTTGATTTCAAAATGGGGGAATCTGAATTGACTTTTGAGATAAGAATGAAACCGAAGATGAATAGATTTTCACTCAAGACAATTCAACAATTCAAAGATGCTCCAAAAGATGTATACTCATGAATTGAGGGGGAGCATGATTAATTCATAAGAATTTCATCTAAACGTCATTCAATTGCTAACTCTCCAAAGTGTTCAAGTTGATGTGACAAAGATCAAAGCTTCAAAAAGGTTGAAAGATTTGAGAGAAAATTCAAGTCAAAGATGTAAAGCTTCAAACGAGTCTTCATCAAACACACTTCATTCAAGATCTTCAAGTCATACAACAACATTTCATCAAGAAACTCCAATGCATAAATCAAGGGGGAGAGTTCATATTCATGAAACTTCAGTTCAAGAAGATGAGATTCGTTCAAGAATTAAACTGAAGAATCGAAAAGTTGAATTTCACTCAAGAATCGAAGATTGAAGAATCAAAACCAAGATTCATCTCTTCTGCATTTCAAGACAACTCTGATTCATGATTCATCAATTCTCGAAGATTCAAGCCAAACATGCTTTCATCATTCTCTGTTCAAAAAGAACATTGAGAATCTTCATATGATTTAACTTTAAGAAGTCCAAGATCAAGACTGAATCAAGTTCTCCAAAGACAAAAGAGAAAGCTTTGAAGACTTGTTTCAACATCCCAATTGTCTTCACCACCGGGCTCATCAATTTCATTCTTTCAAGACAAGATAACACGTACTTCATTCATTACAATAAATCACTAAGGGGGAGAATGTTAGAAATCCAAAAATAGTGATAAATTGTAATTAAGATTAGAAGACATTCTTGTTGTTAAGTCATAGATAAATGATTACTAAGGTTGAGGGGCTAATTGTGATAATTAGCATAGTTGTAGTGTTAGACTATATATAGCCCTCATTCCTTAGAAATCATAACAAGAACTGTACAAACAATTCATTTCACACACAATTAATCCCAAGCTTTCAGTTTACTCGATCATTCTCTCTCAAAAACACACACACACACACCAAGAACACACACTTGCAAACCGCCATTGTTAGATTGAATTCAGAGCTAAAATCGTGTTATAACATATATATAAACCCTAACCACCTCATTATGTAATAAGCCTTTCATTAATCCATACTTACTTCTCACTAAACTATTACTTTCTCTCTCCTCCCTATCATCTTCAACCTCCCTTTCACACACAAACACACATTTCACACACTAACCTAAAACCTCCATTAAACCTTCAATTAAGCTCAAGTTTGTTTCTAACAATGGACAGCAGCAGTGAGTGGAGATGATTCCCATCCGGTACCGTGGGATGGAATCATTTGGTGATTGATATTGTTGGTATTCTGATGACTGTATTTTTCTTATCTTTGTCTGGTATCCACCCTACGGGGTGATGAAATATTTGTACTCTTTTCTTTTCTTTTGTTCCTTTAATTTTCTGCATAAGACTTTAGATTGGTTTGAATTTTTGTATGGATATTTGGTTGTGTTTGTTATTTGAAGTTGGGCAGGTTCTATCCGTTTGATGGCAATACCTAGTGGAACCCAAGTGTGGGGGAGAACCCGTTGGATTTGTTTGATTGTGTGATCGTGTTAGTAGCTCAGTATGATGTCATATGCATATGCTGGCAGTAAGTTCAGCGCAATATTTTTGATTGGCATCTTTACTGACATTGTTTCACACACAGCTCTCGCACCTTCCGTTTTGGGGCTAGTTTGTTTCTCCCGTCAAGCAAAGTGTTCTTCCTTTTTAGGAAGCGCCATTTGTGACGCGGGGTCGACTTACTTGTTTTGAAACGGAGTGTGTCCTTAATCCGGTATGTGTTCTCATTCTTTATGTCTATCTTGCTTACCCTATTTACCTTTGTTTTGACCGAATATGGACATTGAGGGCATTGTCCATCTTAAGTGTGTGTGTGGGGGGGGGGTGGCAAATAGGTTTAAGCTACCGGATATATCTCTTTTGTTGTTTTGCCATTGAGATTTAGCCGTTCTTGTGGATGTGTCCCTCTCGTAGGCTTTTGGGTTTTATCCAAGAGTAAGGGTTCTTTCTTGAACTCTGAACTATGATGTGCATGTTTGAGATTGGTTGTTTCGATTTGGTAAGATGACGGAAGATGATATGATTTGAAACTTGTGTTGAGCTTGTCCTTGTGGTAAATTGCTTTTGTCACTTAATTCATAACAACTTAATGAGCAATTTTACTACAAAATTTTTCCTTGGCACAATTTTAATCGGCGAAATGTGTTCTGAACGGTTATTGGGCTGATCCTTGTGGATTGATAACATTACTTGCATACTCAAATTTCCCAAACACCTAAAGTTATGAGATTCATCATTCATTTATAGATGTGCTAGGTGTTTACGGTTTTGGTTTGATTGCCTTGTAATTTGTCCCTCTCTTAGGCTCTTGGATTTATTCGGGAGTAAGGGTTCCATTTCGAACTCTGAACTAAGATGTGCGAATTTGAGGTTTATTTATTCCATTTCCTGGTTCATTTCTTTGATATGAGTGTGCCGGTGATGTGTTGAGCTAGAACTTGTCCTGGTGATCGTTACGAGACCGCAGTGAGATCACTTTTGTGATATAAGTACATTGGATGACGAATTGGCATATTAGGTTTGACCCGTATTTTCTTTCTTTCTTTGCACCTTTGCTTTTTGTATATTTTTACCTTTACTATACATACACTTTCTTTCCTTCCTTTGTAAACCTTTGTTGCACTCATCCTTAGTGCAAAGTACACTTATACATCCTTTTTAACTTAGCCTTTTCCTTTGTATATATCCACTTATATATGTAAACTTTACCAAATTATACCTTACTATACCGATAGTCTAATCTGGGGGGCCATTGATTGTCATTGGTTTGTTTGGATGGTTTGGGAGAGCTTCAGTGGATTGTCTAGTGGAATATTCTTGTATATGAGAATACGTCAATTGGTCAAGTTATTGAGGATTATCTTGGATTGTTCTAAGGAAGTAAGTGTTATAGACATGTTCATCATTGTAAGAGGGTGCCTACTAGTAGAGTAAAAGTATTTCAATTAAAAAAAAAAAAACTTGGGCTACTAGTGGGTACTTCTCATTTTTAGATGTCTAAAGTTTTGTTGTATCATTAAGAATGGAAGACTTGGTTGAATTTAAGTTGTTTGAAGTTGATACACCACAATGGTGTCGGGTTTTGCTTGGTATTTTTGAGGTGTCTTAGCGGGATAACATCTTAGGGGTTGGTAGTTTGTTGGCAATCAATGGTACGGGTTTTGATTAGACTATTTTGTACATATTTCATACATACCCTATACTTTTGATTGTTTCGTCATTTTCTAACCTACACTCCCATACTCCATTGTAAATATCCATTATATATACCTTAGCCTAACTATACAACCATCCTATATGCCTATTTTGATGATGTACTTGGTGCTTACGCCACGTCGGTGGAGCTATGATCCTTGTTCAAGCCTATGGTAAGATATGCATCACGACCGAATGAGTGGTTATTCATATATATATTCAACCCCAATAGTAAGTTCGTTGGAGTAGGATGATTTTGATAGGCTCATTTGTTTCACTTTTGCTTAGTCGTGTTATTGAGGCTTGTGGACTGTTCAGATATTGTCAAACATTTCGGGTTTTCATTTAAGATTAAAACTGCTTCACCCAACTTTTTGTCATTGACATGCTTGGTGTGGCTTTTTTTGATACTCGTAATTTGTTTCTATAGCTTCATTGCCAAGGAATACTTTTACTTTAATTCCGGATTTGCTTGAGGACAAACAATGCTCAAGTGTGGGTGGATTTGATGTGACCAATTTATACATATCGCCCACATCATTATTGGCCATTTTATTAAGTGTTTTAAGTCGATTTTGTGTGCATTTGGTGCAATTTCAGATGATTTATGAGGCCAAGAAGTTGATTTGTGAGTTCGAGAGTTGTTTAAAGTTGAGAAGATAGAAAATTTCAACAAGTTCATAGTGAAAAGGTTGTCTTCGGATCAGCAGGATTGGACTGCGCCGCAGTGGGAGCATCACCAGCCCACTGCGCCGCAGTCGGCTAGTGGAAAGTGAGAACTCGGTCAGCAGTTTTAGACTGCGCCGCAGTGGGGGTGACCAAGGCCCACTGCGCCGCAGTCAGACAAGGTGGAAAACGAGCACCTAGATCAGTTAATATCCACTGCGCCGCAGTGGGGGCATCACTCGCCCACTGCGCCGCAGTGGGACGACGGGGCTGAAGGGCTTTTGGCCATGTTTGCATCAGATTTCCAAGGGGTATAAATAGAAAAAAAACCTAATTCCCAATTTATCCAAATTCTTTCTAAGAGCTGCTCTCCAAGGGATTCCTTCAAGGATCAAGGGTAGATTTCTTCGTCCGATTCATTGAAGATTCACGGGCACCCACTTAGATCGTATCTATTTTATTGTCTTGCAATTTCAATTTCAAGAACGATTGGTACATCATGTTCTTCTTTTATTTTGATTGTTATTTTAAATTAATCATGAGTGGCTAAACATTCAATCATCCACCTTGAGGAAACTAGACGAATGATGTGATTGCTATATGTTTTAATCCAAAGAGTTGATTTCAATTATCGTTGTGTCGAGATCTTGATGATTTAATTCCTTTTTATATATTATTATGATATTGGTGGCATGTGTGTTTTTCGTTAGTGGTACTAGTTGGATGCATATGTGATTTTCAAATGGTTGTTTGTCTATGAGAAATTATCACTAGTTCATGGTATGATAGTGAATATCATTTTAATAAAAGGAGTCATTTTGTCAACGTGTTTTATAACGGTTGGTGGTACCACGTTATCTTCACATAGGCACAATTGTTAATTCGATAGTCAAGCAAACTAATTGTTGGTAAGGTTGTCTAGGCATTGGTAGTACCGGCTTGGGTAATTAAACTAGCAACTTAGGTGATTGGGTAATTTGCTCACGGTTGGTGGTACCACGTGAGCACCTTAATCCTTTTACGATTATCTTTTCAACTCAATGAATTTGGTCTTAATTGAATGCAATCATGTTTGAAGTCTAGCGAATTCAAGGTGGATGATCTTTATTAATATTGTCTGAAGCTTTTCTTTACTTTTATGCGTTTTGTCTTTTAAATTTATTTTAATTTAATTGTCAAAGTGAGACTCGAAGCAACACCCTATTTTCCAAACCATTTTATTAAACAACTAGTTCAAACCAATCCCCGAGAACGAACACGGACTTACCTCTTAACTATATTGCATACGAACGGGTCCACTGCCCGATAGTGTGTAGTAGTGAGTTTCTAGGTATTTCTAGTTTATAATTTTTAAACTCGATTTAGCACATCAGGTCTCTTTTAGAGCTCTGAACTATGATGTGCAAGTTTGAGGTTGATTTTCCATTTCCAGATTATTTCATTTGCTATGAGTGTGCCGGTGATTGCGTTGATTATAGAACTTGTCCTGGTTGATCGTTCCGTGTTATTTATCAGAAGAGGCAAATTTGGATAAAACCTTTGTTCTTTGTATGTTCACCCCTTGTTTCGTAATGTTAGGTCAAAAATCGACCAAGTATAATTTGTTCAGAAATAGCTTGAAGTTTAGTGAAGACGTCTGTACAGAATTCTGAGATGTCTCAGAATTCCTTCACTGAAGCTTCACTTCAGTTCAGATCGAGATAAATCTGAAGCATTCATTCTGAAGTCAAAGACTGAAGTATGAAGAAGAGAATCATCTCAGAAGCGAGCAAAAGAGTGATTCTACCAGATCAAGATTGAAGCATCTCAGTGTAAAGTATTTACAACACTTTACACTGATTACGAGGAAGACTTTTACTTTACACCTTTATCCGGTTAATAGATTTATCTATTAACAAAAGGTACAAAGTATAGGCTTGGGAACCTAGTACTATAAGTCACATCAAGTGACTTATATACTCTTCCAAGTGCAGCATGTAAGGATTTATGGTTTAATTCCTTAAATGCTCACAACCACATTTGTACGATCTTGTCCACATCATCATGGACTTGGTCTATAAATACAAAGTCTTCTCACAACTTGCAAAAGCTTGAAACTTTAGCATTGCAACTTGTGAGATATACTCTAAGTAAACTTACGAGTATTTCAAGTTAATTAGATCACTTGTATTTCAGGATTGTTTAGATACTTACACTTGGGTGTTTATCTTTGTTCCGCAACAATCCTTGTATTTGTTTATACATCAATAAATCAAATACATTAAAAAGAAAACAACGTGTCTCAATGCTACATACTTGATTATATTTGTATATATCCTTATATAGTTTCTGCCATTTGTTCTTGCATTTTATATCTAGTCAATTGTTTCTTGTTATCCATATCTGGATCGTAAACTGAACTTGTCCATCAAGATCAGTTGTACTTGCCAGTCGGGTTTGTTATTCATCTATATATTTGGGACTCACACGTAAATAATTGTTATGTGCATGTTTTGCTGATGTGCTTAGTAGGTAACTACACTGGTTAGTGAACCACCTGTTAAACCCTTATGTTGCACTCACTTTTAGTGCAAGAAACAATAGAAAACTTGTTGTCACTAGCCTGTTCTTTGTTATTAAATCCACCCTTAATATACACCTTTTCCTAGCCATACCGATAGTCGAAGTCCTGGTGGGTCATTGGTTGCCTATGCTAGTGGATGGTTTGGAGTTGTCCTTTATGTCGGGTTGGGATATTCTCGGTTTCTGAGAATAGATTGATTTCGTCATGTTTGTTTGGATAAAGTATGAATTGTTCATTTCGTCATGATTCTTGCACAGTCATACTCTCGCTTCCCTTTATGGAGCCTTCAGATATACTGAAGAGAACAAAGCTGAAAGAGCCTTGGCTGAGCAAGATGCCAAGAATCATGTTTCTACCAGTTCTGGTACGGTTCAGTATTCTGAACCACATAGTACTGCTCTACTATCTTCTGAGAGTGATGTTTTTGACTCGATGAAGAAGATGGTGTCTGAAATGTTAAAAACTGGTGTCTCTGCTAATGTCACTCATGATTGTAATGAGAATGACAATGATGATCTGGTTGCCATGCTGGCTAAAACGTTCAATCGTTTTAAGGCCAAATCAAATCGATCTGGCAAACCTTTTGCTTCCAGTGCTTCTATTGACAAGTCTAATCTTGAATGCTTTAAATGCGGCAAGAAAGGACATTTCATGAAGGAATGCAGATCTAGTCAACCTTCATCATCACAATCTGCTCCTAACCATTCTATTTTTCAGAAGTCTGATGGCAGCTATAAGGCCAAATACAAGAAGTTGAAGGCACATATGGCTCTTTGGCACAAGACAACTCAAGCAACAGTTGTATGATTGCCAAAACTGAAAAGTGGGAAGACTCTGATGAATCATCTGATGATGAGGAGAAGTTAGGGACATGTGTTTCATGGCACAAGAAGATCAAGGTCATTTGGTCAAATCCGATGTTGAATCTGGTCGCTGGGTGGATATAGTGATGAAAAAGGTCAGTAATTTTGGCTTTGAAGAAAATGAGGAACACAAACTGGACCTTTTGGTTCTGTTAGAGGCTGACATCTCATTTGTTAAGACAGTGCGTTCAGAAAGC